>ML797441.1:133322-164705 GCA_009831015.1 Picea engelmannii
CAATTACTTGACATCAACCAATGACATCAATCAAACCAAACCATTTACATCAATGACATATGATCCAACAATCTCCCAAGTAATCAAACCATTGGCATCAATGACAAACCATTGGCATCAATGACAACATGATCCAACAAACGTTTTATTGGAAGATATATTTCTAGATATTCAAAATTTGTGATAAAGTTATAATTATTATTCCATATGGGTCCCAAAAAGATGACAAAACCAATTAAACCTCTATAAGTCTCATTTATAACTCAAGAAAAAAATGAGGACATACATAACACGTTGTTCAAATTGGAGGAACAACTTAATGTTTTGAGTGACAGGTCTAATAATTGGGTAAACTCCCAAAGACAAATTCAAGAAATGGAAAATAATATGGATAAAAATAAAGAAGAAATACAAAATTCCATGAAGGAAATGAAAAATTCCATGTCTTCCATGATGTTTCAATCTCTAGACGAGATAATCCCTAAATGAGATATCAAAATACAAGGAACTCATGAAAATAAAGGTAGTATTCATGTTGAACAAACTTCCAATAATAATCCATTTTCAACTAGTGAATCTAACTCTAATAGTGGAGTTAATTATGGTGGGGGTCCTAAATTCAAATTTCCCAATATTGAATTAAAGAAGCGTTATCAAATTTATTTGTAGGGGGGGTTGTTTTCCTAAGAAGTTGATTCCTTGGTGAAGGAATGAAAGAAAATGGACAAAAAACCCACAATTTGGATTATATCCTAAGTTGGAGGAGTGATGAGATGTTTTGGCGTGACATGATAAGGTGCACGTAGATCTGGGCGGTCGAGAGCTGAGCACCCCAGATCAACAGTTGATGGCCATATCGAGGCCTCAACATGCACACAGGATAAAAAAAGGTAGAGTGGGTCGGGGAAAATAGCCGTGGTTTTTGAAGGTACTACGTGTTGGCCAAAGAAACACATCGGGACCAAAAGTGGGGAGGTTCCAAACCACTTTTTGCAGCCCCGATATGCACATGTGCACATAGTGTCCTATCCTGGGTTGACAAGTGGCCGCCCCTCATCACTTCTGCTCCCTCCATTTTTCTTCCACTCACTGTCCTGCTGGTACTTGTCCCTTTCTCATCTCCCACCACCTGTGCCACCTCACTCCAGATCACCTCCATCCCATTACACATCAGCTTTCACTTGTTTGGCCCCCACGCTATCCTTAGTCTCTTCGTCCATCCACAGCTTTCCATATGGACATCTCATGTATGCTACTCCATGTTGAGTGCACCAATCACTTCGTCAACAGCCATGTCTACCATCAGGCTTCCCTGTAAACATCCAGCTCAGATCCAAATGGAGAATGCGGAGGCTGCCATGTCTTACGGGTACATAGTTGACTTGTTTTTCCCTGAGCCCGATGAAGCAGTTATTAAAGAAGGTAGGGGGCGGTTGAACACCGTTTCCACCATAAATGGAAAGCCCAGAAGAGGGTCGTGGGCCGAGCGAATTATCTGCAGGTCCATGCTGAAATGTGAATGCGTCTGACAAGGATTCCTTCTGACATGATACTGCATGCACAGTCAGACAGGAGGCGTGCAAATGTAATGCATTTAATGTTGCTACCCGAGTATGCTCCTCTATCTTGTTTTGAGTATAAATACTCAGTTTTGATATATTGTAAAGGTCGAATGGTTGAGCCAAGCTCCCTACTATTGTAATATTTTTATGAAGAACACAGGTTCTCTAGTTATGTGTTTGTTTTTGAGACAACTTGATTAATCTGAGTCAGCTTTCTTACACCATCTTATTTTCCTCTGATACTGAGAGAGTTCATGTTTGATTGATTCACATGGATTGTTGTAAATGTATTATGATAAATGTTTTATTATAGTACTATTATGATTTCTTTTAGCTTCCTTGAAATTTGAATCCAAGATGACCTTGTGTTTAAGTTTTTCCTCCTTAGGCTGCTGGAAAATCTGATGTTCATAGCAGAACTCTACACCCTTCCCACTAAAAATTCCTCCTACTCACCCTTACTCCAACTTACCGACTGAAATTGATTCAAGGCCTCAATGGCTGGTGCATGCTAGTCCATATTTCTGAGTTAGAACGTTATTATCATTGAGTCCTCTCCATTTGATCACCTAAAACTCATTTACATTTACTGTATAAAATGATGGGTACTGAGCTTACCTTCAATGCAATCTGAAAGTGACTTCTAGTGCTAACATTTCTAGCGCCATTTCCAGGGACAGAATTGAAGATTTTCCATGGGATTGAATGATAATGCTTACTAGTTCTGAAGGTGCATCAGAACTTAGTACGTCCAAATATTGCAATTGTGCACCTGGCGAATCCACTGTGGTGACTCCATTGAGGAAAACCCACTCCATTGTTTCAACTATGGATTCCAGAGGCAGACACATGAGGTCTACTCCACATCTACCTTTATCAACACTCAACGCTAACCCAGAGAAAATTATCAGAAGGAGAAAGGCCCTGCGAGAAGGAACTTCCACTGCTGAACTAGGTATTTTTGATGATTTTCATGATCCTTCTATAGAAACTCCAATATCTACTTCTCATTTTCCTATTTTTCCATCTGTTGGAGTTTCCCGAACTTTAAATTTTGGGAGTGTTCTTGTTGAGTTTTCCCCTCTCTGTCTGGGATTGGAGGGAGAAATCCTTGTCACTCCTCTCTCCCCTGAAATTATACTGTGGTTTAGATCTAGAGCCTCAGAAGATTTCCCTACCCTTGACTTTACCACCCCTCCTCCTATTACTATTGCTACTGCGCAAATAGAAGCCTCTGCTCCCTCAAGCCCTGTAGCCTTTTCTCTAAATCCTCTGTTGTTCCCCTTTCCTCCCAAAATATCAGTTCTAGTTTCCCCTCTTCGAACTCCATCCCCTCCTAATTCTCCTCCACCTATCATCCCTATTGCAGGTGCTAATCCTCCTAGAAACAAAATGGATGCCATAGTGGCTGCAAGATGCGCCCCTCTAATCCTACCTCAGCCAATGAATGCTCTCCCTGCTGGAGATTACTTAAAGTATATGCCCAAGTTCATGGGAGAAGAAGACATAACTGTTGAAGATAATCTTTCTTCCTTCTATAGTTATGTAGACAATCTGAATATTGAAAATGAAGATGTATGGATGAGAGTCTTTGTCCAGAGCCTTGATTCACGGCTAGGAAATGGTTTAGGGGATTAACCCCTGGATCTATTGCTAGGATTGAGGCCCTAGGTGATGTTTTCTTGAGACAATGGGGGGATAAAAAATATTTTATGTATTATATCATATATTTTGGGTCCCTAAAGAGGAAAGAGGGAGAATCTGTCTCTGACTTCTCCAAAAGGTTCAATAAAATGTACAATATGATCCCTGCTGAAATAAAGCCTACATAAGCCTCTGCCAAAATCACTTATGCTAGTGCTTTTGACCTTGATTTATGCCTCTTGCTCAGGGAAAGAAGAGCTAACTCCTTGGCTCATATACAATATGCATCCCAGGAAGTAGAATCCAATGTGTTGGCAGCTAACTGACTCAGGAATAAGGTTGATAGAGACATACCAAAAAAAAAAAGAACAAGCCTCCACCTCTGGTTCCTCTGTTTCCCCCCCTCCAATGGATGAAGTAACAAAGTTACTAAAATCACTTTCAACTAGGATGGAAAGGTTGGAAGTAGAGGGGAATCTGACATACAAAAATCCTCAAAATATTGATAATAGAGGCAACTTTAGAAGGCTGAATAACAATGCTCCTCATATTATGCCTAGGGAACAAACGAAAAAAGATAGAGATGATCAGAAAATTCAAACCCCTCTCCAAAATAACCTTGTTGTTGATGAAGAAGGAGAGGAGGAAGATCTATATCCATAGGAGGAAGATAAGCCTACTAAATATGCAGTAAACAACAACAAAGAAAATAAATCTCATAATCCCTCACCAGTAGCCAAAGACCTTGTCCCAGAGGTGAGAGAAATTCTGAAGCCCCCTTCCTTCTTTAGTTTTGAGCATGAAATACAAAACATCAGGATCCCTATACCCCTTTCAGAGCCGGTCAAGCACAAAAATTTCAAAAAAACCCTCTCTAAGTGGTTGTAGCTCGAGACATCCTACCATTCCACAGACTTAGTAAACCTTCAAGACAAAAAACCGACAGCCATCCTAGGTCCTATGGTAGAAGATAGAGATGATTCATCCCCTCTTTTCTACACATCCGTGAACATACATGATAAGGTGCTACATAATTGTCTGATGGATTCAGGGGCATCTCATAATCTCATGTCCAAAACTATCATGGAAGAACTCAGACTAGGAATCACAGAATCTTATTATGATTTGTATTCTTTTGATTCAAGGAGAGTGCAATGTCTCGAAGTTATCAAAGATATGGTCATGAACATACATGATAGGGTGCTGCATAATTTTATGATGGATTCGAGGGCATCTCATAATCTCATGCCCAAAACTGTCATGGAAGAGATTGAACTAGGAATCACAAAAACTTATCATGATTTGTATTCTTTTGATTCAAGGAGAGTGCAATGTCTCAGGGTTATCAAATATCTGGTCATGACCTTGTTTCAACTGCCCATGAAAAGTGTGGTCATGGATATCATGGTGGCTGATGTTCCTCCCAAGTTCAACATGCTTTTGTCAAGATCTTGGATAAAACGACTGGGGGGGACTTTGCAAACGGACCTCACATATGCTACCATCCCTGTGTTTGGGGGGGAGCATAGAGGATTGTACAGAGAAGACCAGTTGACCTACATTATTAGTGATGAAGCGGACCCCACAAACCACCCTATCTTTTCCCTCGACACTAATTTGGGATCTAGTTTGTTACAAATCACTGATACTCCCGAGGCTCCTCTTGAAATCATAAATCAACCCATCTCTTTTAGTGAAATACCTCCTCCAACTAATTCTTTGTGGAAGATGTTTTTCGACGGAGCGTATTCTAGGGAGGGTGCTGGTGCCGGAGTGGTTTTTGTGTCACCATGTCAAGAAACTCTATCCCTGTCATACAAGTTAGAGTTTGAAGCTACCAACAATGTGGCAGAATATGAGGCTCTTGTTTTGGGTTTGAGGGCTGCGAAAGATATGAGGATTGAAGAGCTAGCAGTATTTGGGGATGCTGAACTAGTTGTTCATCAAGTAAAAAATGTTTATCGAGCCAAGCATCCTAGGCTTAAGACTTACAGGAATGAGGTGTGGGAACTAATTGACAATTTCTTCTCATCCTTCAACATTACATTTGTTCCAAGAGAGGAAAATACTATGGTTGATTCTTTGGCCACCTCAACGAGACAGTTCAAGATCCCACAACCACCGAAGCTCAGGTATGATGTTGAGATTAAATATAGGCCTTCTGTACCTGATAATATCAAGCATTGGAAAGTATTCAAGGGTGATCTTGAGATCAGAATATTTCTTGAGTCGGTTGATGAGTTCTCTACATTACACATTGATTAGGATCATGATTTCGAAGGTGAACCTCCCCCTGAAGTATTTTTTAATAAAATTGTGAATCACCATATTGTCTAGCTGCCAAGCAACCACATCCCAAAGGGAATAGTTCCTTTGGAAATATTGTTCAATGGGAGTGATGTGGCAGTGAAGCTTAAGGGGCTGACTAAGAATGTTGATGTAGCTGAGTGCAATATTGGCACAGAGCAGGACCCAATATTTGTCAAATTGTCAAGCAGCCTGTCAAGAGAGCAGAGGGCCGAGTATACTGAGATATTAAAGGAATTTTCTGATGTGTTTTCTTGTACATACAAAGATATTAGAACACATGACACCAGTTTCATTGAACACAAGATCCCATTGAAAGAGGAGGCCAAACCATTTAGGAAGAAATTAAGACAAATAAATCCTATGTTGCTGCCTATTATGGAAAGGGAGGTGAAGAAGCGTTTGGATGCTTAGATTATTGTGCCTTTGAGATATTCTGAGTGGTTAGCCAACCTGGTCCTAGTGAGGAAAAAGAGTGGATCAATCAGACTCTGAGTGGACTTCATAAATTTGAATAGGAGCTCTAGGAAGGACAATTACCCACTGCCAAAGATGGAACACATACTGTAGAGGGTGACAGGTGCATCCATGATTTCCATGATTGATGGATTTTCTAGCTACAATCAAATCTCTGTCCTTCTTGAAGACAGAAATAAGACAACCTTCACCACTCCTTGGGGCACATTCATGTATGCCAAAATTCCCTTTGGATTAATGAACGCAGGAGAAACCTTTCAATGAGCCATGGACATCGCCTTCATTGGGGAGAAGGATAAGTTTGTGATCATCTATCTGGATGATATAACAATGTTTTATAGATCTGATAAAGAACACTGTTGTCAACTGAGGAAGGTCTTCTTAAATTGAAAGAGATTCGGTCTCTCTTTAAATCCCAAGAAATCATTGTTCGCCATGAAGGAACATAAATTACTAGGACACATAGTACCAACTAAGGGGGTCGGAATTGATTCAAGAAGGGTAGAATCTATTCAAACCTTATCACTTCCCAGATCTAGGAAGGAAGTTCAGTCTTTCCCGGAAAAAATTAATTTCTTGAGGAGATTTATTTCCAATTTTGCTGAACTAGTGAAGCATATCACAGTCAGGCTCAGAAAGGGAAATGAAGTAAAATGGACTGTTGAGTCTTGTGAATACTTCAACTAGATCAATAAGGCATTGAATGAGGCACCTTTGCTTGTTAATCCTGATTATTCCAAGGATTTTCTTATTTTTTCTTTTGCTTATTTTGATACAGTCGCAATTGTTTTTCTCCAAAAGAATGTTGAAGGGCTAGAGAAGCCAATTTCATTTTTTAGCAGGGCATTGAGAGATGCAGAGGTAAAATATGATATCATGGAGAAACAAGACTATGCCCTTATGAAAGATCTCAAACCTTTCAGATTATATGTTTTGCATTCAGAGATCATTGCATATGTTCCTTCAGCCTCTGTGAAGGACATTCTCATTCAGCCTGACATAGACGAGAGAAGGAGCAAGTGGATTTCCAAGATCATTGAATTCGATCTAGAAGTAAAACCCACCAAACTAGTTAAAGGTCAAGGTTTAGCCAAATTGTTGGCTAAATATAATTGTAAATCTTTGGGGGTTAATTTCATCAACACTTACTCAGAAGATCAACAGGCTAAGATACTTGATAATAGTCCTTAGGATAGCCCTCCACTGGTAGAATGCACCTGGTATAAAGATATTATATTTTTCTTGCGAGAGTTAAAGCCCCCTGATGGTATGGGAAAAAGAAAGGCAAGAGATTTAAAGCTCAAATAAGTTAGATATTGCCTTATTGACCAGGTCTTGTATTGGAAAGACCCTCTAGGAGTTCTTTTGATATGTCTAAACCCACAAGAGGCCCAAAGGATTATACTTGATTTTCATAGCAGCCTATGTGGGGGACATCATTTCTCGAAGACCACAACCTACACAATTCTCAGGGTTGGGTACTACTGGTGTACTTTATTCATTGATGTTTGTGCAAAAATCAGAGCTTGTATCCAATGTCAGAAATTCTCAGGAAATAAGTAGCTCAAGTCTTTTCCATTGAAGCCTGTAGTAGCTTGAAGACCCTTTTAGCAGTGGGACCTAGAATTTATTGGGGAAATTCATCCTTCATTAAGAGGTCAACACAGATGGATCCTAACTTCCATAGATTATTTTACCAAATGGATAAAAGCTATTCGCACAAGGAGCACT
The DNA here is from genome assembly GCA_009831015.1 of Picea engelmannii. Lineage (NCBI taxonomy): Eukaryota > Viridiplantae > Streptophyta > Pinopsida > Pinales > Pinaceae > Picea > Picea engelmannii. The sequence continues at coordinate 141,044 of ML797441.1, forward strand.
TCTCACAAAATCATCATAGGTTTTCTTGAAGATATTATGGCGAGGTTTGGTTGTCTGAACAGAATCATCACTGATAATGATGCATCCTTCAAAGCTGAGCCATTGATCAAATTCTATAAGCAGTTTGGAATTTCATTGATCCACTCTACCCCCTACTATCCCCAGGGCAATGGAATAGCAGAGTCCTTTAACAAAATCCTGATAAAGATCATCAAAAGACTGCAAGAGGACAATAATAAAGCATGGGATTCAAAGATTAAGTTTTCTCTGTGGGATGATTGAGTGACAACAAAGAGATCCCTTGGCCTCTCCCCTTTCCAGCTTGTCTATGGGGATGAAGTAGTTTTTCCTTCTCACCTTTCCCTTCTTGTAGAGAAATTATTCCAAGACTGCCAAGAAGAGCCTGATGATATGATTAGAAAGATACATAAACTGGTATAAGTGCCGCATACCAAAGAACATATGATAGACATAGCACATGAATGTCAGTGGAGAATCAAGCAGGCCTTCGACAGGAAGAACAGTAAGGAGGATTTCCATCTAGGAGATATAGTTCTCAAATGGGACACGCCAAAGAGAGATAGAGGAAAGCACAACAAGTTTGAAGCCCTGTGGATCGAGCCCTTCAAAATCTCTAAGATATATCCAAATAATACCTACAAGTTGCAGAATTTGGAGGGCGATCAAGTTTTCGGTGGCCCTATAAATGGGCATTTTCTAAATAAGTTATTTATTTGAGCCACAAGTAGCTCCCATGTTTTTGTAAATATTATTTTTATTTTTATTATCGGTTTTATAGGAAAATCCCTAGCCCAACAATAAGGCACTGTAACTACAGAAGAATTCTTGGAATCTCACAGGGAGCAAGCCATCCCCCATGGAGCCTAATGTTATCACATTTATTTGTAGGGGGGGTTGTTTTCCTAAGAAGTTGATTCCTTGGCGAAGGAATGAAATAAAATGAACAAAAAACACACAATTTGGCTTATATCCTAAGTCAGAGGAGTGATGAGACGTTTTGGCATGACATGATAAGGCACACACAGATCTGGGTGGTCAAGAGTTGAGTGCCCCAGATCAATGGTCGATGGCCATATTGGGGCTTCAACATGTGCATAGGATAAAAAAGGTAGAGCGGGTTGGGGAAAATAGCTATGGTTTGTGAAGGTGCTACATGTCGACCAAAGACACACATCGGGCCCAAAAGTGGGGAGCTTCCAAACCACTTTTCGTAGCCCCGATATGTGCATGTGCACATAGTTTCCTATCCTGGGCCGACAAGTGGCCGCCCCTCCATCTGTCTTCCACTCACTGTCCTGCCTACACTTGTCCCTTTCTCATCTCCCGCCACCTGTGTCACCTTGCTCCACATCACCTCCATCCCATTACACCTAACCTCCCATTTGTGTGCCCCCCACGCTATCCTCAATCTCTTCGTCCATCCACAACTATCCATATGAACATCTCCCATCCACTACTTCATGCCAAGTGCACCAAACACTTTGTCAACAACCACGTCTACCGTCATGCTTACCTATAAACATCCATCTTAGATCCAGATGATGAATGCGGAGGCTGCCACGTCTTATGGGTACAAAGTTGACTTGTTTTTACCTGAGCTCGATGAAGCAGTTATTAAAGTAGGTCGGGGGCGGTTGAACATCATTTCCACCATAAATGGAAATCCCATAAGAGGATCGTCGACCGGGCGACTTATCTATAGGTCCATGCTGAAATGTGATTGCGTCTGACAGGGCTTCCTTCTAACAAGAAACTGCATGCACAGTAAAACATGAGGTGTGAAGACATAATGACTTTAATGCTGCTACCCGAGTATGCTCCTGTGTTTTATTTTGAGTATAAATACTCAGTTTTTATATATTGTAAAGGTCGAATGGTTTAGCCATTCTCCCTGCTATTGTAATATTTGTTGGGTATATGTTATATTCTTTGCAAGTGTGTGTGTGGGCATGTCAGGTTTGACAACTGCGTCTGATGATCCCTCTAGTAGTGCTCTTTGTATCGTGTGCAGCAGGTGCTTCCTAGGGGGGTCCCAGGGGGGCCAGGTATGCCCCCTCTTGGTTACGTGCAACATTCGACAACGAGCGGTAGCCCGGGGCAGTGCTCCAATTTTTTTTTTTGGGTGGGTTTTGCTATTTTTAGCAGTTTTCTAAATTAATCCCGGATTAAGGGATTATGGTTTTGGTATCTATGGAATACCTAAAAACATTTTATATATTGTATGGTGAATGGTGAAATTCAATATAATGAATATAAGAAAGGTTTTACCCGATTGAGATTAATTTATGTTTTTCTTAAGAATCTATATGCATTTCTTTACTTCAAAGGTTTAAAACTTACATGTGGTATCAGAGCTTGTTTTTGGCTTCAGAGGGATACCTTTGTTGTTGAGGGTTTGGCTCGGTCTTGATAGATCAAGTTTATCTTGGGTCTATGATAAACCTAGGTTTAGTGGAAGCTTTTGCAATGGATATTTGAGTATAGAAAGAGCAATGGCAAGCTCATCTAGAATCGAGATAGAGAAGTTTAATGGTAAACAAATTGAGCTATGGAAGCTCAAGACGAAGGACCTTCTTGTAGACAAATAACAATGGATCACTGTGGATCTTGGTACACAACCTACTGGTACATTGTCCACTAGAACATAGGCTACTACTACACAACCTACTAGTACACAAACTACTAGTACACCACCTATTGGTATGTCAAAGGAACATTGGGAGAAGTTGGACAGAAGAGCAAGGAGTACTATTCATCTTTTCCTGGAAAATTCAGTGTTGTTGAATGTCTTGGGAGAATCTACAGCCACAGAACTATTGGATAAGTTGGGGAATTTGTATCAATCAAAGTCCCTGGTAAACAAGTTGTTTCTTCGAAAGAAGATGTATCATATTAGGATAGAAGATGGAGATTCTGTGACAGAACATCGAAATGCCTTTAATACTCTGGTAAGTCAACTTGTCTCTATTAATATTATGATTGCAGAAGAAGCTAAGTGTATTAATTTGTTATGTTATTTTCTAGACTCTTGGGATAATCTAGTTGTAGCAATTGGTAGTACCACTCAATCTACATTGAAGTATGAGGATGTAGTTTCATCCTTGTTATCTGAAGAGATGAGGTGGAAAATCATGGATAGTCATAGCACAGATGATTTATTTGTAAGAGGTCATACCCAAGACAAGAATCCTGGTAAGCCTTCTGGGGGGAGATCTAAATCTACAGGTAGATCTAAGTCTCTAGGAAAATCTTTGAGGAAATGATGGAAGTGTGGTAAAATAGGGAATTATAAGAAAGATTGCAAGTCTAAGAAGGTTGAAAAACCAAAGGGATCTGATAGTACCTCTTCCACAGAGGCAAAAACCTCCATTGAAGAAGGAGGTGATGTTTACCTGGCATCTACAGGTACACATGCAGATCGTGATGTATGGTTGATCAAATCAGGTGTGTCATACCATATGACTCCTCATAGGGAGTGGTTCTATGAATATGAAAAAATCGATGGTGGTGATGTATTCCTAGGATATGACTCGATAACCAAAATCATGGGACATGGAAGGGTTAAGTTGTTGCTAAAATATGGAAAGATTAGAACTCTCCCCAGGGTACTGCACATTCCAAAACTTGCCAGGAGCCTAATATCTTTAAGCAAGTTGGATGATGCAGGAGTGGATACTATATTTGGAAATAACACTTGGAAGATGGTACAAGGAGCAATGGTGTTGATGAGGGGAGTTCGATGTGGAAATTTGTACAAGTTGTTGGGAATCACTTATACTAATGGTTGTAATAGTTTTGTTATCCTTGAGTAGACAAATAAAGAAGACAAGATCAATACTGTCCCTGAAAAGAATACTATGTTATGGCATCAAATACTTGGGCATATTGGAGAAAAGGGCCTTCAAACACTACACAGTAAAGGCATGGTTGAAGGTATGTCTATTTGCACTATGGATCTTGATTTCTGTGAACATTTCATATATGGTAAACAAAATCGAGTAAGATTCCCATCTGGTGCTACAAGAGCAAAGGGGATATTAGAATTGATACACAATGATGTGTTTGGACCTGTGCCTATTCCATCACTAGGTAAGTCTGTGTATTATGTTTCATTCATAGATGATTTATCAAGGTACACATGGATTTATTTTCTTAGAAATAAATTTTAGGTATTTGATAAATTTAAAGAGTTTAAGGCTTTGGTAGAAAATCAGATAGAGAAGAAAATAAAGGTATTGAGAACAGATAATAGTGGAGAATTCTGCGGAAATGAATTTGAAGAATTTTGTAAGAAGTGTGGTATAGCAAGGTAGAAGACTACTCCATACACTCCTTAGAAGAATGGAGTTGCATAAAGGATGAACAGGACATTGATGGAAAAAACAAGGAGCATGCTCAGCGGTGCCGAGTTAGGACAAGAATTCTAGGCAGAGGCAGTGGGTACAACATATTACATGGTCAATCGATCACCTTCATTAGCGTTGGATGAGAAAACTCCACACGAGGTATGGATTGAAAAGAAACCCTCTCTTCAACATCTTAGAGTGTTTGGTTGTGATGCTTATGTACATGTTCCAAAGGAAAATAGGAGTAAGCTGGATAAAAAAGATGAAAAGTGTATCTTTATTGGTTATAAAGATGGTGTGAAAGGTTATAAGATTTGGAACCCAAAAACTAAGAAGACTGTTTACAGTCGGGATGTTGTTTTTAGAGAAGTAAAAGATGTGTCCAAACAGGAATTCCTACCAAGGAAAGATGAACCTGAGAAAATAGATCTAGAGTTGGATGATGCAAAATATGAATCATCTGAAGAAGATGAAGTAGAAGAAGAAGAAGAACCTCATATGATCCCAGTATTGAGGAGATAAGTGAGAGAAAGAAGGCAACTAGAAAGGTATAGTCCACCTGATTTTCATTCCAATTTTTCTTTATCTAATACTGATGATGATCCCAGAACTGTCAAGAAAACAGTGAATTCAGAGGATAGTAAACTTTGGAAGAAGGCCATGGTTGAAGAAATGGATGCCTTGGATAAGAATGAGGCATGGGATATAGTTGAGTTGCCAGCTGGAAGAAATTTTGTTGGTAGAAAATGGTTGTTTAAGAAGAAGTTTAATGTAGAAGGAAAAGTGGAGAAATACAAAGCTCGGTTAGTAGCAAAAGGTTATTCCCAAGTATAGGGAATTGACTGTGGTGAGATTTTTTCTCCTATTTCTAAGTTAACTTCTATTAGATTTCTTTTATTTATTGCTGCTGATTTTGATCTTGAAGTGGAACAGATGGATGTGAAGACAAAATTCTTACATGGGGATCTAGAAGAAGAAATCTACATGAAGTAACGAGTAGGCTTTGTAGTAAAGGGAAATAAAGAGCTGGTCCGTAAGCTAAAGAAGTCACTATATGGTCTGAAGCAATCACCTAGGATGTGGTACGAAAATTTTGACACATACATCCTTGGATTTGGATTTGTAAGAAGCAAGGATGATCACTGTGTATATTCCAAGCAGGTTGGTAATAACTTCATTTATGTAGTGTTGTATGTTGATGACATGTTGTTGGTAGGAAATAACATGGATGTTATCAAGGAGGTGAAATTGTAGCTATCCTCCAAATTTGACATGAAGGATCTCGATGCCGCTAAATTCATTCTGGGAATGGAGATTAAAAGAGATCGTGCAAACATGAAACTTTGGTTGAATCAGAGAAAATATGTTGAGACAATATTGCACAAGTTTAATATGCATGGAAGTAAACCGGTCAAGGTTCCTATTCCTATAGGTGTAAAGTTATCTGCAAATCAGTGTCCCAAGACATAGGAAGAAGAGAGGACATGTCCCATGTTCCATATGCCAGTGCAGTTGGTAGTTTGATGTATGAAATGGTCTGTACTAGATCGGACATTGCACATGCAGTGGGAGTTTTGAGCAAGTATATGTCAAAACCAGGGAAGGATCATTGGACAATGGTAAAGAGGGTCTTCAGGTATTTGCATGGCACTACCAATTATGGATTTTTCTACCAAGGAAGACCAGGATTGGACAGAGTGGTGGACATACATGGCTTTGTTGATGCAAACTGCACTGGAGATCTGGATCGTAGAAGATCTACAGGTGGGTATGTCTTTAACCTATTTGGAGGAGCAATCAGTTGCATGAGAAAAAGACAAGCTATAGTAGCACTCTCAACTACAGAATATGAATACATGGCAGCCACTAATGCAAGCAAGGAAGAAGTATGGTTATAGAGATTGTGTTCAGGTATTGGGTTGTGTTGAGTGCTCAACACACCCTAAATGTTTTGTGACCACTTCCTTTTGGGTACCACCTTGTCTTCTACCTTCGATTGTTTTCACCATGGTTTGAGCCTGATAACCTTCTTATCTAATATGTTTCATATCCGAGTTTCTCTTGAGAATTTTAAGAACCATCTTGAGAAACACCATGACTGATCAAGGAACTACCGACCTAGATTTCTCCCGGCTTACTTGAGAAGTTCGACATCGGTGAAAAATTAAGGGAGAGAAAATTTTATGGGAAGTCAAAGCAGCCGAGTGCTAACATTCTTCAGTGTCGACCAATAAGAGTATCTCTTTTACAAATATAGCCTCCAAAAAGATTTCTCCGAAGGCCGATTCTTTCGGCTTTGGCAGAAAAGTGAAATTATAAACGCCACACATAGATAAAAGAAACACTGGTGATCGCCGAACCCCTGAAACAAGTTCGGTATCAGTGAGAGGGAAATAATTAATCGCTCCAACAACTCTCAGTATCGGCAGCTATGACCTCTAGTATTTTCTCAAAAAACTATCAGTGCAAGTGAAATTCCAAGCATGATTTTTATCAACTAGCCGATTATCTTTCCATGATTATTATTATTTTTTTAATAACCAAAATCGACAATCCTACGGAAGTAGTAATTGATATCAAAGTTTTACAAAGAAAAACATTAACAAACTCGCTACGTAATAAAAATGATTCCAAAAGATCTAATATTTTACGCAAAAGATTCAAAGAAGCATACACGTTTGATTCACAGCATGATACTTTTAAAATTTTCTTTATATGCAATCAAAAACCTCCGCCAGGCTTGGTTTACATACAAATAGACAACCCTGATGACTCGGCTAACCTGCCCAGTCACCCCGAGATTACAAAATTTTACAAAGAATAAAGACAAAGATGTGTTAAGCCACACTTCTAGGAACACAAGGTGAGAACCCACTAACTATGTATCTCCTATGCTTTGGCCCTCTCTCAGGTTGTCTTTCATGCTTTGTGGTGTCGTATGCTCCGTTGTCGCCGCCATCCACTGTTCCTCGTATAAATCCACGATCGTGACTTGTGCTTCCCTAATTTGTCTCTGCAGCCAAATGGTGCTCCCCACGTGACCTTGCAGCAGCAATATCCTCTAGGTTTTTGCCGCAACTGACGTTGAAGTTCCCTATTATCTTGGTAAATATTGGCTATTGCAAATTGAGCTTGCTCTAGTTGCTGAGCGGAATTTTCGACGGAAGCACCTAGCTCTTCGACCCTCCCCTTTCTTCTTCTGCTTCCTTTTCCAGAAGTCTCGACCAACTACAAACGATCGGTAGGCATTACAGACTCCTTGAGGGTTGGACATGCACTCAGTTCGGCCTTGGGGTGGTCCCCCTCTCCTTCCCAAGTTTTCTTCTTAGGCCTTCCTCTTCTCCGTGGTTTCGGTCCTAGAGAAGGTGCAGTCTCCAGCTGATTTTTCTCGGACGTATTTGCGACCACCCCAAGCCCGTGTTTGGACACTGACGCTGCCTCCGGGCAGATAGTTGTACCTCTCAAATCCCACAGGAAGGAGTCCTAGGTGCGCTGGGGCTGAGACCTCGCACTTCGGCTACCTCATGGACCTCGTGCCATGTTTGAAGGAGATCCCATAATCACAAAGCATAAGAGACTCAAGGCATCCACAGATGGCAAAGGATTACTCAACTGGACGTCGTTAAGATGAACTTACCGAACCAGATCCCTAGGGAATATGAGTCTGGCATATAAGAAGGATTTCTCGCAAAACTCCTGGATTTATAGGGAAATCAAAGACAGACACTAGGCTCACCAACATAATGCCCCTGCCTCGCGACATGATGTTTGAAAAATTTCGGCACGTCGCAGCTAATCGACGGATGCGATCTAGGACATGAAAGCGTCGTCGATTGGAGTTGCAGGAAAGCATGCAGTGCGATCCTTTCGATCCTTTTGAACTTTCGAACCTCCGTTATTTATAAATGACACTTGGCATGCTTGGTGGTATGAGTTCCAAAGGCATTTAACAACCTTCTCTATACGATATCCGACCTCTCGGGAGAACAGACGCGCATAATTCGTCCTCAATGCCCTTTTCCCCAAAGGTCAAGTAATTACTATGATAATTATACATTCATGTCTATCATACTTGATTAGCCACACTACAACATGATGAGGTGTTCATTTATACCAAAGAGGAGCGGAGGCTTCACAGGTCACTCGAAGGAAGCGTTTGGGATCAAGTAAGTATTAAAAATGACTGAGACTAGCAAGTTGCACAGGTACGTGTTGATATTTTGTTTATTTATGTCAGGTCATGGGTTGCTTGATCACTAAACTACTTCTTTTTAATTGCAGGAAGAACCTTCTCGATCATCGACTAGACTCTGTCCTGTGATCCCACCGAAGAACTGAAAGAATCACCAAAGTGACGAAGTATGTCGAGCTCCCGATTTCAGCATCCCTATATTAATCGACCTAAGCAGAATGATCAAGTTGTGTGCCGAACAAGATGCATCATGGGCCGAAGAATGTGCAAAGGTCACTGATACAAAGCCCAAGCAAGTACAACAGTTCACAGAACATCCAATCAAATCCAGAGCCATACTTCAGAAGTTGAACTTCAGCCTCGCAAAATAATAGGCACATGCAACAGACATCAGGAGAATCTATGCATCTCCAATGGAACAACACAGGTTTCCATGGGCCAACACCTATGAAGAACTCTTTATCAGATGGTCTGATTATGAAAGAGTCCACCCTTTTCAAGAAACAAATCGGGTGGACTATTGAAAGACTATTAGATGATGACGCCATGTGGCAATTCTTGATTAGCTCAAATTGTATTTTACCATTAATTACTGTTAAGACTTTATATTATAAATAAGAACATCGACCGATGGTCAAAGGGTCGATGGTTGTTGTAAGAAATCTTTTCTTTTGGTTGTTGATAATTATTTTGAGACTGCTACGAATTAATAAGTCCTTCTGGAACAAAGATGAGCTATTTTCATCAGATGTATGTGATTGGAGTTGGAGAAGAATTACTTCCTTTCCTGTTCCATGAATGTTGTAGTAAATGAGTAAGAGCAATTGATTTTTTTGTCAAGTTATCTGGTGCAATGTTTTGATGTTCCTTGCTTTAAATGATGAAAGTAAATCATTGTGCTTCTATGTGATGAATGTCTTGGTAGATGAATTGTTTTGCTTACCATGACATTGATTGCAGTTGTGTTTCTTTCTCTATGCTAAGTAGTTTACCTCAGCTATGTGATGAATGTCTCGGTAGATGAATTATTTTTCTTACCCTAATCTTGATCATATATGCATCTTCTTTCTGTTAAGTAGTTTTCTCAGACAACAGTTGGATTCTCTTTCGGTTAAAGTATTATTACTAATCCCTTTGGCATAGGATCGTTGTTTGCATGTTCGAATAGCGGGTTATCCCAAGCTTGAACCCTTTCCAATAGTTAAAACTATTGTCCTATCTTCGTCAAGTTGGTTTATAATGGCTTGCATCTCTTGTACCTACCCCACCTAAGAGAAAATACATAAAAAATTGTCTTAACCGAAGGAAGACCATTCACCAGAAAACAAAAAAGCTCATCGATAATTTGGCCAGAATGTAATATTTGGAGAACCATTCCACTCCAAACATTGTAGAGTCTAATTGGGTCTCGGTGGCGGGTTTGGTTCCTGTTGTTGAATCATGGGATTTAAGCCCCATCAACAGGTTGGTACAAAAAGCAGTGAGTTTAGATTGTGACAATTAGAGTGCAATATTCCTGGCAAAGAACCCAGATTATCATTCGAAGACAAAGCATATTGATGTCCAGTATCACTTTGTGAGAGACTTGGTTGAGGAAAAGAAGGTGTTTCTAGAAAAGGTTGACACTTTGAAGAATGTTGCAGATTTATTGACAAAGTCTGTGAGCATATAAAATTTCTCCTGGCGTAGAGTAACAATGGGCATTGCTGCCTTGGATTGTTGACTATATAACCCTGTGGACCCTTGGATGCAAAGAAAACAACAAGTGGGAGAATGTTGGGTATATGTTATATTGACATGCATGTGTGTGGGTGCGTTAGGTTTGACAACTGTGTTTGGCGATCCCTCTAGTAGTTTTAGCGGATTTTGTTATTTTTAGCGGTTTTCTAAATTAATCCTGGATTAAGGGATTAGGGTTTTGGTACCTACATAATACTTAAAAACATTATATATATTGTATGGTGAATGGTGAAATTCGATATAATGAATATAAGAAAGTTTTTCCTCGGTTAAGATTAATTTTTTATTTTTCTTAAGAATCTATATGCATTGCTTTACTTCGCAGGTTTAAAACTTACAATATTTTTATGAAGAACACTGGTTCTCTGGTTATGTGTCTTTTTTTGAGATACCTTGATTAATCTAAGTCAACTTTCTTACTCCATATTATTTTCCTCTGATACTGAGAGAGTTTAGGTTTGATTGATTTACATGGATTGTTGTAACTGAATTATGATAAATGTTTGATTATAGTACTGTTATGATTTCTTTCAGCTTCCTTGAAATTTGAATCCAAGATGACCTTGTGTTTAAGTTTTTCCTCCTTAGGATGTTGGAAAATATGATGTTCATAGCAAACCTCTACACCCTTCCCACTAAATCTTCCTCCTACTCACCCTTACTCCAACTTACTAACTAAACTTGATTCAAGGCCTCAATGGTTGGTGCATGCTAGTCCAGATTTTTGAGTTAGAGAGTTATTATCATTGATTCCTCTCCATTTGATTACCTAAAACTCATTTACATTTACTATATAAACTGATGGGTACTGGGCTTACCTTCAATGCAATATGAAGGTGACTTCTAGTGCTAACAAGAAGTTTGATGGAACAAAGGTATTTACCTGGGTGAACCAAATGGAGCAATATTTTGATCTACATAATATTAAGGATGATAAGGAAAACATTCATATAGAAACTTTGAACTTTGAGATAAAACCATATCAATGGTATCAATGGATAGTGAAAAGGAAGCCCCCTCTTTATCATTATACTTTGGGTTTATTTATAAGATACTTAGAAGCACAATATGGGAAAGTGTGGGAACATGAATACTTTAGTCAATTGACAAGAATCAAGCACTTAGGTGATATTGAATATTATAATTCAGAATTTCAGGTATTGGCCAGAAGGGTGGATGACATAAGTGATCAACAATTGTTGGAAGATTACATTGGTGGATTAAAACAAGACATCAAACATGAGCATTTCTTAAGACATCCTACAAACATTATGGAAGCCATGAAAAATGCTCATAATATTCAATCCAAAAATAAGTCTACACACATATCTACCATTGAAGTAGACACAATAAGAAGAGATCATTTTATGGGTCATAAGACAAGCGTACCTCAACCAACAAGGTTGAAACCTCAAAAAATGGATGAAAGAAGAGAAAAAGGACTATATTTCAATTTTGACAACAAGTAGAATAAGGGGCATAAATGCAGTGAGAAGAAATTATTCTACATAGACTGTGAAGAGGAAGAAGATAATGTACCTCAACCAACAACGTTGACACCTCAAAAAATCGATGAAAGAAGAGAAAAAAGACTATGTTTCAATTGTGACAATAGGTACAGTAAGGGGCATAAATGTCATGAGAAAAAAATATTCTACATAGATTGTGAAGAGGAAGAAAATAAAGAATTAGAACTACCACAAGATCCAGATCTAGAAGAAACTAATCCAACAATATCTTGTCATGCATTGAATGAAATCAATACTCCACAAATCCTCAAGATACAAGTATACATAAAAAATAAAAAGGTAACAATATTGATTGATTTTGGTAGTACCCATAATTTCATCAATTACAAATTAGCAAAATATCTCAATTGCTTTGTATATCCCACACCAGAGTTTCAAGAAATGATTGCATATGGAGGTACCATAAATTGTTTAGGGAAATTCCATATTATTAATATTGAAATGGGGGAGTATTTTCTGGATAGCCCCATGTTTTCCATCCAAATGGGGGGCGTCGATGTTGTATAAGGGGTCCAATGGTTATAATCATTGGGAACATTGGCCTTTAATTTTCAATATATTTTCATGAAATTTTCCTCATGTTAGCGTCGGAAGTCACTCCTGGATTGCTTGCAGGAGCATAGCCCGACGCCCATCAGTTTTATGTCACGATTTGTTTATAAGGGGTGATCAAATGGAGATAATGGCTCAAGGGAGTATCACTCTAACTCAAGGACTGAGTCTGGTACGTGAAGAACAGAGGAGGTCTGGAATCCTAACTTCATCCAGTGGGTTGATTAACAAATGAGCAGGTGGAAGACTTAGGAGAAGATGAACAAACAGCTCTGGGCAACAGGCTTGCGATGGTTTGTAGGGGAAAAACTCTGAAAACAGGATCCTCCTAGTTTCAGGGCTTCAAGAAACTGAATAAAGGACTTGACTGGATCCTCCAATTCCAAGTCATTTAGCGTTAAATAAATCACAGGAACCGATTAGAGGCTCTGTAACTATTACAACAATCCATTAAAACATCATCCTATAATAACTACAGCTCGATTGGATCCTCCAATTCCGAGCTGCTCTAACACAGTGTAAAAAAAGACATGGAAGAAACTGGMATTCATAAGGCAAGAAGTCTCCAAAGCTCATACATAACCAGAATAACAGTGCTTCATTAAAACTTTACAACCGGGAGCTCTGCTCAACCATCGATCCTTACAAAAATGGCAGAAATGCCTACATATACATGGAATGGACTCAGGCGCTGAAGGCACGATCATATCATGAATTCAATGCTTGACATTGAGGAACTTAGCTATCAGAATGGTTTGTTAGTCTGCCTCAATCAAATCTTCCCTCTGCTCCCCTGTCACACGCCTCTTTAATTCAGCATGGCTCGCACCAGGGGGTAGCTGAGCCCCTTGAATATTGAATTGGTGTGTGTAGGTTCCTATGGTGAGTTGGGGACTCGGTGTGGCTTTCCTGAAGAAAACCAGTACAAGGGACCCTCCTGGGTAAATTTCAGCCGGGACCTCCATGTTCTGCAATAAATGGGTGACATGAGGCTTCACCCACCCTCTTTCTCCTTTCTATTGAACCGAAGCGGCCTTTTTGGATCCCCGAATGGAATCCCTGATGGACACCCGATCCAGCCCACAGGTCTCTTCTTCTTTCCTCATGGTTTTCTGAACTTCACCGTGACCCTTTCCCGACTCTGTATCGGGTTTCGGGGTTTCGCGTTCCCCGTTGTCGAGAGTTCTTGACCCTATGAACTCCTGATCACCGATTCTCCGATGAGCGCATGTATGGGTTAGCCCTCCTGACTATACTATGGCCCATATGACCACCTTATATATGACTAGAGCCAAACCTCTGTTGGGGTTTCGGTGCTTTCGATGTCTTGATACACAAGTCTTCGAGACTCGCGATTTTCCGATTGTCGATGCGCCTTCCGTGCTAGCCTTTCGACTAGGCCCTGGTCCAAGTGACCGTTACCATATGCCCTCGACCATATTCTTCATCGGGATTTCATGATTTGTGATGTTAACGAGCACGCATCCTCCGAACTCGCGATAGCCTGCCACCTATATTCCACTTGCTTTTGTGGTCCCACACGCTAATCCGGCGATTGCCAAGATATCGCTTCTCATGATCTCAACACTCTGCACGCAAATCTTTGCAGCTCTAACTCACAAACCTCTGAGTTCACGATATGCCGATGCCACTGGGTACTGTCTTCCTTCAAGGATTGACCTTTTGACACCTGTCCCCCACTATGGTCCTTATCTCCGTCGGGAAATCGCGTATCGTGATTCATTCATGTAAGAGTTTCCTGCCTCCAGAAACTCCGATCCTACGATGAACTGAAACCCCCGACTCTCCTTCTGATGCTTGATGTGTGTCCTACCAAGATCAATGGCTAGGATCTCTGTTGGTATTTCGAGACTTGAAAGGTCCCAGTTCTCTTACCTTTCGAAACCTCGATGACTCTAATATCCTGATGACTTCCCCGGGATTCCTACTCTACACACTAGGGCTTAACCCCAGCGCAACTTCTCGAGATCTAACGTCTGACGGGATTTCGTCGATCTCCTCTGTAAGATTCTAACTGTCGATTTTCTTCGAGGATGGTTCTCGACTGCTGAAGACAAAACTTTTCCCGCTCGCTTGCTTGACTTGTTGCTACAAAATGGGATTCTCTCGTGATATGCTCAGGTGCTTCCCGTGCAAACTGCAGACTTGGGTGCGCCTAATCCCAAGACAAGAAATCTCGCTAACATTAGGCTCCATGGGGGATAGATTCATCCCTGTGATGCTCTAAGGACTCATTTTGCAGCTCCAGTGCCTTACTGTTGGGCTATGGAGTCACTTATTAAGCCGAAACAAAGAACAAAAAAGGCAATATTTACAAACATAGGAGCCACTAGAGGCTCAAACAAAATATTTTTTAAGAAAGTGCCCATTTACTGGGCCACTGAAAACTTCTTCGCCTTCCAAATCTCGCAGCTTGTATGTGTTATTTGAGAAAATCTCGGAGATTCTGAAAGGCCCAATCCACAGGGCTTCAAATTTGTTGTGTTTGCCCTTATCTTGTTTAGGAGCATCCCATTTCAGCACCAGGTCTCCGATCTGGAACCGCTCCTTCTTGGCCTTCCTATCAAAGACCTGCTTGATATTTTACTGATGGTCCTGAATCCTATCCACTGTCTGTTCCCTAGCCTGCTGGACCTCTACTAGATGATAAATCCTTCTGATCATGTCATTGGGCTCTTCTTGATAATCCTTAAAGAATTTTTCTACGGGAATGGCCAGCTGAGAAGGGAAGACAGCTTCGGCCCCGTCGACTAACTGGAAAGGGGAGAGACCTATAGACCTCTTTGTAGTCACCCGATCAGCCCATAGGGAAAATTTCAACTTTGAATTTCAAGCCTTTTTGTTGTCTTCCAATAACATTTTGATGATCTTTATCAGGCTTTTGTTGGAGGATTCTGCTAGACCGTTGCCCTGTGGATAATATGGGGTAGAGTGAATCAATTTGATCCCAAACTGTTCACAGAAATTGGCTAGTGGTTCATATCCGAAAGCGGCTGCATTATCAGTGACAATTTTATTTGGGTAGCTGAACCTTGTGATGAGGTCCTCCAAGAATCCAATGATTACCTTGTGGGAAGAACTCCTGGTGGGGATAGCTTCAATCCACTTGGTAAAGAAATCTGTAGTAGTCAGGATCCACCTGTGCTGGACACTAGAAGCAGGGTGAATTTCTCCAATGAAATCTAGGCCCCACTGTTGGAAAGGCTCTGAAACCACCACCAGTTTTAAGGGCAGAGACCTGATCTGCTACTTTCCTGCAAATTTTTGACATTTGATGCAGGATCTGACCCTCTTAAAGACATCAGTGAACACGGTAGGCTAGTAGTACCCAGCCCTGAGGATTTTGTGGGCTGTGGCTCTCCAGAAATGGTGCCCTCCACACAGGCCACTGTGAAATTCAGCCATGATCATCTCGGCCTCTAGTGGACTTATGCATTTTAAAAGCACCCCCAGCGAGTCTTTCCAATATAACACCTGATCGATTAGGCAGTATCTGACTGCTTTGAGCTTTAGAGCTCTTGCTTTGCTTCTTTGCAGGCCATCTGGAGGCTGAAGCTCCTGCAGAAAGTATATGACATCCTTATACCAAGGACATCGATCCAATGGGGGCTCCCTTTGATGGTCTATATCAGGCAGTTGGTCCTGCTGAATACCTGAGCATTCATTGATGAAACTTATCCCCAACGCTTGGCAGTTTGCTTCAGCCAACAGCTTGGCTAAACCTTGCCCTTTGATCAATTTGGTGGGCCTTATTTCCAGGTCGAATTCTAGGATTTTGGCTATCCATTTACTCCTCCCGTCTATGTTAGGATGAATAAGAATGTCTTTAACAACAGCGGAGGGGACATAGGCGATGATCTTTGACTGCAGGATGTAGGTTCTAAAAGCGTTGAGAGCTTTTACTAGAGCATAATCCTGCTTTTCCATAGTGTCATACCTGACTTCGGAATCCCTCAATGCTCGACTGAAATAAGCAATAGGCTGCTCTAGCCCACTGTCATTTGTCTGTAATAGAACAACAGCCACTGTGTCAGGTGAGGCAAAGGAGAAAATAAGGAAATCCTTTGAGTAGTCGGGACTGATAAGCACAGGATCTTCAGTCAGGGCCTTCTTGATTTGTTCAAAGGAATGCCATGATTGAGGGGTCCACCTTACTTCATTCTCTTTATTTAACATGGCTGTTATAAGCTTTACCTCCTCAGCAAAGTTAGGCACAAACCTCCTCAGAAAATTGATTTTGCTGAGGAAATATTGGACCTCCTTCCTGGACCTCGGGATAGATAAGGCTTGTATCGCCTCAACTCTGCTGGGGTCAATCCTAACTCCTTCTGCTGACACTATGTGGCCTAGTAACTTTCCCTCCTGCAGGGCGAATAGAGATTTCTTGGGGTTTAATGAAATGCCAAACTTTCTACATTTCAAGAAAACTCTCCTAAGATGGCGACAGTGTTCTTTATCAGATTTTGAAAACACCGTGATGTCATCCAGATAAATGACCACAAATTTATCCTTTTCCCCAATGAAAGCTATGTCCATGGCACACTGGAATGTCGCCCCTGCATTCATTAGTCCGAATGGCATCTTGGCATACATGAATGTGCCCCATGGATTGGTGAATGTCTTCTTTTCCCTATCCTCAGGCAGAACAAAAACCTGATTGTAGCCAGAGAAACCATCAACAATGGACATCCTGGAAGCTCTTGTCACCCTCTGTAGTATATGTTCCATCTTTGGCAAGGGGTAGTTATCCTTTCGTGAGCTCCTGTTTAGGTTTCTGAAGTCTACACAGAGTCAGATTTCTCCATTCTTTTTTCTTACTGGCACCAAGTTGGCCACCCACTCTAAATATCTTAGTGGCACAATGATCTAAGCTTGAAGCAACTTCTTCACTTCCCTCTCCATGATAGGCAACAACATGGGATTAATCTGTCTCAGCTTCTACCTGAATGGATTTTCCTCCTCCTTTAATGGAATTTTATGCTCGATGACAGAGGTGTCATAGGTTTTGAGGTCTTCATAGGTCCAGGCAAACACATCGGCAAATTCCCTCAAAAGTCCAATGTATTTAGACCTCTTCTCCTTTGTCAGACTTCTTGACAATTTGACATACTTGGGCTCACCCTCTGATCTGAAAATAGAAGGCTGACTTGTTATGCTATGCAAGCACCCCTACTTCATTAAAATAAACTTTACAGGACCTTGCTTCATGTGTTAAAATATGCAAGATAACTTATGTGTTAAGTTCATGTATCTTCTTGTAAATGCTTATGTGTGAGCAAATGTTCTTTTATATGGTTAAATATGTACTTAAAACAAATACACAACAACACAACTTGCAGAAATTAAACCATCAAACTTACAACAAGAACAAGCTGATAAAGGAGTTCACCCCCCTCCGAGCTACATCTCCTTGAGCCTCCATAATGGACTTGGCTCTCTGGGATTAATTAGTCAAAAGTTATTTTACAAGCTTCTGCTCAACTCCAATGGAAAAACAGACTGTACCATTGAGATCAAAACACATAAAAACCCCAAAAATGACTAATAGAACTCTGAAAACGGATCATGGCTCATCCGGGCATGACCTCTTCTACATGTGTCCATAAGCTTCCATGAGCTTCTCTGTGGAAAAAACACCTGTAAAAGTCCTCAAAATCCTCTGAAACCTGTCCCAATGTGTTTAGAGCATATCAATTAGCCAAAAATGATTATACATTCACAGAAAACAAACATGGGCTCACCAAACCATGTCCTCCATCAAATAGGGCTTCAAGCTCCCTAGAGCTTCCTGGAAATTCAATGGTGAAAAAATTGCATAAGAAGTCTTCAAATGGTCTTGAAAACAGCACCAATGGATCCATCACGTCCAAAAACCCCTGGCTTGGCTTTTACGGCACCTCAATCGACCAAAAACTGAGAAAGTTAGACCTTCTCCATTCTCCTCCTTCTACTTTGCTGGAACTGGTTCTACAAAACGCACCTCTGTGTGCATTAACCTGGAACACGCTCCAAAATGCGCGTATAAACCCAACACCGAGTAGTTCCAAATAATCGTGCAAACTGTAGGACGGTTAGGGCGCCTCCAGCCGCCAACCGCCTAGCTCTTAGGCATATGGCTCATACGACCTCGGGCTTTTGGCAAAAAGGCTAACGGTTTCAAAACCGTGCCAACCGTTGGAAATTTTCAACCGACTCCCGCGCCAACTCGGGGTCACATGCAAGAACCGTGGTTTATTTTAAAACCCATGCGCATGTTATAACCGCACCATTTTAAAACATACGGTTACAAAACTTTGGTTTAACCGCGCCACATTTTAATATATAGTCATGTGGTATAAAACTATGCTATATGTTTTAAAACCACATCCAAACAATATATATACCGGTCACATGTAAAATGTAACAAAACCGCGGCTACATTTAAAATATGTGTTCACGCGCCAACATATATATAGGGTCATATGTTTGGTAATGGAACCATGGGTGGGGGCTATGCCCCGGCCCGCGCCCCTTTCCGCATAACACAACTTCAAACTCAAATATCAATGCGCCGACCCATATGACAAGAAACAATGGGCGGCATAACGGTTAGCGAAAATGTGATAAAGCGTTGGATAATGGGGGAGGTCACCGGTTCAAATTCGGTCGACCCCAAAACTTTTGAACCCAAGACCAAGTAGACAAAAATCGGGGTGCCACGTGGCAGCCCTTGATTGGGCCACGTGGCACCTTTTCCATTGCACAAAATCATGCCACGTGTCGCCATATAATTCACCCAATTATCATCCAATGAATGCCTTCCACATCACCAACTACCAAGTCAGCGCCACGCATGCTGCTGACGTCAACGGACACGCAGGATGCTGATGTCACCCTCTGCCACGTGTCACCCTTCCAGTGGTGACACGTGTCACTTCAAGATTGGTCAAACTATATGTTGAAAGTGCCAAATATGAATGACACGTGTCATGCCCTGGAGCTGCCACATGTCCTGTACGGACCTGTACGGACCTGCCACGTGTCCTGTACGGACTGTACGGACAGGTACAGTCAACATCAAATTTTTTACCTGTTTGGCTCGACGAACAGATCGCGATATCTTCTCCATATGGACTCCGTTTGCAAAAGTAAATATACCACCGGAATCAGGAAGATGAGACAGACGCAATGGCACCGTTTTCGTGGCATTCCGAGCACTTTGAAAATTGAGCAAATTTTTGCCCCCTGGTCCAGATTTTGATCGCCCTCGATGCCAATGTTGCACTAAATAGTACCAGCATCCTCCTCTGAGACTTTTCCCTTTAATGATACATCATTTCCATCAAAAATTCTTTCCAAAGGAACCAGTCCTTTAGGAATGTGGTTGTTGGGCAGCTGTACAATGTCACACCCTGCAATCTTATTCAGAAAATTACCCCCATCAAGCTCTTCCTCTGAGACAACATCTTGGTCAATGTGCATTTCTGAAAATTCCTCAACAGTCTCCAAGAAACTCTTGACCTCGAGATCATCCTTGAATACCTTCCAATGTTTGACGTTGTCAGGTATGGAGGGCCTGTATTTTACCTCTACATCATATCTGAATTTGGGCGGCAAGGGTACTTTGAAATTACTAGCCGATGTAGCCAAGGAATCTGCCATTGTGTTCTCCTCTCTTGGGATGAATGAAATGTTGAATGCTGAAAAGAAACTGTCGACTAGGTCCCATACCTCATTTCTGTAGCTTTTGAGTCGAGGATGCTTAGCCTGATAAGCGTTCCTGATCTGCTAAACTACCAACTCTGCATCACCGAACATTTCTACTTCCTAAATTCCCATTTCCCTCGCAGCTCTCAATCCCAGAACAAGAGCCTCATACTCTGCCACATTGTTGGTAGCCTCAAATTCTAATTTGTATGACAGAGATATGGTTTCCTGAGAAGGTGACACAAAAACCACCCCATCTCCAGCCCCTTCCCTGGAAGAGGTTCCATCAAAGAACATTTTCCAGATGGGGGTGATGGAGGGAGGAAGCTTAGGAGAAATGGTGGGCTACTTTCTGAGTCTAAGAGGAGGTTCGGGAGCATGGGTGATTTGAAGCACACTGGAACCTAAATCAGTGTCTAAGGTGAAAATTGGATGGTTGGTAGGATTGGCCTCGTCATTGATTATGTAGGCCAGTTGGGCTTCCCTGTATAGTCTCCTATGCTCTCCTCCAAGCACTGGGATAGTAGCATATGTGAGGTCCATCTGCAAGGTTCCCCCCAGTCTTTTTATCCAAGATCTTGACAATAGCATACCGAACTTAGGGGGAACATCAACTACTACAATATCCATGACCACACTCTTCATGGGTAGTTGAAACAAGGTCACAACCAGGTCTTTGATCACTCCAAGACACTGAACTCTCTTGGAATCAAAGGAATAGAGGTCATGATAGGCTTGGGTAACTTCTAGACCTAACTCCTCCATGATAGTTTTGGGCATAAGGTTGTGAGAGGCCCTTAAATCCATCAAGCAGTTGTGTAGCACTTTATCATGTACGTTCAGGGATGTGTAGAAAGGGGGGGATGAGTCAACTCTATTTTCTATCATGGGGCCCAGGACAACTGTTGGCTTTTCGTCTTGGAGGTTTATGGAGTCTGTGGGAAGGCATGAGGCTTCAGACTATAAAATCTCAGAGAAGTGTTTTTTAAATTCTCCATGTTTAATTAGCTCAGTGAGGGGCACAGGGATTCTAATCTTTTGAATCTCATGCTCAAAATTAAAAGAGGATGTAAGCTTTGGAATCTCTTTTATTTCAAGGACATGATTATGGACAATGGGAGAGGGGGGTTGAGATTTCTTACCTCTGCGACCATCTACTACTTCATTAGAAGGTCTCTCTATTCTAGTTGACTGCTCAGGAAAGTTAGGTGCTGCTGTCTTTTTGTTAGACCTCAGGTTGTACCTGCCTCGGCCGCCACTAGCCTTGTCTCCCTTGCTCAGCTCATTCAACTGACTATCCATGAGAGACTCCTCGTACGTTGATTGAGTGAGAGGAGGAAAAGGAGGAGTGTCTTCTAAGTAGTGGATTTTAGGATCAAGCTCATTTGTTTCCCCTTCTTCCCCTTCGGCCACAAACTTGTTTTGGAAAGGGGCCTAAATTTTCTGGTCTTCTATGTCTCTCCCCCTCTCTCTTTGCATATTAGGGGGAGTAAAATTATTTGGCCTCTTGAAGCCTCCTTTATTTTCGGTGATCTGAGGGCCTTTATATGCTTGCCTTCCTTCCACCCTCATTCTCTCCATCTCTGCAGACAGAGACTTCACCATCTTAGTCAGTTCATCCACTTGAGGGTGAGGCACCGATGATCCAGAAGTTGAGGCTTCCGTCCTTCCCTTTCTTCTGTCTACGTCGGCCTTGTTCCTCAGTTTGTCAGCTGCTAATATGTTGGATTCCACTTCTATGGCCACGTCTTGCATTTGGGCTAAGGAGGTGGCTCTTCTTTCTCTCAACAAAAGGCAGAAATTAGGGCCAAATGCACCAGTATAGGAAATTTGGGCAGAGGCTTCTGAGGGATTTATCTCTGTAGGAATCTTGTTATACATCTTGTTGAATCTCTTGGAGAAGTCAGAGACAGAATCTCCTTCCATCTTCTTCAAAGACCTGAACTCTATCATGTAATACATGAAATCCTTCCTATCTCCCCACTGTCTCAGGAAAACACTATCTAGAGCTTCAATCCGAGCAATAGACCCTGGAGCCAATCCTCTAAATCACTTCCTCACCTCGCCATCCAGGCTCTGGATGAAGACTCTCATCCAAACATCTTCATTTTCAATATTAAGGTTGTCTGCATAACTGTAGAAATCATCTAGGTGCTCTTCAACAGTTATGTCTCCTTCCCCAGTGAACTTGGGCATGTATTTCAAGTAATCCCCAGCAGGGAGAGGATTCATGGGAAGGGGAAGAACTAAGGGAGCATATCTGGCAGCAACTATGGCGTCCATTCTATTCAGAGGGGGATTAGCACCAGCCATAGGAATATTAGGTGGAGAAGAACTTGGAGGAGAAGGAGTTCGCGAAGGGACTGCTGAGAATGAGCCTCTAATTGGAGTGGGGAACAAGAGAGGATTTAATGAAAAGGCTATCGAGCTTAAGTTAGCGGGTGCTCTTCCTTGTACAGGAGTGGTTAGGCTAGGCGTAGGGAAATCTTCTGCGGTCCTTGGTCTACGCCAGGGTACAAATTCAGGGGAAAGGGGAGTGACAAAGTCTTGTCCCTCTGGTCCCAGACCAGGAGAGGAAAACTCTACAGGAACACTCCCAAAATTTAAGAAATGGGAAACTGCAGAAACATGCCTATCAAATAACCGAGGAGGAGAAAAAGGAGCTCCAACAGAAGGATATGGTGGATTACCTGGTTCGGTGATGGACGCTTCTTCTTCAGTGGCCTTTCCCTTTCTAAGAACCGCCTCTGGGTTTGTTTCAGGCGTAGCTAGAGGTAGTTGTGGATGAGACCGCGTATGCCTGCCTCTGAAAGCCACAATTAACAGAGCAGGTTCTCCCCAGCAGAGTCGTCACAATGGATTCGCCAGGTGCAAGTTAGCAATATTGAAAGGCTCCGATAATCCGATGCACCTTCGGATTCAGAGGCTCAATGTCGTTCTACCCAGGGAAAATCTTCAATTTCTTCCACGGCAACGATGCCAGAAATGTTAGCGTCGGAAGTCACTCCTGGATTGCTTGCAGGAGAAGAGCCCGACGCCCATCAGTTTTATGTCACGATTTATTTATAAGGGGTGATCAAATGGAGATAATGGCTTAAGGGAGTATCACTCTAACTCAGGGACTGAGTCTGGTATGTGAAGAACAGAGGAGGTCTGGAATCCTAACTTCAGCCAGTGGGTTGATTAACAAATGAGCAGGTGGAAGACTTAGGAGAAGATGAAAAAACAACTCTGGGCAACAGGCTTGCGATGGTTTGTAGGGGAAAAACTTTGAAAGCAGGATCCTCCTGGTTTCAGGGCTTCGAGAAACTGAATAAAGGACTTGACTGGATCCTCCAATTCCAAGTCATTCAGCATTAAAGAAATCACAGGAACCGATTAGAGGCTCTGTAACTATTACAGTGATCCATTACAACATCATCCTATAATAGCTACAGCTCGATTGGATCCTCCAATTCCAAGCTGCTCTAACACAGTGTAAACAAAGACATGGAAGAAACTGGCATTCATAAGGCAAGAAGTCTCCAAAGCTCATACATAACCAGAATAACAGTGCTTCATTAAAACTTTACAAC
>ML797441.1:171271-206550 GCA_009831015.1 Picea engelmannii
CCCTAAGATCATGGCTGGACAAGGGATTCGAATCCAACTGCCTTCCAAGAATGAAAGGATCCTTCCCCCATTCATCTCAACAACTTAACTACTGCCAGAATAGGTAGCGCTCCCTCAAAAGGGCCATCAGAGCGCTACAACACTCCCCCGTAGGCTTAAGGGGTGCGCCAACGCTCCTAAAGACACCAATTCTCCCTCAAAAGGGCCAAAGGATCTTTATAACGCTCCCAGATAGTGTAAGGGGGAGAGCCAACGCTCCCAGAAGAGGTATAGGGGAGCGATATCCTTCAAAAGCTTAGTTTTTTGAGTGTTTTCATATGGCAAAAGGTTCATGAGCCTATTGACTCATTTCTCCTCTTCTAAATCAAATGTTTGAGGTGTTTTAAGTGTCCTTCTCATGTCATTATAGGCACAACATAGGCATCATGGCAGTATGCTTTCCCTGACACCTGCGACACTTGTAAGCAAAATGCGACACTTGCGACCTTTGTAATGATGACACTTGAGACACTATCAAAGTGAGTAATTTTGATGTGTAACACACCCCTTGGGGCTACATCCACAAAGTATTTTTCTTATTTTCTTATTCATAAAAATGCATTATGTGTATTACATCATAATATATATTAGTGAGGCGGAACAAGATCTCACCAAGCCCCACATATTGTGACATGACCCTCAGCTACATCTCCATATTTACTCTATTTAAGCTCTACATATCTCAAAATAGACTTCAACTCAAAAAGGTTCCTCAAAATAGTTCTCTCCAAAATATATGACAAAGATTAGATCCATATATATCTCTCTCACTATACCTTGGACGTATTTTATTTATACTACGAAAATGGGTTAAAATCCCTTACAATACATTCCAAAACCTTAAACCTAACATGGCTAGGTTTGTCCCCATCTGCACTGGACTTTTGCAAATCCTACCACACACATTGCTTTTCCTCAAAATGTGGCGCGCTTTCCTTCTTGGTCCAATATGCCTCATTTGTTGTGATTTTCTCTCAAAAACACTTTCTCTAAGAGGGCCCAACACTAACATGTGGCTTGTCCTAAGCCACTTAGACTTAGTTTTCTTTCTACAATGCTACCTCTAGCACATGAAACTTCTTTTACAACTATGTCATGAGTCTATCCTTAGCCTGTGTGTTCTTTCCTGCTAGTATTTCCAAAACCTGCACTGTCACGTGCTCTTTCAACACTTCTCTACTTTCTGCATGTACCTGTGCCAAGCTATGTTTCTCTATTTGCAATTCCTTTATCATCCTTTCGGTCTCTTGCTGAAATGGATCCAACTGAGTCTATCTTGCTTGGTTCTCCTCTTGCGCAATATTTACCTCTGCCTACAAAATGTTTATCTCCTATGCAACCTTCAATCTTAGGGATATGTCCATGGTCTTCTGCCTCTTCTTCAAGTCCTGAATCACAACGTTCAACTTTTCCTCTCTCTGCTCCAGCTGCTGGATCTTCTCATCCTCTTCTAGGGTGGTCCAAATATGTGTAGTTCTATCATATAACTCTACCACTTCTTTTACCTCGTACGCTATGCTATCTACGTGTGCATTAGCCTCATGCTCTCTCTGTTCCCGTACTTTTGTAGGTGTTCTTGGAGTTAGTTTTTTTTTTTAAGTCCGTTATCTCTTGTTTATAATTCTCCATCGTATCCACAATATTTTGTATCTTCTCTTCTATTGTTGCCTCTAGTGCCTGCGCGGAGTCTGGTATGCTCTGTTATACTTCTGCAAGTTGATTTTCTAGTTTATCTATGTGTTGCTTCTCCTCCTCCTTATCCAATGTGATATGCTCACAAGTCACTTGCAAGATCTCCTTAACCTCTTGGTCGAGTGCTAGGTTGGTGGAAGCCTCCCTAGATATAGACTAAACCTCCTACATCACACTCGCTTGTAACCCATATAGTGCCTTCATGGGTATGTTTCCAGAACCAAATCCAACTGTTCTATGTCCTTCATTGGTTTCTTCAATAGATTCTCATCTACTACCAACATTTCTGGTGTGACCTTGAACCTATCATTGGTCTTCATTATTGTTCGACATTGTCTCTACTTTTTCTTTCTACGTTGGTGCCTCCTATAGTTTTTATTTCTGCTGCATTGTAGGATGATGCATTGTATTTAGTTTCATCCTCTATAGAATGTCATGAACTTCTTCTAGCTTTTCCATAAAATCATCTCTATGTGCCTCTGTTACAAGTAGTGCATTTTCCCCTCTATCCTGGAATTTTTCTATGACGAACTCTGCATCATATTTTGTAATAGTAAGTACTGGAGGGTTCTTGTGATACTTCATCTTCTTCCTTATCTCTCCCTCTTGTGTTCTAGTATTCTTCTTCGATGGGGTTGAGGTATGCACCTCAGTTTTTTTCTTTTCTTCTTCCTCGTCATGTAATTCCTTTGGATGAGAGTTATCTCTCTTCTTTCCATCCCCTTTTACTTTGGTCCTCAACATAATATCTTTCTTTCTTGTCTTCTTATTTGTCATGCTACTTGTTGGGGCTTGACTACGCTCTGCAACCTTCCTTGTATTGTTTGTTGGACTGCTTGTATTATTTGATGTTCCTATGTCTACTTGATAGTTAGGCTATGTTCCTTTATTCTATGTGACTGGGAACTTCCACTGCATAGGAAAATCCTTCACGATCCAATATAATTCCTCACGTGATGTACACTACCTCATTTCCATCCACTTATTCTTTGGATCCCTTCTGGACTGAGTCCACAAATGGTTTCTTGAAGCCTTGAAATTAGCAATCCCTTCATTTTCTTAAACTACTTCAATTGGGATCCTCCAGAAATTGGTTGTCTTCTACTGCATTGTTTGCTTGTTGGTTCTTAGGGTCCTTTTCCCACCACAAGGTTTCATAGCATGCTACACATCATTTCCTTTTTCTTTCCAGAAAGGATAAAAATTTGGGCTCCTTCCATCCCACCAAAGTTATCAGTATTAACACCCAGGAATAATGGAATTTTGTTCCATTATTGTGTGCATATTTGCAATCTATCAAAAAATGGTTCAACAAGTATGGTGCCCAGCTGAATGCTACACCCTTTGCACACTATGCAACTATTTCTATAACTCATGCTAGGGCCTCTTCCTTTCTACACTTCCTCAAAAGTTTGCAAGCCATCAAATTTGTAGTAAACTACACCTGTTCTATAGTTGATATTTATTCCTCTATCCTGGTAGGACTGATAGATTCAGTTTCTGAAGTCGTAACGTCTTCTATCTCTAAGAAACTTTTCAACTCTAACATTCTTTCCTTCTTCCTTCCTGACTGTTGGGTCACTCTTACAAATCAGTCTGGAGTTCCAAACTTCGGGGGTTCCATCTAACTCGCCTTGCACACAATCGGTTGTCACTGTTGCTCAATCACCTGTTGTTCATGTTCTTTAGTTCTATATTGCTCAAAAAAGTGTCAAACTTTTCTGGTCTTTTCCTTTTTATAAACCTTGTCATTAATGTTTTGACTTGTTTTTCTCTTTTCCGAGTATTTCTTCATTTTGTCGCGTGGTATCTAATTTTCTTGTGCGCAGTCTTATGAATTATGTCACACCAAATTTTTGTCTACTGCGTGCTATCATTCCTAGCTACCACTTATTCCTGCTTTTTAGATTTTTATTCATTTTGTACTTTTGTGTTCCTTTTTCTTTTTTTAACTCCTACTATTTGCAATATGTAAAAGTCTACTTATTGTGTTGCAACTATTGAGAGTCAGTGGGTCGAATGTCTCTATATAGTTTCAATCGAATACCATTCACCATTCCTTTAAATTCCTTAGATGCTATGTCTTGCAATTGTACAACACCTCCATATGTGAATGACTTTATCTGATATGGCCCTAGCCAATGCATTCTGAGCTTCCCTGGGTGTTGTAAATACTTACTGTCATGGAGGAGAACTAGATCTCCTACCTTAAAATTATTCATTTTGATATGTTTTCCATGCCATGCTTTATCCTTTTCATTTTGTACCTCATGATGAAAAATTGCTATGATTCTATCCTCTTCCATTTCCATCAGTTGAACCAATCTTTCCTGTGCTGCGCCCCTTTCTGTCATCTCTATAATTAATGTAATGTGCACACTTGGTATCAAATAATCTAAGGGAACTACTGCCTCCTGTCCATACACCAATCTAAAAGGTGTCTTCCCTATTAGCTTCTTTTATGTAGTCTTATAAGCCCAACGTATTGTTGGTACCTTCAAATCCCAATCATCTATGTTTACATTACAAATATTTGTCAAATCATTCTCCAAAATCTTATTGAAGGCTTCCACTGTTCCATTTTCTTGAGGGTGATAAGGAGTACTCTTATGATGGTATATCTATAATTCTTTAAGCATTGCCTCAATTGTATTGTTAATAATGTGAGTCCCTTGATCACTCATCAATATTCTTGGACATCTAAATCTTGTTACTACATGTTCAAATAGAGAGCGTGCTACAATCTATGCACTGCAATCCTTCATTGGTGTTGCATCAACCCATATGGTCAAGTATTTTTTCACTGTAATAATATATCTGGCCCCTGATATTCTCATTGGTGGATTAATTGGACCTACACAATCTACTTACCACTTATCAAACACTTGTAAAATAAACTGTGGTCTTAGTGGCATCTCATCCCTCCTTGATGGCTTCCCAACTCTTTGACAAACATCACACTTTTGAAAATATTCCTTTGAATCCTTGTGAACTATTGGCCACCATAATCCTGCGTGCAATAACTTCTGCATGGTATATTTTCCTACGTAATGTCCTCCTGCGATCCCTTCATGTGCCTCTACCAAAATGATGGGTCTTTCATGCTCCATCACACATCTTCTCAAGATATTGTCTTCTCCTAGTTTGTATAAATGACCTACAATCAACTGATAATATGCATCTCTGACCACCAAATGTTTCTTCTACACAATAGTAAATTCTCTTGGTACAAATCCTATACTCAAAAACTCGATAATGTCAGCAAAATACTCATCAACTATCTGCATTGAAAACAATTATGCATCTAGAAAATTTTCTTCCAAGATACTGGGTTATTATCCATTAGTTATCCCGGATAAGTGATCTAATCCTTCATTTAATCTGCTAGGATTTACCACAAATTCAAAATCAAATTCTTGGAACAAGATTAGCCATCTACATATCCTTCCCCCTAAAACTGACTTATTGACTAAATATCTCAGAGTTGAATGATCTATAAACATTTTGAAATGTTTCCCTTACAAATAATGTCTATATTTCTGCAAAGCATACACCATAGATAGACCTTCTCTTTTTATAGTATTGTAGTTCTTCTCTGAATCTAAAAGCTTCCTTCTTGAAAAATCAATAGGGTGATTTATTTCACCTTCTCCTAGTTGGGTTAATACTACTCCTAATGTTATCGCATATGCATCCACATGCACATGAAATTCCTTTAACCAATCTGGGAAAACCAGAATTGGCACAGTAACCATCTTTACCTTTAAAATATCCAAACTCTTTTGGCATTCATCATTCCACTAATACTTATTATCCTTCTTCAACAAATTCTCCATTGGTGCAATAATCTGTGCATATCCTCTTATAAAATTCCTATAATATCTTGTATGTCCCAATGTATTTTTCAATTGGTGCGTTGACTTTGGTGGTGGTAAGTTAACTATGATAGAAATTTTAGTAGGATCAACCAACATACCCTATTTACACACCACCTGTCCTAAATAAATCCCAAAAGGTGCATTGAAAATACATTTCTTAATGTTCAATGATATCTGACACTGTCTGCATCTATCCAACATCACCCTTAATACTTCAACACGATCTTTTAACAGATTGAACATTGTCCAATCATCCAAGTAAACCTCAAAAAACTTATGAATAAATTCCTTAAAAACTGCTACTACTACCCTTGAAAAAATAGCTGGTGCATTCTTCAATCTAAATGGCATAACTGTATACTGAAATGATCCCCACTCTATAGAAAATTTGTCTTATTCCTATCATTAGGTGCTATCATAATTTGATGATATCCTGAGAATCCATTTGTAAAAGAATAAGCTTCTTGACCCCCTACATTCTCCAAAACTTCGTCTATAAATGGGGTAGGAAAAGGATCATGTAGGAAATCATCATTCAATTTTATCAAATATACACAAATGCTTATCCCTCCTTGCTTCTTTTCCTGTACCACCATAGGACTGATCCATTTTGACTCTTCTACATGTTCTATAACACCAACTTCCAACATCTTGTCAATTTTTGTCTTCACCTTCTCTATGTATATTGGATTCAATTTGTACGACCTCTTTCTGATAAGTGTCACTTCTGGATTCAATGTGATATTCATCTCTCCTAGATCTCCTGCTAACCCCTTCATCTTTGAGAATGTTGCTGGAAATAAGTCATTGTATTCACACAATAATTCTGTAATCCTTTCTACTGTTTGATTATCCCAATAATCTCCAATACTTTCCATCTTTGTTTTTTTTTTTGTTCCAATATTTATCTTCTTAATATTTAATGGTGCAACATAATCTTATGAATCCATATTGGGACCTTATACTTCCCTTTCACCTTCCACTTCTAGAATCTGTATGTTGCACATATTATCTTATGTTAGTTCTTATGCTTCTGTGACGTCATAACAATGTAGCAATTATTTAACTAATTGTCTAACTTGTTTCTAATATGATGGGACTATTTAAAATTATGGTTCTTCAATATGCTATCTCTTACCACTTTCAATATTTTATCTATATCTGGACTGTCATTCTCAAAGGAAAATGTAAATACAAAGTTCAGTTGTATTGCTTCCCAGTTAGTAGCTTCTCTACGTTGTTCCTGTTCTCTGTACCGGTTCTTCATAATGCCTTCTAGTGTGTGAATAAAATGGTGTGGCCATTCTTCTGGTGGTACTAATCTCCAATGAACCATGCACCTCTCTACATGTTCTTGAGGTTTTAGAAATCCCTCATATTTTTTCTAATATATGTGTTCTTGCTCTGTGTTGAATCTTATGCACAATAACCTTTTTCACTGAAACCAATTGTTGATTTTTTCCTTATGTGTACCCCACCATATTGCAAGTGTAGATTTTAAATCAATATCTAATGATGGAAATCTTCCATTTTCCATAACCTATACCTCATACTTTATTAAAAATTCTTCTAAATAATTCAAGCCATAAAAGTAGGAGGTTCTCTTACCTCTATACCAACCCATCTCAGCACATGCATCATTCTGGCACACCTCCTGGTAGATAATTCATGTAGTCGTTGTTTCCAGTTTTCCAGTCCCGTGTTAGAGTCTGAAGAAAAAGAACTAATAATCCTACAACTGAGCATACCATATGCAGTTGGGTTGATATAATCCTCTTCGCATGTAGTAGTTATGTATAGTTGATTCACATCTTCTGTAATAATATTATCCATTGCAGGTTCCACATACCTTCCTCCTTCTAAGGGATCCAATGGCACAATAACTCTATATCCTCCATAATCAAATATCATTTTCCTTGTCTTCAAATGGATAATAGCCTTCTTATCAAAGGCCCAATATAGACCCAATAGTGTTGGATATGGTGAGGTATTATCCAATATGTTAGTGAATTCAAAGTCATCCATGGTGCGCACACCATCTAAGTCAACTGGAATCCCCTTCAACCTCTCAATTGGCACCACTCTGGGTTGATTTTCTAACTTCAATTGAATAGGTGAATACCCTAATTTTGGTTCTCCCATAGCTTCCCAAGTCTTCTTTGGCAGACCATTGACTTCAGATCCTAAGTCTAGTATAATATCCCCCATAATGAAATCTTCTATGTTGGCATTCAATCTGAATTCCCTATTGGTTCTTCTCTTCTTACATACCTGATTTACTCTTTTTACCCCTTCTTCCCTAGGATTAAACCTTTCTAACAAATTCTGGAGTACTTGTAATGAATTTTTATCACTCAACAATTTGACACAAGCTCTCAAAAATTTTCTTAAGTTACTTACTTGTTCTGAAGACTGCTCTTGATTGGTTTGATCAAATAATGAAGGCATGTCATATACTGGTATCTCATCTACTGGCTTTGTTCATGAAGTGGATGCAATAGTTTCCTTCAAGATATCCTATCTAGCTTCCTTGAATATTTTTTTTCTCTTTGCACACATCAAACTTCTATTCTGGCATTGTATTCTTCCTGACCCACTGGTACTCGTCCATATCCTTCTTGGCTACAATTTCTCTTGTCTTAGCTCCACCTCTAGTCACTATGTTAATCATGATCCACCATGATCCATTGTAGGTTCTGATTAATCTGGTTCCTCTTGTCCTATAGTTTTATAAACATTGTTGGACAATCTTTTGTTTCATGGTCTGTTGTGCGATAGTACATACATGTCACATGTGGATGTGGGTAGTCTCTTGCATAGTTCCCTGGATTTTGAAAGTTATGACAAACAACGGGTCCTAGAACTTCTCCAAAGCCTCTTCGTCCATGGCCTCCTCCTCTGAAGCCTCCTCTATTTCCCTTATTATCTCTGTGCAATGTTTTATATTGTGGTCATTTATTATATTGTGGTTGTGGTTTATTGTATTGTTGTGGTGTTGCACACTGTTCTACATGATTATACTGTTGTTTCCCTTGAAACTATTGTGCATTATATTGTAGTTGTGTTGCAAATTGCTATGTGGGATTATATTGTGCTTGTTGCACATTGTTATACTGTGGCTGCTGCACAGATTGTCTTGTTACATGTTCAGCCTACACCCTGTATGTATCTGTAATCCTTTCTTTCATCACCTCCAAGTTTCTACAATCCTTATATTCATGTCCAACTGACTTACAAAAGTTACAAAATGTGCTCTTCAATATTTTCTGATATTTATGCATCATGGGGGAAGTGATAGGGATCATGCCCATGTATTTTGAAAATATCACACCATGGTCCTCCTGAAGCTAAAGGGTTTGGAATACCCACTCCAATATATTGCGAAAATAATGGACACTCATTCTTGTGATGGCCTTTTGTCCTGCACATTGTACACCAAATATCTTCTTTTTTCTCCTTTCCTTTGTTCTGATTCAACTCGAATGTTAAGATCTTAAGATCTTGTTTCATCTTTTCCACAATTGGATCTGTATGCTTGTATTGGTTTTCCTCTTGCTGTAAGGTTTCCTATAGAGCCTCACCTTGACTTTGGAATTTTTGTTGTCTTAAAGGATACTTCAAGTGTGGAAAAAAATAATTAACAAACAAATGTTTATGTTGTGTATCAGTAATAGTGTGATTTAACTTACCTTTTATCCTCTTGAACTTCTAGTCCACTTCCTAGACTGATTCTCTTGGTTTTTTCTTGATCTCTATCATTTCATTCATAAAATGGTCTTCTGAAATTCATTTATTAACTACCTCTTCACATGTGCTACAACTGTAGGCATTCCTGTTGGGTTATTTGTTGAGATACCCATGTAATAGTCTAATGCACAGTCTCTAAATGTGATTTCCAACTGTGAAACCTTTGTATCCTCGTTTGTAATCTTCTTTTCTTCCCATATATTCTCACATACGAACAAATGTTTCTCTAGATCATCTGACCCATCCCCTCAGAACTCTGGTAACCTAATAGTTGGATCTTGTCCCCATTGTGAAATTTTTTGAACTACCACCTCCACACAGTATAGACAATTTACTACTACTTACTAAACTTGCACTTATACTACTGTACCCACGTCCATGAAAAAATATTCTACCACTAATTACTTATTAGTTAACTTCTTTTTCTTCTTCAATTGTCTTATTCACACATGGAGTTGTGGGTTCCACACTAATTCAGACATAGAATGGAGATCCTTCTTCCATGTTAGACCCATGACATTTGGTTTTTCTCTCATATGTGGTGTGCGATATATCCTCAATATTCCCTATGGCGCAGAGATCCTCTACCTCTTCCTCATCGATGTACAAGCCCTCTCGCTCTACTACAACTCTATTCTTACTATTCATCCTATATTGGTAGGGTCATTGTTGGTTGCTCCTGGCCTCTTTGATGGTGGGTTAATTGGGCCTACAAAGTCTATTGACCATTTTTCAAATGCTTGCAAAGTGACTTGTGGTCTTAAAGGAATCCCATCCCTTTTGTTTGGTTTTCCAAACCTTTGACATACATAAAATCTCTGGCAATATTCATTTGCATCCCTATGAATCGTTGGCCACCATAATCCTGCGTGCAATACCTTCTGCATGGTAGCTTTTCTTGCATAATGTACTCCAAGTATTCCTTCATGGGACTCTACTAATATTCTAGGCCTTTCATGCTCCAATACACATCTTCTCAAAATGTTCTCTATGCCCATTTTTTATAAGTGTCCTGCAATCAATTGATAGTTTGCAGCTCTGACAACCAAATTTTTCTTTTGTGCAGTGTTAAACTCTCATGGTGTAGTCCCTGTACATAGATATTCAATAATGTCAACAAAGTATTCATCAGCTACCTGGACTGAAAATAACTGCGCGTTAGGGAATTTTTCCTCTAAGTTTGTAGGTTCCTCTCCATTGGTGACCCTCGATAAATGATTAGGCACTACATTCAACTTCCCTGGTTTGACTATTAATTCAAAGTCAAATTCTTGGAATAGAAATAACCATCTACAAATTTTGCTCCCCAACACTAGCTTGTTGACTAGGTACTTGAGGGAAGAATGGTATGTAAGCATCTTAAAATATTTTCCAAGTAAATAGTACCTGAACTTATGTAGTGCATATACCATTTCCAGGCCTTCTCTCTCTGTAGTATTGTAGTTCTTCTTTGAGTCTAAAAGTTTCTTTCTTGCAAACACTATGGGATGGTATAACTCTCCTACTCCTAGTTATGCTAGAATAGCTCCAAGTGCTATGGTTGATGCATCTACATGCACATGAAATGTCTTTTCCCAATCTTGGAATACTAGTATAGGTGTTGTGACCATCTTCTCTTTCAAGGTGTCCAACCCTTACTTACAATCCTCTTTCAACTGGAATTTGATATCTTTCTTGAGAAGTTTCTCCATTGGCGTAGTGATCTGCGCATACCCTTTTGTAATTTTTTTGTAATTACCTGTATGTCCCAATGTGGCTCTCAATTGTCACACTAATTTTGGTGGTGGAAAATTCACAATTACTGCAATCTTTGCAGGATCCACTATTAGACCCTTTTTCATACTATATGACCCAATAAAATTCCAAAAGGTGTCCCAAATATGCATTTCTTAATGTTCAGGGATATCTAGCATTGCCTGCATCTTTCCAACATTAGCCTTAACACCTCTACATGGTATTTCAACAGACTGTATAATGTCCAATCATCCATGTACACTTCTAAACACTGATGGTTGAATTCTTTGAATGCAGCTATGAATACTCTTGAGAATATTGCTGGTGCATTATTCAATCCAAAAGGCATGGCTGTGTATTGATAGGATCCCCATTCAGTGGTAAAGGTAGTCTTATACCTGTCTTATGGAGCTATTTTGATTTGGTGGTATCCTGAGAATCCATCTGTGAATGAATATGCTTCCTCACCTCCTACATTCTCTAGGACTTCATCAGTAAAAGGGGTAGAAAAATGGTCATGTAGGAAAGCATCATTCAACTTCCTCAGGTCAACACATATCCTTATGCCTCCTTACTTCTTCTCTTAAAATACCATAGGGCTTATCCATTCTGATTCTTCTAGTGGGTCTATGATCCCTGCTTCCAGATCCTGTCGATTTCTTCTCTTAATTTCTTCTTGTATATTGGTTTTAGTCTATAGGGTCTCTGTCTGACAGGTCTTGCCTCAGGTTTGAGAGGTACCTTCATATCCCCTAGCTCTCCTTCTATGCCTTTCATCTTTGTGACTGTTTTTGGGAATATGTCACTGTACTCGTGCAGTAACTCTATTATTCTCTCCAATGTTTGTTCATTCTAGTAGTATCCAATGTTGGCCATTTTGGGATTATCATTTGTCCCAATGTTAAATTTCTTCACCCTGATTGGTGCTGTTGGCGGCCAGAAGTCACTCCTGGACTGCTAGCAGGAGCAAAGCCCGACGCCCATGAGTTTATTGTCACGTTTTGTTTAAAGGTGATCAAATGGAGGAAGACTCAGAACAGTATCGTGCCAACTCAGAAACCAGACCAGGCATGCATGAAAGAGTGAGGTCTTGATAAACTCCAAACAGTGGGTCGTAGTAAAAGGGTGAGTAGGTGGAAGACTTACGCAAGGAGGGTGCAAAGATCTATCACAAACATCTGGTTTGCAACAGACTGAAGAAGAATGCATTCGAACACAAAATCCTTTCACATTCAAATACAAATACCAGAAAACACAATAATGTCACGACAAATCCTTTATCATAAAAATATTGCTAAGCTCGCGTGAATCCTTCAACTGCAAACTCTCCGGAATAAGATGAAACAATATGGAAAGAAAGAGGAACTGTTTGTTATAAACCAAGAAGTCTCAAACACAAAGGCATAACCAGGAAACCGGAGTATTTGATGAAACTTTACAGTCAGGAGCTTAGCTCTACCATCGATAGATACAAAAATGGCAAAAATGCCTACATATACTCAAAACAACAATAGCAGTGGAACCAAGAAGATGCATTAAAAGCTTTGCATTTGCATGGCTTCTGACAGCCAACATCTGAAAGATCGTGCAACTTATGTCAGGCGCAATCTTAATTGTTTGACAGTTCAAACAACGAATCGACGTGCCTTAAATTCATGGCCATGCTCTCCCATTAAGGCGGAGGCGATATCTAACCACCACCAACCGCTTCAATAACTGCTTCTTGGGATTGAGAACTGCTCAGCCAACTCAGCTTCTCGGGATGTGGAAGACTTCTAGCACTGCCACCTGGAACAACTGAACAGCTTGAGGGACAGGCATGGAGGCCAGCGCGGATGACACGATGCATGAGGATGGTGGTGCCGGGCTATAAGGGCATGGAAGATGTGACGAGATGAGAGAAGGATGACAGAGGATGATTGACGACGGAAGACATCAGGTAAAAGGGAGCAAGACGGGAGGAATGAATTCTCCTACGAGTGAGAGGCTGACGTGGACAAGAGCGGGACACGTGGCAAGGGACGAGTGGGTGGTGATAAGAAGGTAAGACCACGCGGACCAGAGAGGAGGGGGTGAATGGATGACACACGGCAGCAGGGGAAAGGCGGAAGGAAAGATGAAATGACGGGAGGAGAGCCCACACTGGTTAAGCACCAGGCAGCTGAGAAGGGCGGGGCTGCACGAGCGCCGTTGATCCGGGCGCCTTGATCGTGGCCGTTGGAAAGATGCATATGGAATTCTGGACCCCCCCCCCTCCGCTTAAAGGTAGAAAGGCAGGGGGGGTCCGGAATGGTCTTCATCGCCATTGATCCGAGCGCATCGATCTGAACCGTTGGAGAGGTGCGCCCCCGATTCCGGACCCCCCCCCCGCCCACTTAAAGGTAGAAAGGCAAGGGGGGTCCGGAATCCAACGTGCGCCGTTGATCCGGGCGTGCGGATATGGACCGTCCAGAACTGGTTCTCGTTTAACTTGGACGCATTTGTGCACAAAACTTAGGACAAGTGGGTTTTAAACTCTTTATTTCGCACTCCAGCCCCCTTAACAAGAAATATCGCTAACATTTGGCTCCATGGGGGATAGAGTCATCCCTGTGATGCTCTAAGAACTCTTTTGCAGACTTAGTGCCTTTGCTGTTGGGCTATGGAGTCATTTGTTAGTCCGAAAATGAAATAAAAAACAATATTTACAAAACAAAAACAAAACGAGCCGACTGCGGATCAAAGAAAAAATTTCTTTAAGAAATGCCCATTGACTAGGCCATTAAAAACTTCATTGCCTTCCAGATCCTGCAACCTGTAAGTGTTGTTTGAAAATACTTCAAGGATCTTGAAAGGGCCGAACCAGAGGGCAACAAATTTACTGTGTTTTCCCTTTTCCTATCTGGGTGCATCCCACTTGAGCACCAAGTCACCCTGCTCAAACTCTTTCTTTTTGCTTTTCCGGTCGAAGCCCTGTTTGATCTTCTGCTGACGATTGTAAGCTCTGTCCAGGACCTGCTCTCTGATCTGCTGCACCTCCACCATCTGATGAATTCTTCTGAGCACATGGTTAGGTTCCCCCTCATAGTCTTGGAGGAGATTTTCCACAGGTAAGGAAAGCTGAGTGGGGAAGATGGCCTCAATCCCATAAACAAGCTGGAAGGGGGAGAGACCCAGGGATTTCTTTGTTGTCACTCGATCGGCCCAAAGTGAAAATTTGAGCTTCGAGTCCCAGGCCCTTTTATTATCTTCTAATAGCCTTTTGATAAGCTTGATCAAACTTTTATTAGAGGACTTTACCAATCCGTTTCCCTGTTGATAGTAGGGAGTGGAGTGAATCAGTGAAATCCCAAATTGTTCACAAAATTTGATCAGAGGCTCAGACCGAAATGGGGAAGCGTTGTCAGTGACAATTTTGCTAGGGCAGCCAAACCTAGCTATGATGTCCTCCAGGAAGCYGATGATTACTTTGTGAGAAGTGCTTCTGGTAGGGACAACTTCTATCCATTTAGTGAAGTAGTCGGTTGCTGTCAAAATCCATCGGTGATGGCCACTCGAGGGGGGATGAATTTCCCCAATGAAGTCCAATCCCCACTACTGAAAGGGTGCTGAGACCACCACAGGTTTCAATGGTAGGGATTTGAGCTGCTGCTTCCCTGAGAATTTCTGGCATTTGATGCAAGCTCTGATTTCCCTGCAGACATCAGGAAATAAGGTGGGCCAGTAGTACCCAGCTCGGAAAATCTTGTGAGCTGTAGTCTTCCAGAAATAATGGCCTCCACAGAGACCGCTATGGAAATCATTTATAACTTTCTGGGCCTGCTGTGGGTCCAAACACATTAGTAATATCCACTGGGGGTCTTTCCAATACAAGGCTTGGCCAATAAGACAATACCTGACAACTCTGAGCTTTAAATCTCTGGCTTTACCCTTTTCCATCCCATCAGGCGGTCTCAACTCCTGCAGGAAATACAAGATATCTTTGTACCAGGGGCATGCTGACAGTGGCACATTGCCTTGGGCACCCCTGTCRGATGTCTCAGCTTGCTCATCGATAAGATTGATTTCCAAGGCTTTATAATTGGATTCGGCTAGGAGCTTGGCCAAGCCCTGCCCCCTTATTAGCTTGGTGGGCTTAATTTCCAGGTCGAATTCTAGGATCTTGGCAATCCATTTACCTCTTCTTCCGTCTATGTCAGGCTGTATAAGAATGTCCTTCACAGAGGTTGAAGGAACATATGCAATGATCTTTGAGTGTAAGACATAGACCCTGAAAGCCTTGAGAGCTTTCACCAAGGCATAAGCCTGCTTCTCCATGATCTCATATCGGAGCTCTGCATCTCTCAGCGCCTTGCTAAAAAAGGCAATAGGATGCTCTTTCCCTTGATCGTTTTTCTGAAACAAAACTGCTGCCACTGTGTCAAAGGAAGCAAAATAAAATATCACAAAATATTTAGAATAATCTGGACTGATCAGCATAGGAGCCTCGGTCAATGATTTCTTTATTTGGTCAAAAGCCTTCCTGGGTTCAACAGTCCATTTTATTTCATGGCCCTTCCCGAGCATGGCTGTGATATGTTTCACCAACTCAGCAAAATTTGAGACAAACCTCCTCAGGAAATTAATCCTTCCCCAAAATGCTTGGACCTCCTTTTTAGATCTGGGAAGTGACAGGGCCTGAATTGCTTCTACCCTGTCAGAATCAATCCTCACTCCCTCTGCTGAGACTATATGGCCTAACAACTTCCCTTCTTGCATAGAAAACAATGATTTCTTGGGATTTAGGGAAAGGCCAAACCTGCGGCACTTCAAGAAAACCCTCTTCAATTGGGAGTGGTGCTCAATATCAGTCTTGGAGAAGACCGTTATGTCATCTAAGCAAATTACCACGAACTTATCTTTTTCCCCGATGAATGATATGTCCATGGCTCGCTGAAACGTTGCTCCCGCGTTCATCAGCCCAAATGGCATCTTGGAATACATGAACGTGCCCCAAGGAGTGGTGAAGGTTGTTTTTTCTCTGTCTTTAGGCATGATTGATATTTGATTATAGCCAGAAAAGCCATCAATCATAGATATCCTAGACGCACCAGTGACCCTCTGCAATATATGTTCCATGTTGGGAAGGGGGTAATTATCCTTCCTTGAACTCCTGTTCAGGTTCCTGAAATCGACATAGAGTCTGATTTCTCCTCTCTTCTTTCTTACTGGGACCAAATTGGCTACCCAGCTAGAGTATCTCAAGGGGACTATGATTTGGGCATCCAACAACTTTTTCACCTCTCTCTCCATGACAGGTAGTAGCGTAGGGTTTATCTGTCTCAGCTTCTGCTTGAAAGGTCTAGCCTCCTCTTTCAGTGGGATCTTGTGCTCAATAATTGACGTGTCGTATGTCTTGAGGTCCTCGTAGGTCCACGTGAACACGTCAACAAACTCCTTTAGCAACTCAGCATATCCAATCCTCTGCTCCTCAGTCAGGCTCTTTGATAGCTTGACCAATTTGGGCTCCTCTGGTGTGCCTATGTTGCACTCATTCGTATCAGCATCGTCTCCTGAAATCCTGCCCTTTATCGCCACATCATTCCCATCGAAAAATCTTTCTAACGGGATTAGACCTCTTGGTATATGATTGCTCGACAGTTGAATAATTTGATGATCAACAACTTTATTCAACAACTCACCAGGGTGGTGGCCAGGTTCCTCGTCAGGGTCCTCATCTATATGCAATGCAGAGAAGCTATCGATTGACTGGAGGAATTTCTCAATCTCCTGATCATCTTCAAATACCTTCCAATGTTTGACATTGTCTGGTACGGAGGGCATGTATCTTATTTCCACCTCTGATCTGTCAGCGGGTGGCGCAGGAGCTTTGAACAAATTAGCTGAGAAGGCTTGGAAGTCAGCTGGGGCATTTTCTTCCCTTGGAATGAAAGAGATGTTGAAGGTCAGGAAGAAACCATCAATTAGATCCCATACCTCGTTCCTGTAATTCTTGAGGCGAGGGTGCTTGTTCTGATAGACGCTTTTGACCTGCTGGACAATTAATTATGCATCCCCGAACACAGCCATTTCCCTAATTCCCATTTATTTTGCAGCCCTTAATCCCAGAACCAGAGCTTCATATTCTGCCACATTATTGGTAACTTCAAATTCCAGCTTGTATGACAATGATATGGTTTCCTGAGAAGGAGATTTGAATACCACTCCGGCACCTGCACCTATACTGGAAGAAGCTCCATCAAAGAACATCTTCCAAACAGAGGTGTTTGGAGGAGGCATCCCCTGGGTAAGACTGAGCTGCTTTCTGATCTGTAAATGGATCTCAGGCTCATCAGTGACCTGCAATAAGCTAGATCCTAAGTCAGTGTCCAAGGCATAGATGGGATGATTAGTGGGGTTCGCTTCATCACTGACTATGTAGGCTAGTTGGGCTTCTCTCTATAATCTTCTATGTTCCCCTCCAAAGACCGGGATGGTGGCATACGTGAGGTCCATATGAAAGGTTCCCCCCAGTCTCTTAATCCAAGACCTTGACAACAGCATGCCAAACGTGGGGGGAACATTAGCTACCACAATATCCATGATCATGCTTTTCATGGGTAGCTGAAACAAGAAAACTACCAGGTCCTTGATGACTCCCAAACATTGTACCCTCCTGGAGTCGAAAGAATAGAGGTCATGATAGGCTCTGGTGACTTCTAATCCTAGATCTTCCATGCCGACTTTAGGCATGAGGTTGTGGGAGGCCCCTGAATCCATTAGGCAATTATGCAGCACTTTGTCATGTATGTTCAGGGAGGTGTAGAAGGGAGGGGATGAATCATCTCTGTCTTCTACCATGGGACCTAAGACCACTGTAGGCCTTTCATCTTGGAGGCTTATGAAGTCTGTGGAAGGGCTAGAGGCTTCGGATTTCAACAGGTCAGAGAAGCATTTTTTGAATTCCCCATGTTTGATTAACTCAGTGAGGGGCACAGGGATTCTGATCTTTTGAATTTCATGCTCGAAATTGAAAGAAGATGTAAGCTTCGGAATTTCTCTAATCTCAGGAGCATGATTTTGGATAATAGGGGAGAGAAGTTGGGCCTTCTTACCTTTGTGGCTATCTGTTACCTCGTCAGCAAGCTTCTCTACTCTGGTGGATGACTCAGGAACATCAGGTGCTGCTACCCTCCTGTCTGATCTCAGGTTATACCTGCCTCGGCCACCGCCAGCTTTGTCTCCCTTGCTTAGTTCATTTAGCTGACTATTCATGAGGGATTCCTCATATGCTAACTTAGTTAAGTGGGGGAAAGGAGGAGTGACTTCTACAGAGTGGATTTTAGGCTCAGGCGCGTCTGTCTCTCTTTCTTCTTCATCAGCTACAAAATTGTTTTGGAAAGGAGCTTGAATCCTTTGGTCATCTCTGTCCCTTTCCTTTTCTTTGTGCATAGTT
This sequence comes from Picea engelmannii, assembly GCA_009831015.1. NCBI lineage: Eukaryota > Viridiplantae > Streptophyta > Pinopsida > Pinales > Pinaceae > Picea > Picea engelmannii. The sequence continues at coordinate 189,776 of ML797441.1, forward strand.
GGAGGAGTAAAATTGTTTGGCCTTCTGAAACCTCCTCTGTTCTCGGTGTTCTGAAGGCCTTTGTTCATTTGTTTTCTTTCCGTTTTCAATCTCTCCATCTCTTCTTTCAGAATGTTCACCAACTGGGTTAGCTCATTTACTTGAGGGTGGGGAGATGATGGGCTGGAGATGTTGGAGCCAGAAACCGAGGCTTCTGACTTTCCTTTTCTTCTGTCCGTGTCGGCCTTGTTCCTCAGTCTGTCGGCTGCTAATATATTAGATTCCACCTCTATAGATGCATCTTGCATCTGAGCTAAAGAGGTGGTTCTCCTTTCTCTTAATACGAGACATAAATCAGGGTCAAATGCACTAGCATATGAAATTTGAGCAGAGGCTTCAGAAGGCTTTATCTTTGCAGGAACCTTGTTATACATCTTATTGAATCTTTTGGAAAAGTCAGAAACTGACTCTCCTTCCTGCTTCTTCTGGGACCCAAACTCAGTCATGTAATAAATGTAATCTTTCCTATCCCCCCACTGCCTCAGGAAAACATTATCCAGGGCTTCAGTACCAGCAATAGATCCAAGGGCCAGTCCCCTGAACCACTTCCTCACCTCACCATCCAAACTCTGGACAAAAACTCTCATCCAGACATCTTCATTTTCAATATTGAGGTTATCAGCATAACTATAAAAAGAAGCTAAGTGCTCTTCAACAATTATGTCTCCCTCCCCAGTGAACTTGGGCATATATTTCAAGTAGTCTCCAACAGGGAGAGGATTCAAAGGCTGGGGAAGAATCAAAGGAGCATATCTAGCAGCGACAATAGCATCCATTCTGTTCTGTGGGGAATTAGCACCAGCCATAGGGACGTTGAGTGGAGGGGAACTCAGAGGAGATGGAGTGCGAACAGGTGAGGTAGGAAAAGAGGTCCTCACAGGAGATGACGGGGAAAACAGAGAGAAGTCCAAGGGGCTTGAGTATACATGTGTCTCTCTCTGCGCAGCAGTAGTAATCAAAGGAGGAGTGGTGAAACCTCCTGAGGGGGGAGTGACAAGGATCTCTCCTTCTGATACTAGGCCAGGAGGAGAAAACTCAGTAGGAACACTCCCGAAGTTTAGAAAATGGGAAACCTCAGAGGAAGTACGACTAGGAAGCTGAAAATCAGAAAGTGGAGTTTTCACAGAAGGGAATGGCGTATTACCTTTTTCCTCGATGGGAACTTCTCTTGCAGATATCTTCCCCTTTCTGCGCACCGCTTCCAAGTCTGCTTCTGGTGTGGCTAAAGGCAGGTGTGGATTAGACCTCGTGTGTGTGCGTCTCGAAGCCACAGTTGATAGAACAGGTTCTCCCCAGCAGAGTCGTCACAGTGGAGTTGCCAAGTGCACAGTAGCAATCTTCTAGTTCTGATATCTGATGCACCTTCAGAAATCAGTTGATCTTTATCGTTCAATCCCAAGGAATATATTCAACATCATCCCCGGCAACGGTGCCAGAAATGTTGGCGGCCAGAAGTCACTCCTGGACTGCTAGCAGGAGCAGAGCCCGACGCCCATGAGTTTATTGTCACGTTTTGTTTAAAGGTGATCAAATGGAGGAAGACTCAGAACAGTATCGTGCCAACTCAGAAACCAGACCAGGCATGCATGAAAGAGTGAGGTCTTGATAAACTCCAAATAGTGGGTCATAGTAAAAGGGTGAGTAGGTGGAAGACTTACGCAAGGAGGGTGCAAATATCTATCACAGACATCAGGTTTGCAACAGACTGAAGAAGAATGCATTCGAACACAAAATCCTTTCACATTCAAATACAAATACCAGAAAACACAACAATGTCATGACAAATCCTTTATCATAACAAGATTTCTAGGTTCGCGTGAATCCTTCAACTGCGAACTCTCCGTAATATGACGAAACAAGATGGAAAGAAAGAGGAATTGTTTGTTATAAACCAATAAGTCTCAAACACAGAGGCATAACCAGGAAACCGGAGTATTTGCTGAAACTTTACAGTCGGGAGCTTAGATCTACCATCGATAGATACAAAAATGGAAAAAATGCCTACATATACTCAAAACAACAACAGCAGCGGAACCAAGAAGATGCATTAAAAGCTTTGCGTCTGCATGGCTTCTGACAGCCAACATATGAAAGATCATGCAACTTATGTCAGACGCAATCTTAATTGTTTGACAGTTCAAATGGCGAATCGACGTGCCTTAAATTCATGGTCGTGCTCTCCCATTAAGGCGGAGGCGATATCTAACCACCACCAACTGCTTCAATAACTGCTTCTTGGGATTGAGAACGACTTAGCCAACTCAGCTTCTCGGGATGTGGAAGACTTCTCGCACTGCCACCTGGAACAATTGAACAGCTTGAGGGACGGGCATGGAGGCCAGCGCAGATGACACAGTGCACGATGATGGTGGTGTCGGGCTATAAGGGCGTGGAAGATGTGACGAGATGAGAGAAGGATGACAGAGGACGATTGACGGTGGAAGACATCAGGTAAAAGGGAGGAAGATGGGAGGAATGAATTCGCCTACGAGTGAGAGGCTGACGTGGACAAGAGAGGGACACGTGGCAAGGGACGAGTGGGTGGTGAGAAGAAGGTAAGACCACGTGGACCAGAGAGGAGGGGGTGAATGGACGACACACGGCAGCAGGGGAAAGGCAGAAGGAAAGATGAAATGATGAGAGGAGAGCCCACACTGGTTAAGCACCGGGCAGCTGAGAAGGGCAGGGCTGCACGAGCGTCATTGATCCGGGTGCCTTGATCGTGGCCGTCGGAAAGCTGCATATGGAATTCTAGACCCCCCCCCTCCGCTTAAAGGTAGAAAGGCGGGGAGGGGTCCGGAATGGTCTTCATCGCCGTTGATCCGGGCGCACCGATCTGAACCGTTGGAGAGGTGCGCCCCCGATTCCGGACCCCCCCCCGCTTAAAGGTAGAAAGGCAAGGGGGGTCTGGAATCCAACGCGCGTCGTTGATCCAGGCGCGTGGATCTGGACCGTCCAAAACTGGTTCTCGTTTAACTTGGACGCATTTGCGCACAAAACTTAGGACAAGTGGGTTTTAAACTCTTTCTTTCGCACTCCAGACCCCTTAACAAGAAACATCGCTAACAGGTGCAAAAAAAACTTATGATTCCAGAGATGGACCTTCCACCTCTCTTTCACCTTCAACTTCTATAATATGAACATTGTGCAGTTCGTCTTCATCTGGTGCTTCTTCCTGCACATGGTACCATGACTGTAGTTCTTTGACTGTCTGCCTGTTCTGTTGTTGATACTCTGTCATGAGTTCTATTTTTGGTTCATTAATAAATATCATTCATATTATATGCTTCAGGGTTGATTCAATGTTATGGTTCTCACTTTAAAATGATAAGGTTGCTACAAATTTTTTTTGCAAGACTATCCATTCGGTGGTACCTCTGCGCAGTTCTTAGCCTACATACCAGTTTTCCTGGATTCCTTTCAGGGTGTATCTAAATCCACCCCACCATCTTGCAGGTGTATCATTAAGTGTGATATATAGGGTTAAGATCCTTTGATTATTTGATACTTCCTTCTCATATTTCTTCAGGAACTCTTCTAAGTCATTTATTCCATGGAAACTTGGTGGTTCTCTGATTTATGCACCCACCCATCTTACTGTGCGGTCTATTATTATGCATATTCTTGTAGATACCTCATGTAGGTATTTCTTCCAATTCTCAAGTCTTGTATCTAAATTAGAAGAACATGAGGTGATACTTCTCCACCTGAGTACCCCATCTACAGTTGTATTAATTTAATCTTTTGTGCATGCGATGGTTTTGTATAGTTGGTTGATTTCATTTAAATCCAGACAGGTCAGTTCCAAAAAGGTTTCAGCTTTGGATGGGTCCAAGGGTGCAATGACCCGATATTCCCTTGACTCGAATGTCATCTTCCTTGTCTTCAAGTTGATTATGGTCTGGTTGTCGAATTCCCAATCCAGCGCAAGCAATGTTGGATAAGGTGTTGTGCCATCTATTATTTCTATTACTTCAAAGTCTGCCTTAGTGCACACTCCATCCATTTCTATTGTCACTCCTTTCAGCCTCCCAATTGGTATGACTCTATGTTGGTTTTCTAGCTTCACGTGGACAAGTGAATAGCCTAGTGTGGGCTATCCCATACACTGCCAGGTCTTCTTTGGTAAGACATTTACTTTAGATCCTAGGTCCAATATAACATCTCCCATGTTGAAATCTTCGATATTGGCATTCAATCTAAATTCTATGATTTTCCTCCTTCTGGAATGGAGTTGATTGATTGTTCTCTGTTCTAATTTCCCCTCAGTGTTTGTGTTACATATATCTAGCAGATTCTGTAAGATTGTAACAGATGATGGGTATTTGAATAACTGAACAGAGGATTGCAGAAAATTTCGGCTATTGCTTACTTGGTCTCCAGGGTGTAATTCACTGGTGTGGTCCATTGTTGATGGAATTTCATATGTGGGGATGTCTTGAGTATGTTGCATGGTAGATGTAGACGCAACATTCTTCTTGATCAACTCTTTCCTGACCTCTTTGAAGGTTTCCTTATCCTTTCTTGCATCAAACCACTTTGGTGGCTTAGTATTCTTCTTCACCCACTGGTGTTGTAATGGCTCTTGTTTGACTACATCATTTCCTATTTTAGCACCTCCATGCATCACTATATTGATATTCCTACCATCCTCTCTGGATTCTGCAAAAATATCCATTGTACATTCTGATTGTTCTGATTCCTTTTTTCTTGAATCTTCCCCAAAAGTGTTGGGCATTCCTCTGTATCATGATCTGCTATGCGACAATACATGCATGTCGCGGGTGGAAGTGGAAATTCCCTTGAATAATGCCCTGGTTGTTGGAAGTTATGGCATACTACTGGACCTCTTCCTCTTCCAAATCCTCCTCTACCTCTTCCTCCACCTCTGTATCCAGTTCAATCTCCTTGCGGTGCATTGTACTGAGGCACTTGATTATATTGTAAGGGGTTATACTGCGAGTATGCGTTATTATACTAAGGTTGCACAATGCTATAGTGTTGTTGCACAATGTTGTATGGAGGTGGTACTTGGTTGAACTGGGGTGAAAGTTGTCATGTCATAATTTTTTCCTATACCCTATAGGTATACAATGTTCTCTCCCTCATCATATCCATTGTTCTACAATCTTTGTCATCGTGACCCACTAATTTGAAAAAGTTACAATATAAAATTTTGGGTATTATCTGATACTTCTGCATCATTGGACAATGATATGGATCATGCCCATGTGTTTTACAAATTTCACACCAGGGTCCTCCTGTTGGAAAGGGACTTGGAATTCATGTTTCATATATTGCACAAATGTTGGGCATTTTTTATTGTGATGTCCTTCTATCCTGCATGTGGTACACCAAACAACTTCTTTTTTGTCCTTTCCATTATTCTGATTTAGTTGAAAGGTTAGATTCTTCATATCCTCCTTCAGTTCCTCTATGGCTGGATCTGTCTTATGATACTGGTTTTTTTCCAGTTGTAAGGCTGCCTGCAGAGCCTCTGCTTGAGTCTTGAATTTTTGTTGTCTGAGTGGGTATTTTAGATGTGGTAATAGAGAATTCACAAACAAATGCCTAAGTTCCATGTCAATCATGGCATACCTCAATTTCCCTTTTAAACGTTTGAATCTCCAGTCAATTTCCCAGATAGATTGTCCTAGTTTCTGTCTGATCTATATCTTCTCATTCATGTACCAATCCTCTGAGATAGGCTTTTGAAATTCATTGATCACTAGCTTCTTAACATCTTCAATTGTCCTTGTTTTTCCTAGTGGAATGTTTACAACTAAACTCATATACCAATCCAATGTGCGGTCTCTTAGCGTGATAAATAACCGTGCATGTTTTTTATCCTCATTTTTGATCTGCTTTTCTTCCTAAATCTTCTCACATATAAACAAGTGCTTTTTCGGATCCTCTAATGCCTCTCCCTTGAATTTTGGTAACCTATTGGTGGGATCATGTCCTGCCATATTGAACGGTGATGATCTAGGACCTCTGCGTGGTGTATATACTTGACTGCTACTGCTTGAAATGGATCCTCCACTTGTTGCTCCTTATTTAGATGTACTTCCTGTTGTGTTTCTTCTACTAAAATCTGGTTGTCTAAATGGTGGTGTTATTTTTGGTGTATTGGTCACACATGGGTTTATGGGTTCCACACTGACACTGACGTGGATAAGAGTTCTACCTTTTGTTCCTACCTTTGGACCTCTTTTCTTTCATTCATATGTTGCACATAATATTTCCTCAATCTTCTCCACAGCTCGAAGATCCTCTACCTCTTCTTCATCACTTGCCAAGCCCTCTCTCTCTAATATGTCTCTCTTCTTATTGTTCATCTTATATTCGTAGGGTACTCCACTACGCGTTTTTCCAACTATTTCCATGATCTGCTTGATCTGGTCTTCCTCCATCATGATTGGGTCCAAGGACTCCTCCTTCTTTCCTTTATCCATCTCTTCCTCCATTTCTCCAGTTCTTGTCAGTGCTTCCTCCCTTCCCCCATGCACATAGGGAAGTTTAGATGTCTGACTCCATAGTCATTACACCTTTGTTATATAGTAGGATATTTATGGAAGTACATAGTGACCTAATATACCTTCCTCATGGTCCTCTGAGGAACTCTTTCTCTGCTGCACTGCAAGACTTCACAATGTCTACTACAAATTCTGTGATAAATCCTGCAACAATACTATCTAACCAGAAATATATTGCGTGTGTGAATTTTTTTATCAAATTATTGCAACTGCGTTATCTCCACAAGATTCCACTCTAGCTATCTAATCCAATTTGTTGCATGGTTTTCTTTCAACCTCAATATCCACTCCTGCAACACATGTGGGAAATCACAAAAAAATACTTCATGCAAGTCGCTAAATATGTACTTGTCCATATATGTGTGTGTGTTCTTTTAGGGTTTTTGTTGTCTTTCTGCAAAAACTCTAGATCCTTTGTATTCAAACATCTTTCAATCTTTTCCTTCATTGGATTCCATGGTCTGAACATACCCTTCTATATTTTCATTCTTTTAATGCTTCCTCAACAGATCTGACATTTTTTTAATGGTTCTTCAACATATCTCATTCACTCAATCCCATTGTGTTTCAACTAGCAATAGAACCATTTGTTGGTTACTAATTTCTTTCTACCCCTTAGTCTGACCCAAGTTTAGATATGAAAAATCTTCCAACAAAGCCTCTAAAATTATCAGCCCTCCTAGTTAACTAGAAGGAAACACAACACAGAGTGTACTGTGCAGTCTCACCCGAGATAGTTTTATGGGTGGCTGCAACTCTCAGGTGCTTGCAACCTGGGAATGAGTGGGGATCTAAGATTGTACTTTGGGATCTTCATTCATTTACTATCTCATACATCTAGATTTAATATACTATCGTTCTTTATCCATGTATGTAAATCAACAGATATAACTACTTCATGAAGACATTTATCCAATATTTTACTATTGACAGAAAATAAATAAATAATAAACAGTTCACACAACACATGATATATCGTGGTTCACCCCCTCTAGGGGCTACATCCACAAAGATTTGGATCTCAAGCTATTTTGTTATGTTTCTGAAATATATCATGTCACACGCACTATAGTCTATGGTCTTACAATCACCTTAGGCTCCTCGATCCCTACAAGGTTGACTAGATCACGCCATGCTCCTCAACATGTGATCTAACCCTTGGGATCAAGTTTCTAGACTCTCCTCTAGATCAACATCTTATAGAAAAGTTACAATTCTTAGAATCTCCCTTTAGCTATGCAAAATAGTCTTCCTTTTCATGCTAGCTCTCCAACCCCCTACCTAGACCTACTAGGTACTTACTTATACATGTTCTTCACTTATTGGCCATTACCATATCTTACAAAAACCCTAACCCTATTGTAGTTAGGTTTCCTTGCATGCGCACCTTGCATGCTTTCCTCACACGTACTGATTTTCCTTCCAATTATCTTTCTCCCACTTCGTGCTTTTCTCTTCAAAAATAGCCTTTTCCCCAAAAATGGGCCTACGCCCAACATTCATCCTGCACGTCGCACCTACATTCCTTATGATTTCCATGTTATGTTGATCATCCATCATGATGGGGTCCATTTCCTCCTTCTTCTGGTTATTCTCCAAAGCCTTCTCCATTTCTTAGATCTTCCTTAGTGCTTCCCCTAACTCCCCCATGTGTAAAATGTGATATAACTCTTTGATTCCATGGTCATCACACCTTTATCATGTAGCAAGAAATTGATCAACCTGTAAAGAGACCTGATGTACCTCCCCCCTGGGTCCCTTCAAGAAATCCTACTTTGCAGTAGTATATGACTTCACTGTATCTACTGCAAACTCAATGATAAACCCTAGAGTAATGTTGTCTAACCAGAAATCCACTACGCACATGGATTTTTTATTAACTCTTTCCAGTCACGTGATATTTTCATCAGTCCACATTACTGGGCTAATCCGATTAGTCGGATGGTTATCCTTCAACCTTAATATCCATTCCTGTAATAACTCTGGAAATAAATATAAATATGCTTCATGTAGATTAGTAACACATACCTCTGTAGGTACTAATGCAGTTTATACCTGGAACCCTTATTATATTTCCATGTGAACTCCAACTAATTTGTCTCTAACCATATTTCAATCTCTTGCTTCATAGGATTCCATGGTCTGAAAATCCCTTTCTACTACTGCATATTCTTCACCAAACCCCTTCCTGGCTCTCCTTTTGAGTTCTAGCCAAAAATGAAACCATTTTTTGGATGTATGGGCTAACTCGGGTTCTACCTTAGTTCTCCAACAAAACCCTTATCACCATCGGACCTTCTGGTAAACCAGAAGGCCACACCGTGCACAGAGTGAAAAACACAGTCTCACTCGAGATGGTTTATGGGTGACTGGAGGATGCATGTGTCTACAGTCATGGAAGGGATTTGGGTTGTTCTTCTTACTTTTGTTTCTATTTAACCATTCACTCTATTACAATATTCATCAGATACATTCATTCTGCATATCTATTCTAGTGCATTCCATAAGTAAAACTATTCATTCATCTATCTAACCATTCAATTACAACTGCAAAAATAGTAAAACATTCAGACACATTGCACGCAGGGTTTTACTGTGGTTCACCCCCCTGAGGCTATGCCCACAAATATATTCTTCTTATTTTCTTATTCATCAAAAGGCATTGCACGCATTAAATCATAATATAGAGTAGTGAGGCAGACCAAGATCACACCAAGCCCCACATATTGCGACTTGACCCTCAGCTACATCTCCAGATTGACTCTATTTAAGATCTACAACTCTCAAAATAGACTTCAACTAAAAAATGTTCTTCAAAATAGTTCTCTCCAAAATATATGACAAATATTAGATCCACAGATATGTCTCTCACTATACCTTAGATCTCTTCTATTTATACTTAAAAAATGGGTTGAAAACCCTTACAATACATTCCAAAACCCTAACCCTACAATGGCTAGGTTTGTCCCCATCTACGCTGTATTTCCACAAATCCTGTCGTGCGCGCTTCTTTTCCTCAAAATGTGGCGCACTTTCCTTCTAGGTGCAATATTCCTCATTTGCTTCATTGTTCTCCCAAAAATTCCTGCTCCAACAAAAAGGAAATTGAACTCAGAGGTATCCAAGGGAAACCCTCTAAAGTGATGAGCTCTAATAACATGACAAAATTACTCAAAAATGGACACTAGGGTGTAATTGCACAAATGTGATCACTTGATGTTCAAACATCTATATCCCCTACTTCCATGGATCTCCAAAAAGTTATCAACAATCATTTCAAGGTATTTGAAGATATTCCTAAGGGTCTTCCGCTTGCTCAAGATCATGCCCATGTTATTCATCGGAAACAAAGAAGTGTACATTGATTCTTCCATGTTTCTTTCTTAAATAAGATAACCAATGAAAAAATTTCAGTGCAAACTACTTTATCAGAGATGAATGGAGAAGGGAAAATCATACTAGAACCAGAAACAATCCTTGAAACAATTTTTAATCCCTTATCCCCTATCTTTATCCCCTCTTTTTATTTGTGGGTAAGAAATTTTATGGCTCCTAATAGCTAATTGGATATAAATTTTATGGCTCCTAATATCTAATTCAATGCTTAATATCGATTACAACAACAATTAACAACATGTAACATAGGATATCAAAAAATGACATAAAACTTAAATACATGTAATTAACCCACTTAAGAAAATTATTTAAAGAGAATAATCCATACAAATCAAAATATTTAATATTCTAAATATTTTTGTGTTTTTGTACATGTTTCTTGGTTAAATTTGACATTCATACATCCTTATAGTATAGTAAAAAAAAGTTGAATTAGAGATTTTGAGACTTGTATTAATTATGAGAATATAAAAAAATAATTATGAGAATATAAAAAAATATGACCAAATTACAATTAAGAGGAAGTTAAAATATCACAAAGCTTTTATAAATGCTAATTGATCTTATCATAACTATTTGTAATTATTCATTATGAACTTATGAACAAAAATAATATTCTCAAAATGAGGGCAAATTCTCACATCGTACTTTCAAGTAAACTAGTTTGTAAAATTGTGATACAAAGTAAGGTTGAAGATTAATATAATTTACTTTTAATTTTCCCAAAATTTAATTAATAATATAATTTGACATATATTTACCCATTTTTAAAACTTATTTACGTTTCTTGGTTAAGTTTGAGATTCATGCATCCTTATAGTATAGTAAAAAAATGTTGAATTAGAGATTTTGAGACTTGTATTAATTATGAAAATATAAAAAAATATGACCAAATTACAATTAAGAGGAAGTTAAAATACCACAAAGATTTTATAAATGCTAATTGATATTATCATAACTATTTTAAATTATTCATTATGAACTTATGAACAAAAGAAATATTCTTGAAATAAGGACCAATTCTCACATTGTACTTTCAAGTAAACTAGTTTGTTAAATTGTGATACAAAGTAAGGTTGAAGTTTAATATAATTTACTTTTAACTTGCCCAAACTTTAATTAATAACATAAGACATATCTTTACCCATTTTTATAACTTATTTACTTTTCAAGACATCTTAACTACAAAAACATGATAAACTTGGTATTTTCATTTTCATCATGTCCAAATATAAAAATGACAACATAATAACTTAATTAGGACTGTTGTAATTTAACCTGTTTAAATCTATCCTTTGTACTATATATAGTTAATACATCAAAACATTTCTAAAAGACAAGTATAAACAACTTTGTTGCTAATTTCACTTGTTTTAGACATGAATACTTTATTTTAGATATATTCAAAAATAAAGTACTTAATTAAGAGTACTTTACTTTATGGAGAAAATTATATAACATGACCTAACATCAACATCAACATATAAATTAAGTACATGAACAAAAAATGTTATATATATATATGTGTGTGTGTGTGTGTGTGTGAAAGTAAAATAATTGTTATAATGTACATATCTTGTCAACAACACAAATAACGGCTATAACTACTTATCTAATCGCAGTCTCTCATGAGAAGCATGTTGTGGATGAATAGGTGATGCACCCTTCTCATTTGGGTCAGGTGAAGAAGGAAGTGGAGGAGGAGGTACTGAAGAAGGAGTGTCATCGCCACCCTAATCAACATCACCTACACCCTGATCAACATCAACACCTAGAGGAGGAGGTAGTGAAGCAAAAGTGTTGTGATAACCAACCTGATCAACATCATCACTCAAAGGAGGATGAGGAGGTACTGAAGCAGAAGTTCCATCACCACCTTGATGATCATCATCAACACCCTCATCATCATCAGTACTAGAGAACGTGCCATCTCTCATCCCTATCAGTAACCTAGAAGTTCCAATGATATGATGCATAAGAGACATCATATCGCACAACAAGTCTGTCTAGAGCTACAAGAGATCAGGGTTAGCCCTGATGTCTTGTATTTGGATGGGGCGGACTTCCGCACCAACCAAAACTACACTTAGTCTGTCACACACCTCTATCCTATATCTGATAGTGGGCCTACACTGCATGTTGGGTGGTATATGCAGCTGAGGACCCTAACCTGCCATAGCCTCAACCATCTCCTCATATGCATCAGGTGGTGGGGGAGGAGTCATGTCCCTAACAAATGTTTCAACATATACAAAATATAATACAAGTTAATAATTAGTCGACAATTTCATTAAACAATTTAATAAAATATGTTAAAGAACATGCTGGAATAAAATTTATTTGAAATAAGTAAGACAATAAAATGAACATACACGATTAATTTAAATCTTACCTTGATCATTCGATGACTCATCCACTGTGAAGAGGATGTTGGGACATCCTCGCCATTCCATCCCTGCGTAAGGGCACAACACCATCATGAACACATGATATGCCTCACTGGATAATAATTGAAGTTCCTCCCTATAAATCCTAGCTGGAAAATCAGGCATGCCCCTCTTGGGAATCATCTCGCCCCACATGTGAATCCACACCTCATTCATCGACCTAGGAGGTCGACAGACAAAACTAGGTCTTGTCTACGGAAACCTCTAAAAACAAATAAAATAACTTTGAATAAAATGGGAAGTTCGCCCTCACATCTATCATAGCACGACATCTATCCAGTGCTATACAAAACTGCCTCAAGAAAATGGCCGACCACCTAATAAGTCGTGGCCTCTATATCAAAGAATCAACATAATATAGAAGAACGCAACTAATGCACTGACCATCACCATTAAAGTGTGAAATGGTCAACAGTAACAATGAGAGGAACCTAACGTCCTCTGCATTGGACAAGGCAATCTATAACTGTCCACCAACCACCTAGAAATCACCAGGAGAAGGTATATTGCACACAATATACCTCTGAGAGTAGGAAAGTTGACTCTTAGCTACGACACCCACTGGGACATAAGGAAACTGGGGAAAATCCTCCCCTCTCCTAGATAGATTAGTGATAAAATAATTATCCTATTCAGTGGGATGACACCATTGATGAGGATCGACTTTGAATGTTTTTTGATGGGAATCCCATCGATGGATCAACTATGTAATAAAGTAAAAATTACCCTTCAAGGATGTAGCCTCCTCGTAGTACTTGAGGAGGCCTACATTCCTCGAGAGGAGCCATGTAGCTGCAGTACTAGGTCAAGGGTAAAAACGTCTCTCCCTCTCTCTAGCCTCCCACTCCCAAACCATATTGTATTGGTGCACTCTCTGTTGTTGCTCCTAATCCATGCGTTGACTTCTCTGCATAATTAACATATAAATTCCATCAACATCATACATAAAAACATAACTCTTTTTTAGTAAATGAGAAATTTATTTCAAAATATGCAAACATAATTTTTTTTCAAAAAAACAAAAAATTAACCTTTGGCGTGTCTGCAAAACAGTAATGCACCGCCCATGGTGCACACACATATCTTATGCACTTCATGAAAAATGTAATTTAATTTAGGGGGTGCACAGTAATTATCAACACACTGGTGTGCCCCATTGTATACAACGCACCATGAAAGAATGGTGCATCTAGATACTACAATGCCTTGGTGCATTCCATTCATCACGACGCACCACTTAAAATAGACACTCATTTTAAACGGTGCGTCATATCCATGCTTGTGCATCGGTCCATTCTGTATAATCCACCCAACGATTGAAAAAAAAATAATGTCCATGGTTCATATTTTATTGTGTACACATCGTTGCGTTAACTATCAAGGACACACTGCATGAACAACTATCTCTTTTCAATAGTGCGTATATTTTTATGAACGCATCGATGTGTTCACTATAAACAACACACCGTTTAATGGAAACTATTTATTTTTGATGGTGTGTCATTTATTATGAGTGCACTAATGTGTTCATTATAAACAACGCACTGGTGCATTTGTTAGGACCACATTGTTGAAAATAAATAGTTTCCATTAAACGTTGCGTATAGTTTTATGAACGCACCAGTGCGTTCACTATAAACAACACATCGTTTAATGAAAACTATTTATTTTCGATGGTGCGTCATTTATTGTGAATGTAGCGGTGCATTGTTTATAACTATGCACCGGTGTGTTTCGTATTACGACGCATCAATGAAAATGAACTATACTTTTTTGGTGTGCCCTGTAAAATTTATAGGGTGCACTGCACATGGTGCGAGCCAAACGGATCGAATGCATCGTGCAGATTTTTGTTTTTGAAAAACAATGCAAATTTTACTCAATTTCACAATTTAATCCGGTAAAAATACAATGTACAAAGAAATAACGAATTTTCCCGAACATTTTCTCATCGAGGAGGCATGGTTGGGATGTAGTGAAAAAACAAAATTTACCCACCATATGGAAAAATTGGAATCCCATGACCCGAGCTCCGAATGGAAAAAAAGAAAGCAACAAAAGCACTGACAAAAGTGCGCTTCAATTAGGAAAAGGTGGCACCGGTGCTTGGGAGCTTCTCTGCACTAGAAATGGTAAAAATGGTTTTTTACTGTCATTTTTTTTTATTTACCCCTGTTTTGGTGTGCTTACGTTAAGTGCACCAGTTCTCACCACTGCAAACAATGCATCATTATTTTTAAAAATCCCTTTGACGGTGCACCATATAGAATGCAACAATGCACCCAGAGGACAAAGGCGCACCGTTATGCATTTAAAAAAAAAATGCAAAGACTGTGCACCTGTTTGTTGCGCACTGGTGCACCAGTGCTCATGAGCTTATTTTGTATGATGCACACCATTGTGGGTAACAAAAATACATTTTAAAATTATGATATAAAATTTTTGATATTTACAATACAATAATATATTGTTTTTTAAAGTAAAAGTTAAAATTAAAATACTAAAAGTTCAAATATCATCTAGATTTACAACGGAAAAATATTTATATCATTCACACATAACACTTAATTATATCACCCACTCAAAAAAATAATAATATTTCATATGAAATATTAAATATTGAAAACATTATAAATTTAATAATCAAATTATTAAATCCTCTATAGATTTGAAAACATAAAAGTAAGTAATTAAAGAATAAAACATGTATAAAATATCACTCTTCATTGTCATCACCCTGATTATCTTCCTCTCTTGGCATGATAACACTGTTTTTCTCAAAAATATGTTTTGATCTAGGGTTGTGTCTTAATACAAACCACCAATCCCTATCCAACACATCTAGGTAAAAAAACACTTGGTTGCAGTGTATTGGGAAAACATAAGGCTCCTTAGCTTCATCCCACATCTTTTTAGAGGTGATACATATCATCCCACTATCACGATCTTCCTTTACATTATTCTGAACAAAGGTTTCCCACCATATGCACCTAAAAATAACACATTGGAAAGAAGATAAGTCCACTCGAACGATCTCTTGTATCTTTTCGATGTAACATAACTTCCCATGTATGGTGTTTTTATCGCGGTGGATAACATGAATAGAATGGTTGAACTAAAATTACACTCCATAGTCTTGTGTCCTGTGTCCATCATTGACATCCTCTCTGCGAAAATGATGCCCATATGCCCACATAGATGGGAACAAATGCACCTATAAAAAAGTAAACAAATCACAATGTCAATAGGTGTCTAATAACCTGACCATTAAAATATAAAATGTTGGTTGTGGAGCCTGATTATCTTCTTGATTTAGAGGTCTTTTACTTTCAACCGTGTTTATATCCCATGAAGTATTTACACCCTAGAAGTATGTACACTCTTCCACGCGGGGGAGTGCAGAGGGGGGGTACCCCCTTTGTGGGGTCCAGGGGGGCTATCCCCCCGGCTGGGGGGTCTGGGGCCAAGCAGGCCCCTAGTGGGGGTTCGGGGGTGAAGCCCCTGAAGGAAAAATTGCCTTGTAAATGTATATTGTAATTTCATTGTAAATCTGGACCGTTCATTATAAGGTCGTAGATCTAACGGTAGAGATTATGTTAGGGTTTTTTTCCCTAGAAGGCAACCCTCTTTTATGAGGGAAATGTATTGCGGCTATGGTTGATGGTGAATATTGTATTCTGTGAGAGGAGACTGTGAGAGAAAGAAGAGGAAGTTACATCGGGTTTTGTTGTAGGTTGTATCCCTTCATTTGCTGGATAATAATAAAGGAAGGACCTGACAATTTCTTTGGTGGACGTAGCCCACACTAGGTGAACCACGTAAATCCGTGTCTCTCTTGTATTGTGTATCTTCTGTGTTTTTTTTCCGCATTTGTTTTATTTTATTGCTCCACATTCCTGTTTTTCTAACAACTGGTATCAGAGCGAAAGGTAACTCATAGGAAAAGAGGGTTCCTGGTTCGAGTGGGAGCAATGTCGGAAGATGGAAAGTTTAGGGTCGATAAATTTAACAACCAAAACTACCAGTTATGGAAGATGCAGATGGAAGATTATTTGTATCAGAAGGATCTATTCCTACCATTGGGTGGAGTAGAAAGAAAGCCAACGGCCATGAAGGACAAAGAATGGGAGATTCTTGACAGAAAGGCTCTAGGAACGATACGGCTGAGCCTGACAATGTCGGTGGCTTTCAATATTTCTAAAGAAAAGACAATGAAGGGTTTGATGGATGCATTGGCCAAATTGTATGAAAAACCCTCGGCATCCAATAAGGTATTTCTAATGAAGAGATTATTTAATATGAAGATGTCAGAAGGTGGGTCTGTTGCAGATCATTTAAATGAATTTAATACGGTTAC
>ML797442.1:0-14977 GCA_009831015.1 Picea engelmannii
ATGGCCCTCACAGGATGAGATAACATGTGGTTGTTTCCACATGCCCACTCTACGATGAACATAAATGGAATAAGTATGGTACTCCCTTGAGCCTAGAGGGGGGAGTACAATGATGTAACTCTTCTCTTAAGGGGAGGGGGAGTTCAAAAATCCAGTGAAGATGGTTTTTGAAACCACTTGTGGTCTCTCCTTTTAGTTGACGAAGGGGGGAATTGATGATGAAATTGAAGATGGTTGTTAGACCAAAAGTTTCGACAACAACATATGCCAAATAGGCATCGAATTTGTCAAATGGGAAATTGCAGTATGTAGATGGCATACTTTGGCAGAATTATGGTTCAATGAGTTGCATTTGAATCATACATGGGATACATGATTGGGATGTTAATTTTGAGGGCAATGATGTGGACATTTTGTTCTCCTGGATGGTCATTCGATCTAGCAGAGGATAGCAGGACCCTTCTGCATTGCAGCTTGGCATTGATTGAGTTGTCAAGTATTTTTAGTGATGTATTAGACTTGCACCCAATTCACTTCTATTGATTAGCTCTCATCATATTGGGGTTCACATCAGTTAACAAATTATAGGAATTTTGGCTCAATGAGATTTCAGAATTTTCAGCATCCATATTTGGCAGTTTTTCAGGTAGTTCTTCATTGAAGCTCAATTCAGGAGTTTCAACATGAAGACTTGGAGATGATACCAATTTATGTTTATTTTTTGGTATTATTGTTCGGAATTATGATTGAGGGGGGAATGTTAGCCTATTTTTCATATACAATCATTAAGTCCTAGTATACCACCTTTATGTATTTCACATAATTAGGATATAGTTGTTATCCTAAGTGAGTTTTTAGATTCCTACTTTGCCTCCTCCTACTTTATCTCTTGATGAGGTGTTGAGGCAAGGGAAATTGAGGTGGTTTCATTATTGTATTATATATTGTATCATTAAAATGAATACAAGTACGTGAGATGGATTTAAGCATTTTCCACCACTTCTTGTGTCTCTTGTCTTATTTTTTCTTGTCCTGATATTATGTGATTGATTTATTCAAGATCTTCCTGTTCCCAACAAACATTCTCCTCCCAACCCTCATCAATGAAATTTCTCTCTTGGAATTGGAGAGGCTTTGGTAGTAACTCAAAGGTCGAATCTCTTAAAGATCTTATCAAAATTGAGAATCCCTCTGTAATTATCCTCTAGGAGAAAAAAATGGAGGAATCGATTGCCATGACAAGCACCAAAAGAGCCATGTGCTCAAGAGAAGGAATAACTAAAAGCTCCACTGGAGCTTCATGAGATATTCTAACCTTATGGGACTCGCTACAATGAATGTTAGAGGTATCTTTTTCTGCAAATCACCAGATTCTTACAGTTCTTAGGCATATATATTGTAATAACAATTTTTTTGTCATCAACATATATATTCCTAACAATTATCATGACAAGATAGAATGATGAAATTCCTTATTTGCAACGAAAGAAACTCTATATCTTGCCACAGTAATAGTAGGGGGAGACCTAAACACTCATCTTCGTTAATAAAAAAAAGAGGGGGTAGCAAGGTATGGGATCCCACGAGAGAAAAACTAGAATATCTCATTTCAGATTGGGATCTTCAAGACATAAATCCTTCTAAAGGTAGATATACATGGAGTAACAAAAGATCATGCCTTTGTCATATTGTTTCTAGATTAGACTCTTTTTTCATTCATAGTGACCTCCTTATTCTTCCCTTTGACATCTCATATTCTATCCTCCCTTTTCTCTTTCTAATCATAATCCAATTATTCTCTCCCTCTCAAATCCGCAAAATTTTGTCTCTCTTCCTTTCTGATTCAATCCCATATGGATTGATTCATCAAAAGTTAGACATCTTATCTAGAATGTATGGTCCACTTCTATCATTGTCTACCCAAACTACATATGGGAAAGTAAATTAAGTATGGTTAAGCAATCCTTACTAGGTTGGGTTGAAATTTCCTATGTACCACCGACAAAGAAAGACAGGCTTGACTCTATGAATTGATTCAAATGCAACAAGAGATGGAATCTAATGAAGTATCATATGTATCCTTAGTGAAGGAAAAGGAATCCTATCAGAAACTACATGTTTCCATGAGAAAGGAAGAAGAAAATTGGTGAATTAAATCACACAACCTTTGGCTAAAAGTAGGGTATTCAAAGACCACTTTATTTCATAAGAAATCTCAACAAATGGAGAGGAAAAATAAATTCTCCAAAATCCAAATCAAATCATGGCAAATTTTGGAGAATATTGATCAAATTAAAGAAGTTGCAACATGACATTTTGAAAATAGCCACTCACAAAATAATCCTGATGATAGTGATAACTCTGAAGTAGAATTGTTAGAAAACATTATGCAGAGTATTACAGACCAATAAAATAGATCCTTAACAAAAGAGACCACTGAAGAGGAAATATTCCAGGCTTTAAGTGGTCTAGAGAAGGACAAAGCACTAGGGCCCGATGGATTCTCTGTTCTCTTCCTCAAGCATTTTTGGGATGTTATTAAACATGATCTAAATAAGATGATTAACTATACTCTAAGAAAAAAAAACTAGGAGGTATGACCAACTCAACTTTTCTGGATCTTATCCCAAAAGAGACCAATCCCTCAATTTTTTCTAGATTTTGGTCCATATCTCTATGCAATTCAGCTTACAAAATTCTAACTAAAATTATTTCCTCTCGTCTAAAGACATTACTTTCAAAGCTTATCACATAAAATTAGGGTTGTTTCATGGAGATTAAGAAGATCACTGACAATATCATCTTGGTCCAAGAGGTGATCCACTCCAGCTGATGAAGCAAAGAAAATGGTATGGTGATAAAATTAGATATGGAAAATTCCTTTGATAGATCAAAGCACTCCTTCATTTTCTCAGTTCTCAAGAAGCACGATTTCTCAGAAGAATTCATAGAATGGATCAAAGCATGTATAGGATCTCCTTGGATCATGCCCATGATAAAAAAATAGACCAACTCATTTCTTTAATTCAAGTAGGGGTCTTAGGAAAGGATGCCCTCTCTCCCCCTCCCTTTTCATTCTCATGGAAAATTCTCTAAGCCAAAAACTTGAAGCAAAACATTGAATTGGAACGTCTTCCAGGAATTCAAATAGCTCCTGGAGTTAAAGACATCAATCATTCTCAGTTTGCTAATGACACTCTACTGTTATATTTTCATTAACTTTACAGAGCAATAGGTTTACGAGTGTATTTATATATTCTTTAAAATTTAACAACCATATATCATATACTGAAGAAATAAGAGAGACATAAACAAGCACAAGAAGACAAATATAGTATACCAGACAACTGCAACAACAACACTATATAGAGTAGCACACCTCTTCCTAGCGAGGGTGCACAAGAGAAATCACCACCAAGAATAACCAAGAACCCATATGTTGTAGTAGTTGCATCTCCCTTGCCTCAGACATGTGCCTTATTCCTTGTGTAGCTGTAGTTGCAAGTGAATGTCTCCAAATGAGAAAGGAGTTGCTATATTTATACTAGTTTGTCAATGTACTGGGGATGACTTCTCATCTGGAATACTAGGGTCAAATTTTCATCTGGAATAATTCATTTTCCACTTTATTAATTCCTGTGGGCCAACTTCTTATCTAGAGGCTTCTATTTTCACTTATTATTTTCCTGTGGGTTGTCTTCTCTTCCAAGGTGTTCTTATTTTGTTCAATGGTATTCCTTTGAATTATGGAATCTTCTTCTCTTCTAAGAAATGTTGTTTAGGAGGAAAATACCTCCCGCAACTATCAAAAAATCAACACTCCCTCTTAGCTAGGGAGGTATCTTTCGTGATGTCTTCTTATGTTAGTCTACTGACTACTCTACAATAAACTAGTAGCACACATCTAATACCATGACATCGGTAGCTGAAATCATCGATCTCAGTCTCCATGACTATGGTGTGATCAACACACAACTACTTCCAAGTGGTCTAGTAGTCTCCATGGAAATCATCTAGTAACACACAACTACTAAAATTCTATCGAATGGAATGTTGATGATTACAACTGCATGAGACATCCTCCAGGACACAGAATGATTGAGTCAACTTGAGAGGGAGCCCATGAGTTGGGTGTGACCATGAGATGGGTATGTGGTTCCTATCTGAGATAGAACTGGAACGTTGTGCTGACCTCCTCTGTGCAGAGAGTTGACATGATACTCCATATGATTCTCCTGTGTAACACAGTGAGAAAGAAGATCAAATGAGTTGGACATGCCTATGGTTGAGCACATGTGAATGTGTGTAAAATCCCATGAGTTGGGTGCATCATTCTGAGACAAAGAAGAAATGATGTATTAGCTTCCTCTGAGCATAGAGTTGAGATGATATACTCTAGATTATTCTTCCATGTAACACAGTGAGAAAGAAGATCTGTTGAGTTGGACGTGACTATGGATGAGCACATGTGAACGTGATTCTAGTGGTTGGGCACTAGTGAGTGTGGTTCTCCTGTGAGAGGCAATGAGATAGAGATGTGGACATCCTTGTGGCTGAGCACAGATGGATGTTCCCCTAGTGGTTGAGCACTAGTGGATTTATGGTATCCCTTGGTATATTTTTCAAGATTCAGAATTACCTGTAACCCTATTTGTGATGTAAAGGGCACAGGTCGGCCCCACCATAAAGTGAAAGATAATTAATGTAAATGATAATTAATATGGTAATTATTAATTATATTATGATTTATTGTGGTCATCCCTATTGTGCCAATAGACACTACCGTTGGCAGGTTCAGTATAATATAAGTAAAGGTAAATTCTCCATTGAGGAAACATAACACAAGTGTGAGTTTGGAAATTTCAGCAAGTACTTACTTCTTGGGAAAAGTGTGCACCTCTCTTGAGTGCTAATCTTCTATGGTTTGTGTGCACCTCTCTTAAGCGTTAGTCTTCTAGGGTTTGTGAGCACCCTTTTGTGTGCTAGTATTCTATGGTGGTGGAGGTCTTTCTCTTGAAGAATATATCAAAGGATCAGTTGGGTTTTCTTCCCTTCTTGAGAAGGGTTTCCTAGGATACTTCTTATGTACTTGTGCATGGTGTTTCTTCTTGTGATCTTGGTTGCTACAACAAATTGTCTATGGTTTACGTAAAATGATAAAAATGGAATGAAATTCATGCTTAGGCCTATATTATTGAAAAATAAACATGGTTTCAGAGCATAGGTCTTGAAGAACTCATTGCACAAGCAATTTTCAGCCATCTTCTCTCTCCTGCAAAATCGTACGACCCTCCTAGGGTTTCCAGAAATTTCATACGACCTACCTTTATGAGAGGTTTCATCACTTGGCACTTGGATGTTGGGGATAAAAATAGAATAAGAGTGTATGACCTCCTTTAGCACACCTCCAACAAGCTTCATATTTCATTTTCAAGCATTTTGACTTTTTGGACCTAAGGTTTCTAGGGTTTCACAATTTTCTATAGATTTTTGGCTTTAAGGTTTCTGCAGCTCATTGAAGGAGCCTTTTTAGCTCACCAGTATTCCTGTGACATTATTAAGTCTTATTTTTGGCAGTCATAAGCCCAACAAAACCTAAAAGTTCTAGCCTAGACTAACCACTAGATTTTCTAAGACAAGTTGGCGAGAGTTTGTGAAGAAATATGAAAATATGAAGAACAAGACCTTAGTGGAAGATATGCTTGATGGATCAAGAAACTTCAGCTCCTAGAAGTCAAGGATTTAGGTCACCCTTGAAGAATATGATATTTTGAGTGTGAAACAAAAGACTTTTCCAGAAACAACTACCGATGAAGAGAAGGAAACAAGAAGGGAAGAAGATGTCAAGGCAAGGAAAATAGTCATCTACTCAATAAGAGATCATCTCCTACCTCGCATTTCCAACCTGAAGACAACTTATGAAATGTATGAAGCACTGAAAGATATGTTTGAAAGTGAAAACACCCTCAGAGCCCTTACCTTAAAGGGCCAGCTTCAAAGTACCAAAATGAGAAAAGGTGATACAGTTGCTACCTTCTTTATGAAGATATTAGAGATCAAAGAACAACTAGGTGTCATTGGAGAAATCATGTATGAAAGAGAACTTGTCTTATATACTCTCAATAATATTCCAAAACACTGGGAACCTTTTCTTCAAAGAATCAGTGGAAGAGAAAAGTTACCAAATTTTGATCATTTGTGGACAGACTGTACTCAAGAAGAACTTAGACTTAGAAATAGAGGAGTGGAAGAGTCCCCTGATGACAACCATGCTCTTTCACTTCATACAAAGAAAGGAGGAAGATTCAAAAAAAAATCCAGACAAACATTCAGAGCTGAGAAGTATCCATCAACCTTGGGTCATAATCAAAGAATAGATGTTTCAAAGATTCAGTGCTTCAAATGTGACAAATATGGGCACAATGCAAGAAATTTTCCAACCAGGAAGAAAGGAAGACAATATGATTCCACCGCTGACATTGATCCAAACCCACCTCAAAAGGATGAAGATAAGAGAGAGGAGAAGTACTTCCTCTAAACCAAATACATAATTGAACAAGATTGCAAATCCAGGTAAATTGTTTGATCATTAAAACTATAGTTGATTGCATTCTTAATAAGAGAAGGCTATTATCTCTAGTGTGGTATCCCTCATGACTTGGACCATTATCCCTAGTATGGGAGTCCAAACCTTATTAATTGATTATTATGCTAGTCAAGAAAAACACCCGAAGAAACAAAATATCTAGCAAACAAGTAAAAGAAGACATCCATCCTTCATAATTTAGAGAAAGTTCCTTGACTCAAAGGGAGTCAAAAAAAAGAAAAAAGGAAGAGATAATACCTTCTCCCCCTTCAACAGTTCATAGGGAGACAAACACTATTCTAGTCGATCCAGTTGCTCTAGTTGATATGCCCAAAGATATTGCAATAAGGCATAAAAGGCCTACCTAGGCTCGATAAAACTCTATAGAAGTAAAAGGAACATACAAGTCCCTCAAGATACATATTGAGAAAGAAAAAGAGATTTTCGAGATACACTTCAGCCATGAGCCACTTCATGGATTCTGAAGCTCCCTTTCATGGAGAAGCAACATGTTAATAGGTATGGAAAGATGCCATGAAAGAAGAATACTAGTATATCTTAAAGAATGAGGTATGAGACGTTGTTTCGAGACTAGAAGGGAAGTCTATGGTGACCTCCAAGTGGATCTATAAAATCAACGATGCAGCTGATGGAAGTGTCGAGAAATACAAATTGAGATCTGTGGCCAGAGGATTCCCACAAATAGAGGGAATTATCTATGATGAGACACTTGATCTAGTAATCCCAATACACTTCCATCTTTACTACCATCCATGAGTTGGAAACTACATTAGATGGATAGACTCTTGATGAGTTTGGGTTTTAGCAAAGGTGTCGCTGATCCAAATCTATATTACTACATTGTTGACGAGAGCCTGATTTTGATGAATTATTCAAGAAGTCATGTTGTTGGATACAAGGAAGCTTTGACTTCTGATTTTGATATAAAGGATCTGGCTATAATGCACTACTTCATGGGACAAGAAGTATGACATAAGATTGATGAGATTTTTTTCTGAGTCAAGAAAAATATACAGTGGAGATATTAAAGAAGTTCATTATGACTAAATGAAAATCCACGCCTACACCGATGATGATGGATTTGAAGAAAATGAGTGATGATGATTCAAACGATATTTCTCCACAGTTAATTATATCACTGATGTTTCTGGTTAAACCCATACTTGTTATATGTTATGCAATAAATGTACTTAGCCACTTCATGAGTCAATTGAGACAGACTCACTGGACAACAGTGAAACATTTATTGAGATATCTATGAGGCATAGTTGGATATTTCCTGAGATATGCCTCGAGTGTATACTTGAGTTAACAGGGATATGCAGAATGGACAAAAAGTACAGTGGACCGGAAGAACACATCTGGTTGTTGTTTTACCTTGAAGTTTGCCATGGTTTCCTAGTGCAGTAGGAAACAAAGCTCTGTGGCCTTGAGTACCATAGAAAAAAAGTATATAACATTGAGTGTACAAAGCAGTGTGTCTTCACAAGCTTTTGACAAATTTACTTGATCATAAGATGGATTCTATGATTATAACCAAAGTTATGTGAAGCTCTTTGAGAACCCTGTGTTTCATGATAGATCAAAACATGTTGAGATAAAATAGAATTTTTCATAGACATGATGTAGAGGAAATAAATACACGTGTAGTACCTTCCTACACATTAGCATATTGCAAGCATCTTCACCAAATTGCTTGCCGATATGAAGTTCAAGTACTTTCGTGAGAAACTGGCTTGGTGGAGAATATGTCTCTAGTTGAGAGGGAGTTTTGATGACTACAGCCAAGATGAAGTTCAAGTACTCCCATGTGAGACTTGGCCTGATGGAGAATTCCTTTGTAACGTCCTCGACCACCTAGGCTAGGCCATGATACATGAGAGAACACTTTTGTTCTCTCTGTGGAAAATGCTATAACATACCCAACATCCAACTGAGCTATGCTACATAAAATTTTCAAACTGCATGCAATTAAAATATATACACACAGAACCCTTGTGGATATATATATATCGTAAACATACAAATACATCTGTAAATGCACATATTCATACTGAAATAACAATATACGTATACATGCAGTGTATACAGGAAATACCCATAAATATACAGGCAGTTATAACCACACATACGATAAACCCATAAAATTAAACATGTAAATAATAATGCAACATGTAAAGTATCACACAATTGACACTTATCTTGGTAATGATATCATCAACTGTGTCCAGACCTTCCACGAACCTCCCATCCTTAGACCACACTGCTCATCACTTTCAACAGTGGGTCACCTCTGAGCTGGGATTAAACTCCACCTGTGTAAAGGGATTTCTAACCAGGCTAATGGTTCATAGACAATAGGAAAGACTCTGTCACAGGTTCCTACTCAAACTAACAAACTACAGTCCCTCATTCCCCACATGCATGTCCCACCCCAGGAAGTGTGCCCCTTCTCTGCTCAACAATCCTTCGACTTCCCCACTTCCTTTCTGGGCTTCAGCAACAGGCCAGAAAGGAAGTCTTAGAGCCCTGTAGTTGTAGTTTAGCACCCTCAGAAAATAAATTCCCAACAATTCTCTCACCCAGAGAGAAATTTCTCACGGGCTTGACAAGACGCCTCTTCAATATCCAACGATCCTAACAATTCACCTCTTCAGTCCCGCTCCCAAGATAACCAACTACATCAACAAGTATGGCTATGGATCCAGGTTCAGATACAATGAAATGAAAGTATGCAGGATAACTGATTGCTGACTGTGTGAGTGAATGCTCATGGTATGGTTGGATGACTGAATGATGGGAGGAATGATGGAAATAATGATGGGAAATGAACTAATTCCAAACAATATGTATGCATGTCCCCAACTTGACACTTTTCATGTTGGGAGCTACTTTGGCCCACTTGTCCCCAACTTTAGAACTTAGGATAAAATAATTATCCATACTTTATGATTTAAGAAATATTAATATAATATTCCTTTTTGGCTTAATCTCCCTAGCTTATCCCCTTTTCCTTAACTTTGATCCCTCTCCCCTTTCCCTAACTACTGGAGTTTAGCTCCCCTTACTCTTTTATCATGGTTGTTCTATGCGTAGCGATGTATTTTATATTAATGTTGAGACATATACAAAAGTAGGCACACTGGACTTTAACATCTAGGCTCTTCGGCCTAATAATCACAAAAATGGCTCACTAGCCTATAAAACATAGCATATATACAAAGGCTCCTTGGCCTCAAAATCACGCGCACTTAAGTTGTTGTGCACGGTATCCTAGAATGTGCATACTTCCTCATTTTACTGTGCAATACATCTGCGCACTATGCCATGAAATGTGCATACAAAAATGATATCAAATAGCTCACCAACTTAAGTAAATTTTCATTTACATTACAATTGAGTTCGGCCTATGGATATTACAATCCCCTCCCCTTATTTATGTACTGTCCTCAGTGCATTAAGTACACACATATCCAACAAAATTCTAAAAATCCTCAAAGAGATGAGGGTATTCTTCCCGCATTGCATCCTCATGCTCCCAAGTAGCATCCTCAGGAGCGTACAAGGTCCATTGGACCTTTACAAGCCCTATGGATCAATTCCGGAGATGTTTGATTTTTCGGTCCAAAATGTGTACCAGATGCACTTGGAAGGTGCCTTCTTGCTCCACCTAGATCACATTCCAATCAATAACATGATTATCATCAAGTATATATTTCTTGGGCAATGATACATGGAATACATTATGAACAGACATAGATGCAGGCAATGCAATCATATAAGCCACTATACCAATCCTCTCTAGGATTTCAAATGGCCCGCAATAGCGAGATGCCAACTTGGAACAATTTCCCAACTTCAGGGAGCTTCTATTGGCTTTCACTTTCCAAAATACATGGTCCCCAACTTTAAATTCCCTATGAGTTCTACCCTTATCAACATATCTTTTCTCCATGTCTTGGGAAGCCTTTAAATTTTTCTTTATTTTCAACATTTTCTCCTCCATTTCCCTGAGTAAATCTAGCCCAACCATTGCTCTATCTGCTGGGTTATCCCAGCTTACCAGTGTGTTGAAATTTCTTCCATAAAGTGCCTCAAATGGGATCATCTTTAGAGATGCTTGGTACCCATTGTTATAAGAAAACTCTACCAAGTGTAGGTACTCTTCCCATTTTGATGGTTTATCCATCACATACATCCTCAACATATCCTCAATCACTTGATTCACCCTCTCAGTTTGTCTATCTGATTCTGGATGATAAGTTGTACTAAAATTCAAATTTGTTCCAAATCCATTAAAGAATCCCTTCCAAAATTTTAAGCTAAATTTTGGATCTCTATCAGACAAAATTGTCTTGGGTATGCCATGCAATCTAGAAATTTCCCTCATATAAACATCAACGATGTTGGCTTCCTTGTGAGTGAGTTCAACTAGAATAAAATGGACAACTTTAGTAAGCTTATCCACCACTACCATGATATAATCATGTTGCTTGTTTGTTCTGGGAAGTTTGGTGATGAAATCCATTGTTACAAATTCTCATTTCCACTCAGAAA
This sequence comes from Picea engelmannii, assembly GCA_009831015.1. Classification (NCBI taxonomy): domain Eukaryota; kingdom Viridiplantae; phylum Streptophyta; class Pinopsida; order Pinales; family Pinaceae; genus Picea; species Picea engelmannii. The sequence goes on from ML797442.1 coordinate 11,165, forward strand.
TGGGTAATGGTTGTAGCAAACCAACTAGGTGTCTATGCTCAACTTTTACCTTTTGACATTCCAAACATTTGGCAATAAAATCTACAACTTCTTTCTTCATGCCTGGCCAATAATATTGGCTCTTGACAACTACAATAGTTTTCTGATAACATGGGTGCCCAACATAAGGTGCATTATGCATTTCTCCCAATATCATATTTCTCAATTCATGAGAATTTGGTACATAAATTCTACCCCTGTATATGAGAATTTCACCAATATCTAGCTTGTATTCTTCTTTTTTTTGCTGTAATTTTGCCACTAATTCCTTGTATTGCAAAGCTAATTTTGCAGCTTCTAAAGTTCCATGTTTCAAATATGATTGGTACATGATAATGGTTGTAGCATGAAATTCATGCACTCTTCTACTAAGTGCATCAACCACTTTGTTCTCTTTCCCCTTGATATGCTTTATATCAAAGTCATATTCACTTAGAAATTCTAACCATCTGCTTTGCCTAGCATTTAGAGTTGGCTAATCAAATAAATATTTCAGACCATTATCGTCTGTTCTTAGCTCAAACTTTTTTCCCATGAGGTAGTGTCTCCATTTCCTCAAGGCATGCACTATGGCTTCCAACTCCAAATCATGAGTGGCATAGTGTCTTTCATGCTCCTTCAACTTCCTTGACTCATAATATATAACAAACTCATTTTGGTTGAGGACTCCACCAAGTCCTTCTTTACATGCATCTGTGCATACAATGAAGTCTTTATTTGGGTCTGCAATCCTTAGTATTGGAGGACTTGTTAATAATTTCTTCAAGTGTTGGAAACTCTTTTCAAAATCCAATGTCCACTAAAACTTCACACCCTTCTTTTGTAAGGAAGTGATTGGGTGTGCAATCTTTGAAAAAACTTCAATAAATATCCTATAGTAGCTTGCAAGGCCCATGAATGATCTGACCTTTGTCACATTCTTCGGCACTGAACATTCTCTAATGGCTTCTATCTTCTCAGGATCCACTGCTATCCCATCCTTTGAAAGGATATGTCTTAAATAATGAATTTGCTTCTAATAAAATGAGCACTTGCTCAATTTGGCATACAACTGATGCTCCCTTAATACTTGCAACACCATCCTCAAATGATGCTCATTCTCTTCTTTTGACTTGGAATATATAAGAATGTCATCCAAAAAGACAATGACAAACTTGTCTAAATATTCTCGGAAAACACCATTCATTAAGCACATGAAAACAGCTAGTGCATTTGACAACCCAAATGGCACCACTGTGAACTCATAATGACCATACTTGTTTTGAAGGTGGTATTGCTGATATATTCCTGTTTAATCCTTACCTGAAGGTATCTTTGTTGGCAAATTCAGTTAACAGACAACAAATCAGCGTATACTTGTCATTGATGGCAAGTACAGTTGTGGTTGCAGTGATGACAATAGCAATGAATATCAGCGCAGCAATAATCGGGAGGAGAAGAGTCAGTGATCGTTGGATCCCATTCAAATTTTTTGAAAGGCCGACAGCCGTCAGATCTGTAGAAGCTGCGAGAGATATAAGCCATCGGAGAATTGGGGATTGGGACATTGAAATGTCCAATTCACTCGACAACAAAAACCCCGAAATCGTGATATGCGATTTTGCGATTTGATCGCAGCCGTTAAAGCAATCTTGAGATATGGACCGTTGATTTTTCTCATCGGAGAATCGAGAATCGGAGTTTCACGAGTCTCGTAAACAATGACAACGAAAACCCCGAAATCGCGATATGCGATTTCGCGATGTAATCACAACCGTTAGATAAGAAGTGCTCTGGACCATTGATCACAGCCCGTATCGGAATATCGGGGGTCGAGACTTTGTAATGCCAAAATCTCTTGACATCAAGAACTCCGAAATCGAGAAACGCGATATTGCATTTCAATCGTAGCCGTTGAGCCAAGATTGCATCTGAACCATTGATCCAACTCACGACAGCAGACCACGTCAGCAAGGGACACGTGGCACAACCAGGGAATGACAGGTGTCAGGCAGATTCAATACTTCAGGCACATGAAAGTCACGAATCAGAGTGACACGTGGCAGTATCTAACACGTATCAAACCACATGTGACGTCAGCAGAGGCATCGACGATCGAGACTTTGAAATGACAAAGTCACTTGACATCAAAAGTCTCGAAATCCCAGAGGGATCGGGACCGTCCATCTGGAGGACAGGTGGAAGGTGAACAGGACGTGCATCGGGATATCGGGAATCCCGTAGGCATGAGCATGGCTAGCATGTGGAAAGGGGCTCCTCGGTAATCGGGGATTGGAGAGGTGAGAAACTCTCGACATCAGGAAGTGCAAAACCCTGAAACCCCAACGAGAGGTATGGTGGCAGTCACATGATAGCTGGTCACATGGACCATTGTGTAGCCAGAAGGGGCTAAATCTTGGGAAAGGTGCACATCGAGGATCAGAGAATCGGGGGTTCCGAGTACATGTGCATCTCGACACTGAGAATGCCGAAATCATGATGAGAGAAATCCCGATTGGATCTGGATCGTTGGATCAAGTATTGATTGGAGGGATGTTGTTCTTCCTCACACATTAACGCTTCAGTTATGAATCAATTAAGAGAAACAGACTAATGATGACAAATCGGTTAGCGTTTCAGTTGCCAAGACAGATGTCCTTGTATTACCTATTGGAAGGGAAGTGGAATCGTCGAGGAAGGGTGTATAAAAGAAAATGAGCGAGACTGAATAGGTGTGGTCGTTCTGAATGAAAAATGAGTAAACAGTAAGAAAAAGAAAATGAGCAGAGGGATAGAAAGAAATGAAGCAGGTGCAGAGCGAGAAAAAATGCAGAACAGAAGCAGAGAAAAATGACAGAAAGAACAGAAGCAGAGCAGAATGATAGAAAAGGTGATGCAGAGCAGGCATGCTAAACAAATAAAAGAAGAAAAGAATTGCAGAACAGTTTGCTAAAGTTCAGATACAGAGAAAGATTGGTAAGACTTGATTTATCTGAGTAGTTGTCTGTGTATTCATTATTGATTATAAGAAAGGGAGGTTGGGAGGTGCTCGGGAGGACTGTTGTCCTCAGAAGTTCAAGTGGGTGCTTGAACACAAGAAGTTGTAGCTTCCATCTGGTTGCAGCCAGAAAAACTAGGGTGGCAGGGTGGTGCTAGGGAGAACAGGTGTTCTCTGTTATGCAGGTTGGAGCCTGTGTAACTAGAAGTTGGTGCTTCCATCCAGTTGGTGCTGGAACTTTCAGGAAGTTGTTGCTTCCATCCAGTTGGTGCTGGAATACTCAGGGAGTTGGTGCTTCCTTCTAGTGGGTGCTAGAGAAACCAGAGAGTTGGAGCTCTCAAACAAGTTGCAGCTTGTAAACAGAGGTAGCAACCTCACATTGAGTTGGTGCTCAATTGTAAATGATGTACAAAACTGAAAAAGACTACCTATCATTTCGAAGAAGAAGAGGTTTTCTCCCTTTATGGGTTTCCTCGTGAAAATCTATCTCTGGGTGTACTTTATGTGTGACTGATGGTCTTTATTTTTACTATTCATATGCTGTATATTGTTGATGACCACATGAAGAGAGATTAACAATGTTTAATAAGTATAAAATTGTTTAATATCACATACAACTGATTCACCCCCCCCTCTCAGTTGTTTTAGTATTTCCAACAATTGGTATCAGAGCAGGCTCCTTTTATTTAAAGGTAGATCTGTAATCTTAAACATGACAAGTCATGAAGGGACTTCAACGTCTAAACCCCCTCTGTTTGATGGAACAAATTTTTCCTTCTGGAAGATTAGAATGAGAA
>ML797442.1:23579-43788 GCA_009831015.1 Picea engelmannii
CTCGGTTATGATGTGTCATTATAGAAAATTTTCACCTATGTACTTCTAGTGATTACACTAATATAAATACTCTTTTCTCCTCCAATTATATGTTGAAAATATTTGTAGTACTTTCCATGGGCATATTTGTTGTACATGTTGGTAGATTATGCTAGTTTATATGATGACGTTTTATACAATTTCCATATTCTTGTGTATATTACTCCTACTACTTGTGAGCTTGCATTTGTGGAGGATTGAAGTGGTGAAGGTCTTGGTGGAGGGACTTAATTTCTCGGTTATGATGTGTCATTATAGAAAATTTTCACCTATGTACTTCTAGTGATTACACTAATATAAATACTCTTTTCTCCTCCAATTATATGTTGAAAATATTTGTAGTACTTTCCATGGGCATATTTGTTGTACATGTTGGTCGATTATGCTAGTTTATATGATGACGTTTTATACAATTTCCATATTCTTGTGTATATTGGATGTTGAGAACAAGTTGCAAGTATCAAGCATTAGATCATGAGATCAATCGTGGTCTTCTTCAGATGTTTGGGGGAGGTAGGCTTCTAACCTTCCTTTGTTAGCATTTAAATTTGTCTAGCGTACTTGAGATTAGAGTTGATTTCTGGGTGTCGTTTCATTAGTTGTGGTTTACTTGAAGCCATAGAGAGAATTTCATTGTAACATAATTGGTGACTCCACTGGGGATATCTCTCTTTTAGGGTTATTTGGTGATTTTTCTCCTTCATTGCTCTCTATTTTCTTGAGCTTTCGTGTCGCCTGTTGCTTGAAAACCTCTATTCTTCTTTGTATATGAGTTTCTTGGCCTAACCCTTTACCAAACATTGTCTTCTTTGGCATACACAGTTTCTCCCTTGATAGTCACATATATACATGAGCTGCCTATGTTTAGGGCGTGTACATATGCCTATGTTCCTTGTATAGTCGTGTACATTATTTCCTAAGTATTTTTGGCTAGGTTTGGTGTTTTTTGGGTGAGTTTTGCTAGTTGTTGAGACTTCTTGGGTCCCTTTCCTGGTTGTTTAGTACCTACAAAGTGATAGGAAGTTGGGCCATTGTTAAATGTTTTGGGCGAACCCATTTCTTGTTGTTTTTCTCATTTGTTTCCCTTGCATTCTGGTATGGGTAGTCACTTTTTGGTGTCCTTCTAGGCTTGTCTTCTTATGCTTGAAGTAGGGTCTGCCTGAGAGGTTGTTTATTTGGTTCTTGCATTTTCATTTCATTATATTGAAAATACAAAAAAAAAAAAAAACTTTGTTGCATTTTATTTAGAGCATTTGCACTTTTGTCTACATTACATTAGTTTTGGAATGATGAGAAATATTGCACTTCATTAAAATTGAAGAGATTGCATGCTACGCACAACATTTAGAAGCATACCATTTCTTTGAAAAATCAAGACTGGTACTTATTTTTTTTTTTTTACATTTTCTTCTTCTTTATATATGTTGAGTCTTAACACCATCGGTTTCACGATCGTACCTCTTTAGTAATAAGAATCCACTAAAATTAATGTTGAATAATTAAAATTGATTAGAAACGATTTTATTTTTCAGAGTACACAAACAAGCTTAGAATCTAGGGCCTTGGAATAAGATTTTGTGAGTAAACTTCTCCAAGGATATCAAACTCAATGTATGTGTCTGACCAGGGAGTGGTGAAACAAATTTTATAATTGATGTCCTTGGGAAGCTCCGCTCACACCGGATTTAATCACGAGGTCACACAAAGTTGGTTGCAAAGATAGACTGTTAGGGTCCTAACCCGCACATAGGTAGAACAATATATTAGGATGTAATAAAGGTCAATATTAATAAGGCCTTTCAATAAAATAGAATAAGGTGGATGTAAGAAGACCTAATAGAAGCTTCCGCTTCTAGAAGGATCTTCCTCTAGATGCTTCTTTTTAGTATAAATAAGAGTCGAGGGTATGAGAACCCTAGTTTGGATATTATTGCAATAGAGCTCTACTCAACTGGAGGTTGCCCCCTCGAAGAGGCCCATGAAAATTGATTTCAAATTCAAAGTGCTATTTCTGTTGTTATTCATATATCATTTCAGTGTTATTGTGGTGAATGTTCTGGTTATATTGTTGTTATTCTGTCATTACTATCATTTTATTTCTGTTCTGCATACATTTTATATCTGGTATATTACAAGTGGTATCAGAGTACTTTCCTCGCCAGAAAGTGTGGGTTAATTTTTTTTTCATGGTAGAGACGTATTCCAGCGTCTTTAAGCCACATAGATCTTTCATTACGTGCATAAACCCACAGTTGAGGGATTCATACACGTAGGAAATACAAGTGGTACTTAAGTGCACATCTGTTGACCACCCTTGTAACCCCTGTTGGTACCCCTTCGAGTGGTAGTGCATCAGACATCACCTATGTATGGATTGGCCTAGATTATCTAAAGCCCTCTTTAGATAAACCAATCGGCCACCTAACTGCTATAGTGTCATCGAGAACAACACTCAGGAATATACTCTCTAGTGCCTGGGTAGTCGGGTAGTACGGCTAAGGGTATGGTCTATCCTCCTTAGTTAGTGACCTGAGATATTGGGCCGAGTACTACTGTTGGACCCCGCACGTATATCAGAGAGATATAGCATAGGGAAAACCCTTGTAAGTAGAACCCTTGAAAACCTAACCCTCGGGGACAGAAATATAAACAAATTAAAACAAACAAGATCTATTGTCATGCAACTGTGTTCAGGTTGCCAAGTAAATACACATTTCTTTCTGGTTAAGAATTTGGGCATTTCCTCTTTGCAGTATTCTTCAGATTGGTAAAAAAAACAAAAAAAAAATATGGAAATTTTTTCACCATTATTTGAGACCTATTCCATTGGATTCATCTCTTTTCCCTTAATCACATTCATCCATATCATTTTTCGGCAAAAGTTTTTACCTCACCCACCCCTTTCCAGTTTCCCCATCCCCATGGCCCATACTCGTAACCAAGACTTGGAAGCTTGCTTCAACACCTTGCAATCTGGTCTCATTGAGACCCAACAAGAAGTGAAACAACTCAGTGCCAATGTTTCCACCATCAAAACAACCATGTAGTCCTCAATGGGGGAAATCAAACAAGACCTTACCACCCAGCTTGAATCAGTCTTTTTCGCACTCTGCACCAAACTGCATATCCCTACAGATAACCCTTCCTCTTCCTCACCTCCACATCCTAAAGGTGACCATTCCTCTCATTCCCATAACTTGCAGAACCATCACTTTCAACGTGACCTACACCTTCCATGGGTGGATGTGACCAAATTTGATGGCTTAGACCCCATTGATTGGGTAACCCAAATGGAATATTACTTCTCTTTATACAACATTGCAGATGACTTGGCCAAACTTTGGTATGGTGTTCTCCATCTAGATCAAGAACGTTGGCAATGGTGGCAATGGAGAAAAACTTCTCGTAAAGGGTATATTGCTTGGACACACTTTGTGGTAGATCTTTATGAACTCTTTGACATTGACACCAACCATTTGGGTTGTTTGACAAAGCTGAAACAATTAGGAACAGTGGAAGTTTATAGCTGCCTTTGAGCACTTAGCCTTTAGAACAGAGGGCATGTCTAATGTCTTTTTCCGAGAGTGTTTTATCAGTGGCCTCAAGGATGAGATTCAGGCCCATGTCCTCATGGCTCAGCCTGAGAGTTGGGTGGAGGCTACCAAAAGAGATAAATAAGCACAACAGGTTGTATCTTCTCAAAACCGCAAACCCTCCTTTATCCCTCACCCTAAACTAGTAAATCCCACTACTGCCTCTGCTCCACTAAAGATCCAAAAATTGACCAAGGCTAAAATGGCTGAACGCCAACTCAAAGGCCTTTGTTATAACTGCGATGAAAAATATTTCCTGAGCCACAAGTGTAAATAAAAAAATATTTTTATGGCCATCTCTGAGGAGATTTCGAAAGAAGATGAAGAAACTCCCTCTGTGTCTGATTCACTTGAATCCACTGACATAACCCCTCCCTCAGACCCTCCTGAAGTAGAACTGGTCATTTCCCTCAATGCTCTCACTGGCTTCTCCACTCCCCAAACCCTCAAGCTAATCGGTTACATCAAGCATCAGAAGGTCATCATTCTGGTTGATAGTGGTAGCACCCATAATTTTATTCATCGTTTCATTTCCCATGAAACTCATTGCTACATCCATGCCATCAATAATTTCCAAATCATGATTGCCAATGGTGGTTCCATGAAAGGTGGAGGGCATTGTGAAAATGTGCATCTCCAAATTGGTGACTACCACCTTAAATCCCATATGTTTTCCATCGACATGGGAGGTTGTGACATTGTGTTGGGTGCAGACTAGCTAAGGACTTTGGGTCCCATTCTCATGGATTTTAAAGACTTAACCATGAAATTTGACCAGGAGGGCCACCAATATAAGTTCCAAGGCATCATCGCCGGTTCACATGAGATCATTAGTTCCCATCACATGGAAAAGATGCTCAAAAAGGGTCATTCTAGTGTTATCGCCCAACTCCATGCCATACAAGAAACAAAGACACCCTCAGTACCACAAGACCTCCAAACCATCCTTTCTAAACATCAATTGGTCTTTTCCACTCCCCAAGGACTCCCTCCTTCCCATGGTGTTCATGATCATTCCATTCCCCTTGTACCTGGAAGCCTTCCTCCCAATATCCGTTCGTATCGTCACCCCTTTTCCCAAAAAAATGAAATTGAGAAAATGGTCTAGGAAATCCTTAATGCATGTGTTATCCGCCCTAGCACGAGCCCCTACTCTTCTCCTATGGTCATGGTCCTGAATAAAGAAGGTTCTTAGTAAATTTGTCCTGACTTCCTTGCCCTCAACAAACTTACCATCAAAGAAAAATTCCCCATTCTTGTCATTGATGACCTCCTGGATGAATTGAGTGGCGCCCAATTCTTCACTAAACTAGATCTTTGTTCGGGCTACCACCAGATACGTATGAAAGAGGAAGACATTCCCAAGACTACATTTAGAACTCATGAGGGCCACTATGATTTTTTGGTCATGCCCTTTGGCTTGTGTAATGCCCCCTCCACCTTCCAAAGCCTCATGAATCATCTCTTCCATCCTTTTCTCCGCCATTTTTTCTTAGTTTTCTTTGATGATATCCTCATCTATAGAAAAACCTAAGCATACCATCTTTCTCATGTGGATTGAGTTCTCCATCTACTCTCTCAACACCAACTTTTCTTGAAACAGTCTAAATATTCTTTTGGCGCCTCAGAAGTAGAATACTTGGGTCATCTGGTTGGCAAAGATGGAATCAGGGTCGATCCTAAAAAGATTGAATCCATGCAAGACTGGCCTCACTCAAAGACTCTTAAGAGCTTGCGTGGATTTCTGGGCTTAACAGGGTATTATTGCAAGTTTGTTAAGAATTATGGGAAGATTGCAGCACCTCTCACTGCTCTCCTAAAAAAGAACTCTTTCACTTGGACTCCAACCGTTGCTCAAGCTTTTCAAACCTTGAAGATGGCCATGTGCACCACTCCAGTCCTTGCACTTCTCGATTTCAAAAATACCTTTGTGATGGAATGTTATGCCTCAGGGAAAGGAATTGGTGTTGCCCTTAAGTAAGAGGGTTGACCTTTGGCCTTTACCAGCAAGCAACTATCTGAAAGAAATCTGGGCAAATCCATCTATGAAAAGGAAATGTTGGCTATTCTGCGTGCTGTGGATTTGTGGTGCCCTTATCTATTGGGGCAATGTTTCCAAATTAAGACAGACCATCAAAGCCTCACGTGTTTTATGGAACAATGCATTTCCTCCCCAGAACAACAAAAATGGGTGACTAAACTCTTTGGATATGATTATGAGATCATTTACAATAAAGGAAAAGATAATGTGGTTGCGGATGCACTTTCCTGAAAATATGAAGATGAAGGATCCCTTTTTTCTCTTTCATTCATTGTACCAGATTGGCTCCAAGCCGTTCGCCGGGAATGGCTACAAGATCTCAAAAGTTTGCAGTTGATCCACCAATTGTAGTCCAATGCTCCAACTTCCCCAGGGTACTCTTGGCTCCATGAGGAACTTTGATACAAAGGCCATTTATATTTATGTAAACAATCAAAGCTTAAATCCATGGTACTTTCTGAGCTTCATGCTACACCCACAGCAGGGCACTCCGGGTTCACCAAAACCTATGACAGGGTCAAAAGTTCTTTTTTCTAGGATGGTATGAAAAAGGAAATCCATAATTTTGTATCTGAATTGGATGTGTGTCAACGCAACAAGGGAGAAACAGTCAAATCATCGGGCACACTATATCCGCTCCCGATTCCACCTGCTATTTGGAAGGACATCTCTATGGATTTTATTACCGGCTTACCCAAATCAGGAAATAAATCCGTCATCATGGTGGTTCTTGATCACCTTTCCAAGTATGCTCATTTATGCACCCTTCAACACCTATTTACAACATCCACAGTGGCTCAAATCTTCATGGATCAGGTCTTCAAGCTTCATGGCATGCCACACTCTATTATTTTTTATCGCGACCCAACTTTCATAAGCAATTTTTGGCAAGAACTATTCAAGATACAAGGCACCAAATTTCATCTCAGCACAGCTTATCATCCCCAAACTGATGTCCAAACAGAAGTTTTCAACAAGTGTTTGGAAACATATTTGAGGTGTTTTGCCTCGGAAAAGAAAAATCAGTGGGCTCAATGGTTACCCTTAGCTAAATGGTGGTACAACACTTCATACCATACAACTACACGCATGACTCCTTTTGAAGAGGTATATGGACAGAATCCACTTTCAGTTCTCTCATACTTATTGGGTGCCTCAAAGGTCCAGGTGGTTGACCTAACACTTACAGCTCGAGAGGCTATTCTCCATACTCTCAAAGAGAACTTGGTCATGGCACAAAATTGCATGAAGCAACAAACAGATCAAGGTCACTCTAAACGTCAATTTGTAGAAGGGGATCAGGTGTTTCTTCGACTGCAACCTTACAAGAAAACTTCCCTCAAGGCCGAGCATTGTCAGAAGCTAGTGCCCAAATTTTATGGTCCTTATACCATGGTCAAGTGTGTGGGACAAGTCACCTATTAGTTAGCTTTGCCCAACCATTCAAAGCTACATCATGTTTTTCATGTTTCATGCTTAAAGAAGGTGATTGGAGCTAAGTGCCAAATTCAAACCAACCTTCCAGAGTTAGCTGAAGAAGGATCCATTTGGCTACATCCAGAAGCCATTTTGGACCAACGTGAGCATCACCTACGTTAGAGAATCATCAAGGAAGTGCTAGTCCAGTGGAAATATATAACTCCAATAGACGCCACTTGGGAACCAACTACCATTCTGCAGTAATTTCCTCATCTCAAACCTTAAGGACAAGGCTGTCTTTAAGGGGGTGGACATGTTAGGGTCCTAACTCGCACATAGGTAGAACAATATATTCATATGTAATAAATGTCAATATTAATAAGGCCTTTCAATAAAATAGAATAAGGTGGATGTAAGAAGACCTAATAGAAGCTTTCGCTTCTGGAAGGATCTTCCTCTAGATGCTTCTTTTTAGTATAAATAAGAGTCGAGGGTATGAGAACCCTAGTTTGGATATTATTGTAATAGAGCTCTGCTCAACTAGAGGTTGCCCCCTCGAAGAGGCTCGTGAACATTACTTTCAGATTCAAAGTGCTATTTATTTTTTTATTCATATATCATTTCAGTGTTATTGTGGTGAATGTTCTGGTTATATTGTTGTTATTTTTCCATTACTATCCCTCTAAGACCTATGGTTAGTGGAGTTCCCTTGACTCCTTCATCATCGATTGTTTGGATTCCAAAGAATCTCTCACTTAATACTACCCATCCCATGGTCTTTCTAAGTCCATGGGGAAAAATCCTTTTGTATTCCTAGGAGTTACACCTAATCATAGTATTCAATGTATGCCTTGGGCCTCTAATCCTTTCTCTTTTGGTATGCCAGATATGACTTCACACTTCTCATCCTTCATTTTGACGTCTAATGTAAATCCTAGTTTTGGGTCTAGGGGCACAACACCTCCTTGTTGGTTACTTCTCTCCTATAATTTCTGAGTTTATTGACTCAGGTTTCATGTCTGTTCGGGTTTCCAACAAAGCCTCTAAAAATATTGGCCCTCCTGGTAAACTAGGAGGCAATGCAACACACATAATGCGTTGCGTAGTCTCACCCGAGATAGCTTTAATGGGTGGTTGTAATAATTAGGTGTTTACAACCTAGGATTGAGTGTGATATAAGAGAGATAAATATTGAAAAATTATTCTGAATTGCAATTGCAACATACTATTATTCACGATTAATGCAGTAAATCCATAGGATTATTCCTTCAGTTTTGCAAAAGCACTTAAACAAGCAACATAATAACTCATTCATTCAAAATAATAATAACTTCTTCAGGCAATAAGATATGCAAACATTCATCACATAACATAGATGTTATCGTGATTCACCCCCCCTGGGGCCACACCCACAAATATTTTTCTCTCAGCTCTTTTATTATATTATGTTCGCATCAATAGCACTGTGCGCTTAAAACTCTTCTCAGTCGGGTGAGATCTATATGAGGTGGACTAGATCACACTAGGCTCCACAACCTGCGATCTAACCCTCAAGATCCACCCTCCTTCATCCCCTATATCTCAACAACTTATACAAAATAGGTCTCACAACAAAACATTACAGCTCACCTCAACTCATACATAACTACAATAGCATAATAGTAATCCATCACCAATTGAGTTGAACCACACAAAATCCAACCCCTATGATACCTCTGTATTGCTATTTATACATTTCAGGCTCTTCAATCGTTTACAATACCTTACCAAAACCCTAACCCTACCGTCGTTAGGGATTCCTCCCATGCGTGCGTATTGTTCTTCCTTCCAACTATTGCTTTCCCTTGCATGTGCATGTGTTGTTCTCTCTTCTAGTTGTCGCTTTTCTCGTGCGTGTTTTCTTTCCCAAAAATGCCATGCATTTCCACTTTTTTCCTTTGGCCTACCTCCAATAGGCCCCCAACATTGACATGTGGCTCTTTCTGAGCCACCTATCCTTTGTGTGCTTCTTTGTCCTCCTTGGTGATCGCCTAGAACTTTTCCCTGAGCTTTGTTGCCTGTGTTTGCGCCTGCATAGTCTTCTCCTTGAGTGTGTCCACTATCTGGATTGCAATTTTGTCACTGATCAGTTCCATGCACTCTGCCTAGTTCTATGATATATGTGCCTTGTATTCCTCTTCTTGTGCCAAGACTTCTGCTACCCGTTCTTGTAATGGTTCCATTTGAGCCTGCTGGTCCTATTTCTGTGTTTGCACAGTAGTGAGCTCTGCCTGTAATTTCTTCATCTCCTGTGTTCACTTGATGCGTTCTGTAATTGGCATTGCTTTCTGCCTCTGTTTGAGTTATTGGATTGCTACATTGATCCTTTATTCTTCCTTATCCCACTTTTGGACCGGCTGATCCTCCTCTAACTTCATCCAAAGTTGCGCTGCTTTATCGAACAAGTCAGCGACTGTACTGACCTGTTGCTCTATTTCTTGCAGCTGCGTTGTTGCTTCCTGCTTCATTTTCTCCTTGAATACTGGTGGAGTGGTTGGTATGAGTTGTTATTTGATATTCTCTATCTCCTTATGGATTGATCAATTTCTTGTGCAATCCGATCAATCTTTTCTACTGTTGTGATTCCATCTCCCTGCGCGGCCTGTGGATCTTCTTGTAAGTTCCTGCTAGTTTCCGCTCCAATCCTTTTATGTGCTCCCTTTCATCCTGGGTCACAAATTTAGCTTGCTCATAGAATTTTTCCAGTGCATCCCATTTATTTGTTGTCTTCTTCATTTTGTTTACGTGTTTACGTGCATAAGAATATACCTCATGGTTTACACTAACCTGCAACCTGCGTAGTGCCTCTGATGGTATCCTTGTCAACACAAGTTGGATTTGGCTTAAGTCCTTCAAGGGTGTTTGCCCCACAATTTCATCCATGCGCAAAATACTAGGGTTGATATGGAATGTTACGTGCGGCTACAATATTTCCTAGACTGACTCTCATTCCTCTTCTTTCACTCTTCCTTCTGTCTGTGGTGCTAATGGTTTGAGTCCCCTGCTGCTTGTTGGCTGCCCTTCCCCGATTTTCTTGAGGAGCTACCGCATGTCTACCAATTTCTCTTCAATCCTATCCCTGTGGTGTGCACCATGGTTGAAGTCCTCAGATAGACAATCATGTACCATTCGGGCTATCATTTCCCCATTGTCATCCTTGATCATATACTCTGGCGGTGTTCTTTGTGCCTTTGATTTCTTGTGCGTGTCTCCTATCTGCATGGCTGGCCTCTTGTTTCCCCCCAGTTCTTGTGGGTTGGGATTTACTATAGTCTCTTACGCGGGCTTGGCCTGTTTCTGCTACTCCTTGGTCAGATGTGTCTTATATTTATTTACGTTCTGGGGCCCTGTATTGGTTGGTCCTTCATCTGTCTATGTTGTCTTTCCCTGGCCCATTATTTGTCTCTTGGGCACTTGAATTTCCTTTGGATGGGTCTCTCCCTGCCCTACCTCTTCTTTTGTTGTTCTTCCCTTTATTTCCTGGGTAAGGAAGGGAGTCTTCCACTCATCATCCCATTCACTAATGACCATGTCGATGTCCCCTCTATGATACAATAGCGCATTTGCAGCCACTGTTTATCCAGATCCTTCCTTAACTATATCCACATTGTATGTCATGTGGCCTGGAAGTTGGCGATGTCCCCATATCGCATGACAATTTCTGGTGTTATTCTCCACATCTTGGAGATGGCTTCTTGTAGGTTGCGTAGGTATCCTTCAAAGATAGACCCGTTCACCTTTTTTCTCTTGGCCTCTGGCTTGACTCTGAGCAACAAATATCTTTCCCCTTTATTGGGTTTGGGTATAGTGCCAAAAATTACGTGTCTTGTCTCTCTCCATCCCATGAAGGCTATTAGTGTGATCAACCATGAATAGTGGAACTATGTTCCTAGAGCCTGCGCATCCTTGCAGTCAGCTAGGAATAGGTTCAAGAGATACGATGCCCAGCTCATTGAGGTGCCTTCTATGCACTAAGTTACAACTACAATGACTCCAGCTGGGACTTCCTCCCTGCAGTATTTTCTTAGCGGCTTGCAGGCTAAGATCTTCGTGCTCACTTGTGTTGCGGAATTGTTGATCCTTTTGATAATGATGCCTCTTGTTCCCCTGTCAGTGCCATAATTTTTCTTCATGTATTCTGCTAGCGCTTTCTCCATGTCTTTGTCATCCAGAAAATGCGTGGGGTCCATGCCCCAAGTTGGCAATCTTGTTATGTTCGCGATAAGCTCTACGTCTATCGACACGATCTTGTCCAACCAGATGTCCCCACCATGTATGAATGATAGCAGCTGCTTGACGCATGTTGTTGCATGTTGACCCTTGCCAAAATGTGGTAGGTCCACCAGACCTAAAATTCCCATCTTCCGCAACCCGATTTCCCATTGGAGTGGCTGATCAAGCGGTTCCCCAAACCGACTCGTGCTCACTGTCTCCATGTATACTCTTTTTACAAGTTTTGGGAACTTGTCTTTGTCTTCTATGTCGTGGTCCAAGTATTTGAGCTTCCCGATGTGACCTAGTAGCTCTGGTCCTACTTGTATCCCATCTGGTATGCATGGTAGATTGATTTCTGCTACCAGTTTCTTGCGAGGTGATCTGAGTATCTGTATCTTGTCTTTCCTTGATGGAGGTGGCTGGCTCAAAGTTCCCATGACTTCCATTTGTTCCTCAGTATGCTATTTCGGCTGACCCGTGATATCCTTGACCTATCCATCCAGTGGGTGGTATGATATGGTCATTTGAGACTCATCTGTCTTGATTGTTGCATCCCGATTCAGCTTCATTTCATTGGTTTCCAGAACTGGTTTGGTGTTCTCTGGTTGTACCTCCTTCAGGGTTTCTTCTTACTGGTTCTGCGACTCCTATACTTCTGTTGGTATGTCTGTATATGTGCCCTCCGGTACTGGCTGTTGGATTTCTTCTAGTATGGGTGTCGAGTGCACCAGTGCTGTCTCTGGGGATGGGATTTTGTCTATGTTGGCGATCTTCGATGGTTGTTGTTCATCTTCTTCTGCCTGTCTTCGTGACCTAGTCTGAACTTTGGTTTTTCTGGCGGTCTAGCTCACTTTTGCTTGCTTGGGTGGTGCCATGGTGGTGAATTTCAACCATTTATTGGGTTTGGATGGTCTCTGTGACCTCTGTGAGCTCGCTCTGTGCTTTTCGTCCTCTATTTCTCTCTGTCTTCTCTTCTTTCACGAATAGACTGTTTTATTCTGCATCCATGTGTTCTATGGGTTTTCCATGAAGCTTGTCGATGACACTTCCTTCATTATGGGTTTTAATGCAAATTAACTACAGGTTCAATGCATGTCCAGTGGTTTCATACTTGCCATTACTCTATGTTGTTGGGGAAAAACACCCTATGGACTAGCAAATAGAGTTCAGACTTTGCATGCAAATATGACTGAATAGAAGTTACTTTCTACCTTCATCCCTATATTTAAATCCCCTTTTCTTAGTAAATGCATGGAAAGATCAACCTACATTTTTACCAGCGTTTGATGTCGATCCTCCGTTGTGCTTGATTATTTGTTCGCAATGCTCCTTCCAAAGTTGACCTGGATTCAAGATGAGCAACAACTATGCATGCATACTACTTATGTACTAATGGGTTAGAAATCAAACATAAACTAATCAAACCATAAAAATTTCATGAATTGGGACGAGAAAAGCATTCTCTTTATTACTTAAAATGAGTCAACTTACAAAAGTTGAGACCGGCCACCGCTCCTTGAACCTGATCCTGGGCTCCTCTTCTTCTATCCTTCAACTGCTTTGCTTTAAATCTCCTTTGGAATTAGGAAAGGCTAAAGGGTTGGGACAATGGAATACATAAATGGGCAGAGTTTCTTTGCTATATTTTTCCTCCTCCAAATGGTACCCCTACCCCTTCTTTTATAGGCTAGAAGGAGCTAGGTATTTGGAAGAACCCTCGGCCATGCATGGCTGAGAGTTTCAGTTAACTCACCCATATCTTTTTGTTTTGTTGGCAACTTTCCTTTTTTCATGCTTTTGTCGGTCCACGCAGGCTGTTTTGGGTCAGCCAGCGTGTACACACATGCAGTAATGAGTTAGAACGCGTGGGATTTTATTCAAGAGGATTTTCAAAGAGTTGTTCAGCAGTGCTTTAGCAAAGAATGGATATGAGTTGGCCTGATGCCAGGTAAGCATGTGTGGTGAAATTTAGGGTTATAACAGATGCCCCCTAATGTGTGAGGTCAGAAGAGCATTTGATGGTCGAAATACATTACCAATATTTACTGATGTGCTGAACGATTGAGCCCAAGGATCAGAAACCGGGAGGTGCCGTCTGCAAAATAAAAAATGTCTCACTGAGGTGGGCATTCCCATGCTTGGGATAAAAATAGAACCATGGATACCAATAAAATACACTGTAGATCCATGTCAAATAACTATAAAGAGTAGCTATGAAAAATACACATTGGAGCTACATCTCGAAATAAAAAAGATATACATATAGAGTATCCATCTTCCAGAAGCTGATTCAGCCTGATGGTTGGAGATGAGATCTTTAGATCTCGAGCAACAACTTCAAAATCTTCAAAACATGGGTAGGAGTGTAATATGGCTATACAACTGGACTACCTAGAGGTCTTCAACGGCTCATCGTTCATGGACCTCATAATTTTGATGATCAGACTGAAGGCTTCAGTGATTTCGAACAAGGAATTGATTGGACGTTCCAGATGGCCGGGTATGTAGACAAGAGACATATTGCAGAGGGGCCAACTCAGGCTTAGTGACAAACTTCCCTTGGACAATAGCACGACAAGTGATGAGACTCATGCAGCATGTATGTTAATCATAAGTCTACGAAGTAGGAGGCAACACAAACTCTCCATATGTTTGGAAGAATAACCAAACGGTGGAGGACACAACTCTATATAGCGAGAAAAGATTCCTAAGGTCATGCTACATCCCATAGTCTGACGAACAAACTGACATATGTGCTTTATCCAAGGGTGACTCATTATGCTACCAATAAAGAAAATACTTTTCCCTTCCTCTTTTTGGGGTATATTTGAATTTTTTGTTCTTTTCAATAATTGTGGAAAAAAAAAAAAGGAATATTACGTTACAATGGAGGAACGAGTATTGCAAACATACAAGCTCAATGCAAGAACACTCGGTGATTTTAAGCATATAATTAAGCGGAGGAAAAATATAGCAAAGAAACTCTGCCCATTTACGTATTCCATTGTCCCAAGCCTTTAGCCTTTCCTAATGCCAAAGGAGATTTAAAGCAAAGCAGTTGAAGGAAAGAAGAAGAGGAGCCCAGGATCAGGTTCAAGGAGCGCTGGCTGGTCTCAACTTTTGTAAGTTGACTCATTTTAAGTAATAAAGAGAATGCTTTTCCTGTCCCAATTCATGAACTTTTTATGGTTTTATTAGTTTATGTTTGATTTCTAACCCATTAGTACATAAGTAGTATGCATGCATAGTTGTTGCTCATCTTGAATGCAGGTCAACTTTGGAAGGAGCATTGTGAACAAGTAATCAAGCACAACAGAGGATCAACATCAAACACCAGTAACGAGGTAGGTTGATCTTTCCATGCATTTACTAAGAAAATGGGATTTAAATCTAGGGATGAAGGTAGAAAGTAACTTCTATTTGGTCATATCTACATGCAAAGTCTGAACTCTATTTTCTAGTCCGTAGGGTGTTTTTCCCCAACAGCAGAATTGGCAATTGGGAAAAAACACCCTACGGACTAGCAAATAGAGTTCAGACTTTGCATGCATATATGACCGAATAGAAGTTACTTTCTACCTTCATCCCTACATTTAAATCCCCTTTTCTTAGTAAATGCATGGAAAGATCAACCTACCTCGTTACCGGTGTTTGATGTTGATCCTCCATTGTGCTTGATTACTTGTTCGCAATGCTCCTTCCAAAGCTGACCTGCGTTCAAGATGAGAAACAACTATGCATGCATTCTACTTATGTACTAATGGGTTAGAAATAAAACATAAACTAATCAAACCATAAAAATTTCATGAATTGGGACGGGAAAAACATTCTCTTTATTACTTAAAATAAAAAAATTTGAGACCAGACACCGCTCCTTGAACCTGATCCTGGGCTCCTCTTCTTCTGTCCTTCAACTGCTTTGCTTTAAATCTCCTTTGGCATTAGGAAAGGCTAAAGGGTTGGGAAAATGGAATACATAAATGGGCAGAGTTTCTTTGCTATATTTTTCCTCCTCCAAATGGTACCCCTACCCCTTCTTTTATAGGCTAGAAGCAGCTAGGTATTTAGACGAACCCTCGTCCATGCATGGCTGGGATTTTCATTTAACTCACCCATAAATTTTTGTTCCATCGGAAACTTTCATTTTTTCATGCTTTTGTCAGTCCACACGGGCTGTTTTGGGTCAGCCAGCGTGTATACGTGTGCAATAATGAGTTAGGGCACATGGGCTTTTATTCAAGAGGATTTTCAAAGAGTTGTTCAACAGTGTTTTCGAAAAGAAGGGATATGAGTTGGTCTGATGCCAGGTAAGCATGTGCGGTGAAATTTAGGGTTATAACACTCTACCTTTCCATATTCAGTTGGTGCATTTAATGTGGCATCCCATCGGTCCTTGTCGTCCTTTAATTCCTCCTAGTGTTGTCATGTCGTCCTGCTTTTGCCAACTTTGCTTTTCCCGCTTGTTTCCCTTTGTATGTGGCCATTGTACTTCTCCTCACCGAGTTTGTGTTCCTCCATGTGCTTGATATTTCTTTCTCCGATGTGTTGTTTCCTTTTTGTTTCTTTCCTTTTGTTCTTTTCTTTTTCCATATACTATTTTTTTTTTAACTGCACGGTGGCTAGTTGACTGTTCTTGCAGAGATTCAGTCAGCTCCCATTAATCATCCCTCTGATTTTTGTGCCAGACAAGTCTCTTAACTGTACAACTCTTCCATCTGTGACATATTTTACTACATATGGTCCTAACCAATGCATTCTGAGCTTTCTCGGGTGCTGAAATGATTTGTTTTCATACATTAGTACTAGGTCTCCTTCCTTGAACGTCTTCTTCTTGATGTGTCAATAGTGCCAAGATTTATATATTGCTTTCTGAACTTGTTGGTGGAATCATGATAAGATCCGATCTTCCTCCATGGTCATTAACTGGTTCAGTCTCTCCTATACTGTGCCTCATTCTGTCATTTGTGTAATTGCTACTACACACAAGCTTGGTACTAGAAATTCTAATGGAACCACTACTTCTTGGCCATAAACCAGTTTAAATGGTGTGTTCCCAATTACTTTTTTGCACGTAGTCCTGTAGGCCCATAATACTACTGGTAATTTGAGATCCCAATCATACCTGTTGACATTACAGATCTTTGTCAGCGCGTTCTCTAAGATTTTGTTAAATGTTTCCACAATATCATTTGCCTGTGGGTGATATGGTGTTCTCTTCTGACGATGGACTCAAAATCTTGAGTCATAGTGTTGATGGTGTTGTTTATGAAGTGCGTGCCTTGGTCACTCATTAAAATTCTTGGACACCCAAATCTAGTGATTACTTGTTCGAATAAAAAATGCGTTGTTGTTTCTGCATTGTAATCCTTCACTAGTGTGGCTTCTGCCTATCTTGTTAGGTATTATATTGCAGTGATAGTTTACCTTTCTCCTATTCTTTTTGAGGGTGGGTTGATTGGTCCCAAAATATCTATTGCCCATTTATCAAATTCTTGGATTTTTACTTGTGGTCGTAATGGAATCTTGTCCCTTCTGTTGGGTTTGCCTACCCTTTGACAAACATCACATTTTTTACAGTACTCCTTCAAGTCTCTATGAATCGTTGGCCACCATAGTCCTGCACTCAATACCTTCTATGCAGTAGCTTTGCCTGCATAATGCCCTCCTACTATTCCTTCATGGGATTCTGCTAAAACTCTTGGTCTTTCATGTTCTAACACATATCTTCATAAGATGCTATATGCGCCCATGTTATATAGATGTCCTACAATCAGTTGATAGTCGACAGCGTGAACTACTAGGTTTTTCTTCTGTGCAGTATTATACTCTTGCGACGCAGTACCTGTGCTCAAGTATTGGATTATATCTGTGAAGTATTCAACATCGATCTGAACTGAGAATTGATCCAGGTGGATATTGGTGGCCACCTGCCTATTCCACTTGGACCCACACCATTGTTTATTTCAGTTTTTCAGTTTCCTTAATTGTAGCACAATTTACTATTTTTAGCAGTTATTCGGGTCCTGAACTTTTGGAGTTGTTTTGAGGCCCTAAATGACATTTTTTGGGCATGAATGCTCCAGTGAATATGACTCCATTATGGACTCAATATTCGATGTTAGCAGTGTAGTCCTCATATAAATATTTCTAATGATGTATCATGTGCATCAAATGGAGATAGTATGCCAAAGTTACGACCCCGGGAAATTGATGTACCAATTTACCCCAATGGGGCCCATATTTTGGCGTTTCATCTCATAGGGTTAGGTTTTTGGATGTTTATGGTTTTCCATTGTTTCTCAGTAATATATAGGCCTTCGAGACTCATTGTAACAGGCTGTTGAGAGGCCAGTAGCCACCACATCTCTTCTTAGAGATAAGCTACCAACGCCCTAGCTAGTTTATTTCCATTCTGTTTGTAAGCATTTTTCAGTCATTTGTTATTAATGAAATGAAGTCTTACTTCCGCTGCATCTCTGCATTTATGTATATTTCTGTATTTCATTGTGTTCCTACATAAATATGGATCAGTGGTATCAGAGCGGTCTGCTTATTCTTGATCTTTCTTTGCATGTCCCCAACGAGGTCGGGGTATAAGGAGTTGGGGCTCGATCTGGTTGAACCTTTGCAAGATCAGTCTCACAAACCCCAATGACCACCCATGGGGGAAGAAAAGAAATATGAGGGAGTAGGAGATCCTATCAAAATGTTGCTCGAGGAGGCCCTCGAGAAACAAAGGAGTGCGATGATGGACAACTTTGCCCAGATTCTTC
Source organism: Picea engelmannii (assembly GCA_009831015.1). NCBI lineage: Eukaryota > Viridiplantae > Streptophyta > Pinopsida > Pinales > Pinaceae > Picea > Picea engelmannii. The sequence goes on from ML797442.1 coordinate 41,699, forward strand.
AACGGATTCCCACTAGCAGCGGATCAACATGGAACAACCACTTTGGAGGCGCCACTCCTTTTAAGGTACAAGTAAACTTTGACATTCCCATATTTGAGGGCCAAATAGATGCGGATGCCATAGATAGATGGTTGAATTTGTTAGAATGATATTTCTCGGTTCATGAATTTTTCGACCGAGAAAGGATTATTTTCGCACTCCTCAAAGCCACCCCCCATGTCAAGGACTGGTGGGAAACCTACTCGGAGCAATAGGGTGAGGGGGAACCCTCTCTATTCTTGGCCACGCCCACTTGGAATTATTTCCGAGATGCCATCAAGGAACAATATTATCCCATGGGGAGCTATGAGGACAAATACATACAATGGACTACACTGCGGCAACAAAGGGACCAAGATGTGCATGAGATGACGAATTTGTTTCATACCCTACACACAAAGTTGGGTATCAAAGATTCAGAGAAACATTTGGTTTTAAAGTATTGCAGTTGTCTGCACAGATACATTCAGGAGGAAATGGAGTTCCTTGACATCTCCTCGCTTGGTGTGGCGTACCAATATGCTGCCAAGATTGAGCAGAAGTTCAAAAAGAAAAAGCGAGACTTTGGGTCTGCGAATCAGAAGCAAGGGAAAGGTACCCCCAAATCGCATAACAAAGGACCAAGCCAAGGTGGGGCAGCCCAGGATAACCCGCCAAAGCCACAAGAAAAGAACAACACCACAAAGCCAAAAAAGGACATGGGGAAGTGGTGTGAGTTCCATAAGAGCTCCACTCACAACACAAGTGAGTGTTGGGCCAAGCAGTCACTGGTAGCCGAGTTGAAGGCTTCTGAATCGGATTCATGCTCCGAATCTGAATTAGAACTCGACAAGGGGAATGATAGGGGGAAGCAGATTATCGATGTGGATCCCAATTCCACCATTGCCACCACGAAGATCCAGAAGGAGGAACCAGAAGATCCAGAGGAGGCAGAGCGTCTCTTCCATTCCAAGATGTGGGTAAAGGGTTCCCCATTGTAGTTCATTGTCGACAACGGGAGCCAGAAGAAACTCATCTCGGTAGAGGTCATGAAGCGGCTAGGCTTGCTGACCACAACACACCCACAACCATACACCATTGGGTGGTTTCACCAAGGACGGGACCTCCGCGTCAGCCAACAATGTCACCTTCCCTACAACATCAAGCCCTTCACAGATGAGGTATTATGTGACATTACTCCTCTTGATGTTTCTGATGTATTATTAGGCCAACCATACTTGTGGAAGTGACATGCTATGTATGAGTCCAGGCCTCATGATGTTATTATCACCTTAGGCAATAAGCTATACAGGATACCGAAGATAGCACTGCCAACCACCATCTCTTTGGTTACTGCAAAACAATGCAGTAAGCTCATTTCCAAAACTAGGAAATTTGTTTTCTTGATGATCCGCCCTCAGGGAAAGAGGAATATTGTGGCCATGACCTTCAGACAGGGCCCCAATACACGAAAAAAACAGATGGATAAGGTCATGGAGGAGTACGAGGACATCTTCACCTCCCCCACAGGGGTGCCCATACACTGCCAGGTCATGCACCCCATCGATATGACCCCAGGTGCGTCGCTGCCCAATGGACCCATCTATCGACACTTTGTTCTGGAGAATGACGAAATCAAGAGGCAAATTCAGGAGCTGTTGTAGAAAGTTCACATCCAACCAAGTTCATCACCCTGTGGGAGCCCGATCTTGTTGGTGCAGAAGAAGGATGGGACTTGGAGACTTTGCATTGACTATCAGGCACTGAACAAGATCACTGTTTAGAATAGGTACCCGATCCCATAGATTGATGACCTTCTGGACCAACTCAAGGGGGAAAAATATTTTAGTAAGATCGACTTGAAGTCGGGGTATCACCAGGTACCAATCGAACCCTCTGATGTGTGGAAGACTGCCTTCAAATCCAAGGAGGGCCTTTTCGAATGGTTGGTCATGCCATTCGAGTTGACGAATGCCCCTGCAACCTTCATGAGGCTAATGGATGACATCCTACGGCCATTCACCAACTCATTTGTAGTGGTGTACTTGGATGACATTCTGATCTTCAGCCAG
>ML797442.1:47612-58138 GCA_009831015.1 Picea engelmannii
TGACACTTACTGCCAATTAACACAAAAACGAAACATATCCCTTTCCCAAATTTTCCCCCACCATTTCTGGCAAGTACCTCTTTATTTTTACGCAAGCTTGAAGAGGATCACATATGCTTGTTGATATAAGCTCATCCTTCGGAAGAGTCCCTCTAAGTATTTTTAACGAACCCTAAGAAGGAGTGGTTCGGTCCCATCATGGGTCAGTCAATGTTTGTTTAATGAGTCTAGAGATAGAAAACTCAAAGGTTTTTCAGGATTATAGAGTTTGGAAAAACACTCAAAAGAGAACTCTCTCAGTTACTTTTTCATACAATAGTCCAACGAGACCGAAAAAGGGGTAAAATATCACTCGAAGGACGCGTAACTTCAAATACTTTAACGAGTGTGAAAAGAGCAAGATCACTCGGCAATCTTTTCATATTTAGGGAGTCGTGAAAAGAGCTTAAAGTTAACTCCAGGGGGGTTCCTTTTTCGTGTAACCATAATGAGCCTAGAAAAGAGATAAAACAACGCTCGATCACGTTCTAGGTTTTTTGCAAGTGCAAGAATGGATAAAAGGCACTTGAGGTCTTAGGAAACAAACAAAAACACATCATATCGCAAAATTTTTTCGTCCATAATCATCTGCATAGGGTACCTGCAAGTCAATTCACTCACTTTCGTATTAGAACTTAGGGTAATATAGTGAATAAATACAAAAAACCCACTTTTAGTATGGTAAAAAGTAAATAAAACAAATTTACTATTCATTTTTACCATATTGTTTTACCCATTTACCATTGTAGTGCAAAAATTTCCATTTTACCTCTGATCTTCACTGTCGATTTACGGGAGCTTCGGGGCATCATTTCACGAACCGTCTGGATCAGATTGGTAAGTCCTCAATTCCTTACCTTTTCATGGTTTAATTTTATGATTTTAGTGGTTAAATTTTAAGTTTTAAGTGAGTTTTTGAAACCCTACGCGTGAATGAAGATTCCCGCAGGCTGCCCATACGGGGCCTGCGAGAAGTCTTCATTCCTGCAGGTGGGCTTAAGCTACAGTGCGGGAAGTCCACACTGTGCATTATAAGTCACCTGAGAACAGTGCAGTGCCCAATTTTTTTTATAATATTTAGCCATTTAAACCAATTTTTCCCATGTTTCAAATTATTAACTATCTTCCCATGGTTGCCATGCAGATTAATAACATCACCATGGTGCTCGAATGGGGAACATGAGGATGATAATGCTACCACCGAGAATCACCCTCCAACCATTGCTGCTTTAAGAGATTGCGGTCTCCTAAATTATTTCCGCATACTGGGCATGAGAGCCCAAGTTCAATTGTTGGAACATTTAGTCCGGATGTGGGATCCAGATCAGCAGGTCTTTAATGTTGGTGCCCACACATTGACGATTGATATTGAAGATATCTATTTCTTGACTGGATTGTCAAGACGAGGTTCTTATGTTAGCTTCACTGGTAACTGCAGAGGTGGCATGAAAATGAGTGAGTATTGCCGAGAATATTGCGTGCCAGAGGCAGAACGACAAAGGGGAAAAGTAGCCATTTGGGGAGTGACTGATATCACTCTCCGTACCATTCTCTTTACTATATCTCCGATGGCAGGAAGTGTTGCCCCGCATATGGCTCTACAGAGCTACTTTCAGTATGCCCTCGAGTGTGTCGAGCCCCGAGTCTTCAACTGGGCTGACGCAGTGTTACGTAGCCTCAAGAAACAACTGACAAAAAGCAGGCATGGCGATCTAAAGCATTTTGGTTATGGATCGATGCTAGTGTCCTTCTTCTGCGAGAGGGTTCCTGTGTATAGGCTTCAGGAAGATTGGCACTTTCCGGGTCCCAGGGATCCACGGATGCTACGATGGTGCCAACTCATGGCTAGGCATGTGACAGGACCTATCGTCAGGTATGACGATCGTTTCTTCGACTGGCTCCAAGGCCAGGTTTTGATGATTGAGGATTATGCGTATGTTGGCTTGGAATTTCGCGGTGATCCTGAGCTTTCCCTTCCTGAAGGTGCACAGTGGGGAGATATTGGTAAGAAGTACACCAACTTTTTAACTTTTTAGATGTTTTTGTATTTTCATCATATTAAATGTTTTTGGTTTTTATAGAATCATCCAAAGACTAACACCAAAAATTTGTTGATAACACAGATGTTGGAGCATATAGACCAGCTGGTAGTTCTCTTGTTCAGTGCCGAGGAGAAGCAGTAGTTTCAGTCCCCCAGTATGCCGAGGACTACCTTACAGTGGAGCAAAACTTAGAGGGCTTGATGGTTGATATTCCAGATATGCCTCTGGAGGAGATCCCACGACGTGATCAACGTCACACCGTGGGAGTCTCTGCCTCTATGGGCCGTTTTCTCCACAGAGTAGCCAGGACTTTAGCATGCTATCGTGAACATCATTAGTGATGTCACTTTGTAGAAGCCAAGATATTCATTTTTTGATATTTTGGTCTTCGGACACATTTTGTAAAAACAAACTTTGACCGTTATATATATATACATGGGTTCTACCGGCTTACTTTACAATTGTGTACATTTTAATGTGTTTGATTTTATGAATGATGTAAATGCATGTCCAATACATAATTAGCTAAAGCGTCTGTCAATGTATTAAGACTTCTCGGAATGTGTTGATATTCTATGTACTCAAAATGTCTTTCCAAGAGGCGAATCCGCAAAAATATCCTTAATAGAGTAAGACTTCGAATATAATATATGTTATTGAGATGTAGTACTACCAACTGCGAGTCAAGTCGAACAACCAAATATCGAATTCCGAGAGAGATAGCATCAACCAATAATTCAACCACGGCGCTATACTCTGCAATATTGTTGGTGGCTCGGCCAAGACATATACCTCGTAGAGATATGAGTTCATTTGTCGGGGCATAGATTGCCCAAGTAGCAGAAGCTAGGTTCCGAGTACTACGACTAGAAACGTCGGCAAAGCCAATATAAGGTAGCGAATACTTCGACATCTGGCAATCAAACACAACTTCACGTAAGGGTAAAGACCAGATAACGTCAAAGGAAAAACTAAAGTAACACACACACTCAGTATGATACATAAAAATACAGTACTCATGCACAAATGATTTATGCGTAGTACTTCTTCAAGTACAACCCATTCCTGGGTTCACTCAAAGGCACACCATCATAGTCCACTAGCTCATACGCTCCTTTTTCCAAAACTTTGCTAACAATATAAGGCCCATGCCACATTGGTTTGAATTTCCCATCTCCTAGGACATCTTTATCTTGTTCATATAGAAGAACAAGATCTCCTTCAAAGAAGACATGAGGTTTGACATGCTTGTCGTATTGTGCCTTAACACGTCTCTTCTGGGCTTCTATTACAAGGGTAGCGTCATGGTGAGTCTCGTCTAATCGCATCAAATACAACAGACGTTCCTCTTCGACAGAAGTATTAGGTAAGAGTTCTACAGCTAGCTTCAAAGATGGTATCTCGCATTCTATTGGCAGAATGGCTTCCATGCCATAAACTAATCGAAAAGGCGTGAATCCTGTGGAGGACTTAACAGATGTCCGATAAGCCCACAATGCCGAAAATAACATTGTGTGTCAGCTGGTTTTATGGATTCCTATCATCCATCGAATCATAGTTATGAGAACCTTATTGATGGCTTCGACCTGGCCATTAGCCTGTGGATAATAGGGCGTTGAGCTATCATGACGAAGGCCCAACTTTTCAGTAAGTTCGGACATCATATTATTTCTAAAATGACTACCGTGATTGGTAACGATAGCCTGAGGAACACCAAAATGAGTGATGACATGGTTAAAAAGAAATAAGGCTGCAGTCTTCCCAGTATTATCGAATGTCGGCATTGCCTCAGCCCACTTTGTGAAATAATCAACAGCTACAATAATGTAACCATGCCCCCCGGCCGAGTGAGGGTGACATGTCATGAAATCAATGCCCGATTTTGCAAAAGGACCTACTGAGACTACAAGATGTGATCGAATCTTCTGATTATAGGTTTGGCAGGCATGACACTTCTGAACAACAGTAATGCAGTCAGTGAATAGGGAAGGCCAAAAGTAACCTGCACGTAAGATCTTCTGGGCAGTAGCATACCCAGACATATGACCACCACATGCTCCGGAATGGTAGTCATTCAAAGCTTTCTTAGCTTCGTCAAAATTCAAACAACACTGAAAGACAGAGTCGATGCCTCGACGATAAAGAGTATCACCGAGGATAATATAATGACGTGCTTGGTAACGGACACGATGTCGTTCATTATTGGACAAAGTAGGCCGGAAAGTTTGAGTTTGGATATATATAATGATATCTCCGTACCAAATATCGTCGGTACTAATAAGGAAAAGTGACTCGTCAAGTAACAAATCAACTGCTACCTTTTCCGTGGCAGTGTGGGGAAAATCGCAAATTAACTCAACGAAAACTAGTGATTTCTTCGACGTGGCGCGATCGAATTCCAAATCGAACTCCTGGAGAATAACAATCCACTTGGAGTACTTGCCCCCCAACAATTGACGGGTCAATATGTGTTTCATGGGGTTACAGTGTGAAATCACTATAGTCTTCCCGGAGAGAATATAATGACGGAAACATTGGACTGCTTGGACAGCAGCCAAGGCCAGCTTCTCAACATGTTGGTACTTGGTTTCTGTGGATGATAAAATTCTACTCAAGTAATAGATAACATGTTCATCGTGGTTATCATTCTCTTGAATGAGGACCATGCCGATAGTAAAATCGGACGCAGCTAGATAAAGAAAGCAATCTCGACTATAATCCGGAGGAAAAAGGAGAGGAGCTTTGGTAAGGGATAACTTTAAAGCTTCAAAAGCGTTGTTAGCAACTTTATCCCAGACAAACTCTGAACCTTTCTTTAGAAGACGTGTGAAACATCGAGTAATCTCGACATAATTCAGGATGAAATGACGAAGAAAGTTTTCTTTCCCTTGTAAACTTTGTAACTGACGCAAAGAAGAAGGAGGAGGGAGGTTAAGAATCGCCTCGACCTTGATAGGATCTACCGTGATCCCATGGCGTGAAACAATGAAACCGAGGAGACGACTGGATTCTATGCAAAAGACACATTTATGAGGATTCAAGTGAATGCGATAGAATCAACAATGAACAAAAATTGCTCGGAGATGAGTAGGGTGATCGTCTCGACGTAAGGAATGAGCTAGAAAATCATCCAAATAGGGTTGAACAATATGTTTGATATCGTGAAAGGCGTAAGACATAGCACGTTGGAATGTAGCACCTGCATTCTTCAGACCGAAGGGAAGTTTTCTGTAGGTGAAAGTACCCCAAGGACAAATAAAAGCTATTTTTTGTTGGTCCTCAGGAGCGATATTGATTTGATTATAGCCGGAAAATCCATCCATGAGGGAAAAGATTTCACTGTCGGCACAATCATCGACAATTTGGTCAACGAAAGGGGTTGGAAAATTGTCCTTTGGACAAGCTTTTTTAATATCCCGATAATCAACACAAACGTGTATACTACCACCCTTTTTATCAATCGGTACGGGGTTGGAAACCCATTCTGTCAATGCCACGGGGTAGATGAAACCGACTTTAAGAAGTTTTTCAACTTCGAGTTTAATGGTTGCCGCTTTACGTGGATGGACAGGACGTAGGCGCTGTCGGACTGGTTTATCTCCGGGGTATGTCTTAATCTCGTGAACAACAATAGCAGGGTCAATACCCGACATCTCTTCGTAACTCCACGCAAAAATATCACGGAATTCTTTAAACAAGGAAGTATAAGTGACAATTTCGTCGGGAGAACACAAAGCTCCAATATGAACATTCTCGACTATCCCAGGTTTCACTGAAATATCTATGGGTATCGTGGGTGAAATGTTACTCAGGTTCCCTTCTGCAAACACATCTCGTGTGGGTTGGGAAACCGTGGAGATAAAAACAACGGTCGACGGAGTCGAGATCCACTGATAATTCTCAAGAGTTTGTTGTGCCAGAAACAAGATGGAACGATGATGTCTGTCGTCCCAAGGGGTGTCTTCCATGACAGACATAATCATCTCGTCAGTGGGAAAGATGACACGGAAAGGATCAGGAGACCACTCATCAAAAGAAGAAGTAATAGGGGTTGCCGATTGAATGGCTTGATAAGCAGACTCAACCGGACTTAACGGCATGACGTTGCCGAAACGAATATGATCTCCAGGATCAGGGACTACCCAAGGGTCAACTGACACTGGAAGTTTATGAGGTATAGTAGAGATCATATTAATAGATGCAATAAATGGGCATGGAAGATCGGGTGGTGGTGGTATGGGGAAAGTACCCATAAGTGAAGAGTCTTTTAAAAGACTGACTCCGACATTCTCATAACCCGGTGGGGTTTTAGCAATGAAAGGCACGTTGCCAACATGAGTATCAACATTAAAGAAGGCAATTTGATCGACCGTAACCACTTTTCCTTGGTGAGGAAATCGTACGACATGGAAAAGGGTTGACACGAAAACACGCATAGAATCGACCCAGCTTCGACCAAGTAGAAGATTGTAATCTAAGGGAGTATCGAAAACTTCCACTTCCACCTGAACGGTCTTACCTTCCAGAGTGACAGGCAACGATGGTAGAACACCATAAGGCTTAAAACCTGAGCCATTGAAGGCTTGTAAAGTGTTTTGTGATTCATTTAACGGAGGAGAGTCGATGGCTTTCCAACAAGAAAAAGACATTACACACGTAGAGGCACCCTCATCAATAACAGTCCAACAAATACTCTTGTCGGACACCACAAATTGGATTTGAAAAGCAAGCTGTGGGGGTAACCTTGGAATATGATCATCCAAGTTAAAGACTATCAGATTCATATCGGTTGGATCAATCCCACCTATAGCTTTCAACAACGCCCTTCGTTGCACAGGACAAGACTGAAGGACTTCCAGGGCAGACATCGCTGAAGGTGCTTGGGCTAGATCTTCGACAATGCTATAGTTCTGGGCTGCCCGAGCATGAGGATTGAATGTCGACTTCTTAACGACACCTTTCGGAGGTCGCAAAACTGTATCAAGATTCGGTCGTTTGAGATGAAGAGGACCGTTCCCAGGTGGGTTTGGTGGAGAGGGTTGTACCAAATCGGGAGGTAAGTCATCAACCTTCTCCTTAGAGGGAGTATAGTCTTTAGCTCTAGTGGTAAGTGCAACATTGTTTTTCGTGGAATCACCAATGCACATCAAAACATAAGATGATGTAGAAGTAGAGGGTTGGTCGTGAATGACCAACGAAGCCTGTTGTTGAGACGGGAAGGGTTGAGACAAGACAACCAACGTAGAGGGCTTCGGTGCTCCTTGAAGGAACTTGCTAACCTCGGCACGTCTCGGAAAATCCTTCGTGTAGTGATCTTCACCACAGATAAGGAAAGGGTAGCATGGTTTGCTCTTATCCCGGTCATCAACAGGGGGTGATTTGGTTTTCTCATTCGGATTATTGTTTTTACCCTCCTTATTCTTTCCTCTCCCTTTTCTAGACTTGTTCTTACCGGCCGGCGTAGATTGAACAACGTTCACTTTAGAGGTTTTACCGGTGGGAGGAGCAGGAGATGGAGCACTTTGTACATTAGAAGAATTGGATTTCGGGGTTTTAGTTGACACGGAATGTGAGTGGCTATGAGTGGAACCAATCACACCATCAGCTGCATGTGAGGCAACCAGAGCAGTAGAAGTAGTAGAAGTACCAGGATGAGGTAAATCCGGCAGTAAATCATACAAGGTTCCCATTTGCGAATAAACGAGATCTAGATACTGAGCACGGCTAATAGCCTGCTCTTCTTTGACAACACCGCCCATAGCAATGTCTTTTCCAATTTTGTTTACAAAAGACTTGGTAAACCACTTTGCCAGTAACTGATCAGGAAGCTCAAGTTTAATGAGACGTCTCCTCCGTTGTCACTCATGAATATGATCAGATATATGAGTGCCCGAGCTTTGTTTGAAGGAGGTTAAAATCTCAGTTCCGGTATCATAACGAATCGGTAACTAGTAGTGTGTGAGAAAGGCCATTGAAAGGGTGTTTAAATCGGAAAAGAAACCTCGTGGTAATTCAATGTACCACTTCGCAGCAGCACCCGTAAGAGTTTGTTGAAAAAGACGCAGTCTAATGGAGTCATCCATCAACGAGTTGGACGAACACCACAAGTGGAAAGTCATGACATGATTGTTTGGGTCCTCTCCCTCCTTCCCATCGAATTTGGGAATGTCCGATGGAAGCTTTGCAGGAATAGCAAGCCATTAGGGAGAGTGACGAATAGGATCATTGAGAATCCTGGACAAATCTGGCAGATCCAAAGTAGCAAGAAAAGGAAATTGCCGATTCACTTGTGGATACTGGTGACTTTGGGGCGGAAGCCTTATCGGTAGACCAGTGGGACCGTATGCAGTCTTCCCCCAGAGGGAAGATCCTGGTTGGTTTGGTGGTGGTTGGAATGGATAGTAACCCCAAGGATTTTGACCTTGAGTTTGAGGTTGAGTAGTTTGACCAGAACCCCAAATAGGATTAGTCACCCCTGGATATGGTTGGCCTGTGGTAGGGACAACTTGTTGCCCCCTAGCATTTGGAGGAAAATTTTGCATAAGTTGATTCCAATATTGGGCCAATGTAGGAGGTATGTTTTGTCCTAAAGGTGAGGTTGGTCCCCCAATTAAAGGGACAGTTCCACCCGAAAGTTGTGTACCAACCGTAGGTTGCGTAGTAACTGCGTTATGTCCGAGAAAAGGAAAAGGAAACGTACTACCCTGACCACCAACAGGATTGTGCAAGTTTGGTGCAACAGTCGAGATAATGCTACCAGTATTAGGATTACCAAGAGGAAACAGAGGGAGCGTTGGGATGAAACTGGGAATAGGGTGCCCAGGAAAATGAGGACCACTTGGAGAACCAGCTGGAGTTTGCGGAGGTGTTGGATGGGACACATTCAACGATGGATTCAACGCATGGTAACCAGGAGGTAAATTCGGATTAGTCTCAGGAGTTCTCTGGGTATTGATAGGTGGAAGAGTAGTTGCAGTAATTCCGGTTTGAACACTCGTAGTATTAGCGAGATGGGCCATCTCGGGAGGAAGAAAAAAACGATAAGAGGTAGTCTCGGGTGTAGTCTCTGGTTTAGGAGATATAGGAGGGTTGACGAGTTCGTAGACAGGGGATTCAGTACCAAACAAGACTCGTCAGAAATTACCTGACCCAAAAGGATCTTGGCCTACTACACCGTGAGAAGGCCCAACAATTGATTCAGAAGATATAGCAAGAGTTTCTTCAGAAAGATGAAATCATCTTGAAGGTCGTTCACCACGACGAATGCGATAATCCTCTATAGTATTGGTAATGTGAAATTCTGCAAGAGGATCAGTGGGTTCTACTTGTGGAGGTGGTGTAAAAACTTCTGGGACGTCTCTTATGTCCACGTGTGGTAGAGTAACAAGGGGAATTTCACCCAGACGAGGAGAGTCCTCGGGGGTACCCTCAGGTGTTGTTGTGTGCAAAGGTTGTGAAGCTTCCGGATGTTCCGGAGACAAACCTTCCATCCTACGTGAACGTCTTGGGGGAGAAATTGTAAACAATAAACCAACTCCCCGACGAAAATCCTATGGTCAACTTCGAGAAATCAACAGCACACCCTAGGAAATAAAATCTAGAAGCAATCACCAAGAAAACAATACCTTCTAATACCGGAGCCACTAGTTGGTGATGAAATCCAATGTCGCGACAACGAGACAAGAAGGGGCGGGGCTAAGGTGGAAAAGTTACATTGACGACCTGCTTAACAGACTTATGCCCTGGTGCAAGCTCCCACACATAATCGTGGGTATACCCTCCAAGGAGCTCGAGTGAGTTTGATCAACGTCGATTCCAGGTACCATGAAGACTTTCCCCTCCACAGTCACCTTGGGAAAGAACCTAGAGAGATAAGCCACTAAGGTCACCACAAACAACAGTACTGCCTGGGGAAACAGTCGTCAGTCCGATCCACATGCAAAGGCAGGGTATCTAGCCCAAAATCACCTCAAAGGATTCCACTCATAATTGTGGGTATACCTCGGAGTGACCCCCATAATACGTGCAATCTCTACACTGATGTCAACAAAGCAGGTTAGTATCTCTGCTAACACCAATGCAACCTAATTCTTGACCCTTGTGTTAGAAGGGCTTCCCAGGACAATATGCTGCCAATGGAATTTTACACTCCCTAACTCAAGATGCTATTGTGTGTTTTTGAGCTCGTGGAGAGTGTGTCTCTCTTCCTACTCCAAAGCACTAGCCTAGCTAAATGTTGGTATAAAAGAGCCCTAGAAAAGAGTTACTATTTCAATTTTAATATTACGCAAAGTTTTTACAAGCTGTTGTTTACTCAAAGGCAATGGAAATGAAACTCGTGATGTATGACTCTGACCCAAATAATGCAAGGATATGATGAAATAGAATTTGTTTCATTCGATGAATCCTAGTTATGGGAGAGAGAGATCAATTTCTGAATCAAAC
>ML797442.1:59350-89364 GCA_009831015.1 Picea engelmannii
ATATTCAATGACTAGTCTATACATATGATCAAGGAATTATGTAATAAAGTGACATCATCTTTATGGGAAAGGGACATATTACTGTATTGCATTAATTGAAAGAGAAACTTACAACCTGAGCCTTGATGTTATAGGTCTCCTTTTGATGGCTTCTAGCTCTGACACACACACTTTCTCATGTATGAAGAAAGTCTACCACATGTGATGACCTTGCTGTTGTCTCTTGCTGCTGTAGCATCAATCCTCCATACAGTCTTGCACTTGTTCTTTAATAAATCCCTTGCTAACTTGCTGAACTGCTTATCTTCTTCTTGCTTAACCCTTTCCATGAGAAATCTCCTCAATATATAGGAAGAGATAGATTGGTTACTTGGATAGGGAATGATCCCAAGATATCTGGAATGACAGTACTTGAATAACCACTCGAAAGCCAACTCATCCTTCTAGAAGATTCCCTTCTAGAAGATTCAAGATCTTCATCTTTTTCCCCTTTAAAATCATGTCCGCACCCTAACCTGAGTACAGTGTGGGAAGTTCACACCCTAGCTTAAGGTAGCTTGCGGGAAACAAGCATTCCCGCAGGTGAATGTATAAGCAGCCTGCGAACATGTTTCAAAGTATGAATTCAGGAAGAAGACAACTGTAACCTTTCTCAGGAAAGTATTCTTGGTAAAGAGCTTGATTTTCATCATCATGAAATCATCATGACATCATCACAATGACCAAATTTGTGGGTAACAGCTTGGTATTCCACCATTCCTTGGCCTGCACCCAGTGTTCAATGTGGACTGCCTTCAGCCCTACTTTCCACCTCTACTAGACACATCCGACATGGCAGAACAACTCACACCAACTGAGTTAAACCCATATTGCATGGAATAAGCCACAACTGATCGAATTATGGACACATAGGTAAAAAAAAACCGGCCAACATAGGATCCAACTATATCGAATTGTCAAAGTAGGCCAACTCCTTCACCAGGGCAAGTGGCTCACCAAGGACCAAGTTCAACAGAAGTTTCCATCTCATGGAGGAACTCAACGCAATGGGGACCATTGCTTCCTGAGGGGGGAGGAATGATCCAGGTGGATATTGGTGGCCACCCGCCTATTCCACTTGGACCCACACCATTATTTCTTTCAGTTTTTCAGTTTCCTTAATTGTAGCACAATTTACTATTTTTAGTAGTTATTCGGGTCCTGAACTTTTGGAGCTATTTTGAGGCCCTAAATGACATTTTTTGGGCATGAATGCTCCAGCGAATGAGTCCATTCCAGAATCATTATTCTCTTTTAGCAGTGTAGTCCTCATATAGATATTTCTAACGATGTATCATGTGCGTCAAACGGAGATAGTATGCCAAAGTTAGGACCCCGGGAAATTGATGTACCATATTACCCCAACGGGGCCCATATTCTGGTGTTTCATCTCCTAGGGTTAGGTTTTTGGATGTTTAGGGTTTTCCATTGTTTCTCAGTAATATATAGGCCTTCGAGCCTCATTGTAATAGGAAGTTGAGAGGATAGTAGCCGCCACATCTCTTCTTAGAGATAAGCTACCAACGCCCTAGCTAGTTTATTTCCATTCTGTCTATAAGCATTTTTCAGTCATTTGTTATTAATGAAATGAAGTCTTACTTCCGCTACATCTCTGTGTTTATGTGTATTTATATATTTCATTGTGTTCCTACATAAATCCATATCAAGAATATATTTGCATCCAGAAAATTGTCCTCCAAGTTTGTAGGTTCTTCTCCATTGGTGACTCTTGATAGGTTGTCAGGTCCTGCATTTAACTTTCCTAGTTTGACGGTTACTTCAAAGTCAAATTCTTGGAATAGTAGTAACCATCGACAACTTCTCCCACCCAACACTGGCTTATTGACTAAGTATTTCAGGGATGAGTGATCTATGAGCATCTTAAAGTGTTGCCCCAATAAGTAATGTCTGAAATTTTGTAGTGCATAGACCATAGATAGGCCTTCACTTTCTATCGTGTTATAGTTATACTATGAGTTGGATAGCTTTCTACTCGCACATGCTATTGGATGATCCAAGTTCCCCACTTCTGGCTGCACCAAGATAGATCCAAGTTCTATGGTTGATGCATCTCCATGTATGTGGAATGTCTTCTCCCAATCTGGAAAGACTAATATCGGCGTGGTGACCATATTTTCCTTTAGGGTATCTAGACCATGTTGGCACTCATCGTTCCACTGAAACTTTGTATCCTTTCTTAGCATCTTTTTCATCGATCTAGTTATCTGTGCATAACCTTTGATAAATTTCTTGTAGTAACCTGTGTGTCCCAATGTCGCTCTTAGTCTGCGGACTATTTTTGGTGGTGGTAAGTTAACAATGACTGCGATCTTTGCAGGGTCTACCAATAAACCCTGTTTGTATACTATATGGCCCAATAGTATCCCGAGCGGTGTTCCAAATATGAATTTATTTATATTCAATGATATTTGACACTGTATTCATCTTTCCAACATTAGTCGTAAGACTTCTACATGGTCTTTCAACAAACTGTAGACTGTCCAATCATCCAGGTATACTTCTAGAAATTGGTGGATGAATTCCTTAAACGCAACAATGACTACTCTGGAAAAGATTGTTGGTGAATTCTTCAGTCCAAATGACATAACTATGTACTGATACGATCCCCATTCTATCGCAAATGTGGTCTTGTATATGTCTTCTTGTGCTATCTTGATCTGATGGTAGCCCGAGAATCCATCAGTGAATGAGTAGGCTTCATGTCCTCCTATGTTCTCTAACAATTCATCCGTGAAGGGTGTAGGGAATGGGTCATGTAGGCATGCATTGTTAAACTTCCGCAAGTCGACGCATATCCTAATCCCTCCTTGTTTCTTGTCCTGTACTACTATCGGGCTTACCATTCTGATTCTTTGATTGGTTCTATGATGCCGACTTCTAGCATCCTGTCAATCTCAGCTTTTACTTTCTGCTTGTATATGGGGTTCAATCTATATGGTCACTATCTGATCGATCTCTCTTCTAGTCTGAGTGGTATCTTAATCTCTCCTAACTCTCCTTCTATACCCTTCATCTCTATAAATGTTCTGGGGAACAAGTCGTTGTATTCATGAAAGAGCGCTATTATGATTTCCACTATTTTTTCATCCCAGTAATCTCCAATGCTAGCCATTTTGGGATGCTCAGCTGTCCCGATATTGACTTTCTTTACTTTGATCAACCCGGTAATAAATTTTGATTCTATAGGTGGACCTTCCACTTCTCTTTCTCCTTCTACTTCTTCAATATGAATATAGCATGGATCATCTTCATCCGGTTTTTCCTCTTGCACATGGTAACATGACATACGTTCTTTAAATGTTTGTTTGTTCCGCTATTGTTCTTTCGTGATCATTTCAAATTTCATCTCTTTGATGAATATCACTCCTCTTATATTCTTTAGAGTGGCATCTATGTGGGGGTTCTCATGCTCGAATGAGAAAGTGACTGTAAAATTATGTTGCAATGTCATCTAGGTCGTAGTTCCTTTGCACAATTTCTAGTCTGTATACGAGTTTACTGGTATTCCCTCTAGAGTATGTATAAAATGATGAGGCCATTCCTTTGGAGGTGTCATTTTCCATAGCTTTCTACACTCCTCCAAGTTCTCTACTGGTTCTCTTTGTCCATCATAACTCTGTTGTTTGTTGTTTTTTCGTTCTATGTCGAACCTTATGAGCAGTAACTTCTTGCATTGGTACCAGTCTATGATTGTCTCTTTGTGTGTGCCCCACCATTGTGCAGGTGTGGCCTTGAGTGCTAGATCAAGTGCTAACAATCTCTGTCTCTCTAAGACTTCATGTTCATACTATGCTAAGAATGTCTCCATATCGTTTACTACGTGGAAACTAGGTGGTTCTCTGATTTTTGTGCCTACCCATCTTACGGTGTGGTTTATTCGTGCACATATCCTCAGGGATACTTCATGTAGCCTTTGTTTCCAATTCTCTAAACTGGTATCTGAATCTATTGCACAGGAAGTGATGCTCCGACAACTCAGTATCCCATCTGCAATTGGGTTTACGTAATCCTCATCACGTGCAGTTGTGCTTTACAACTATTCAATTTCCTCTAGGTCCAAACAAGTAGGTTCTATGAACCTCTCTCCTTCTGATGGGTCTAATGGTGCGATGACCTTGTATTCTACTGACTCAAATGTCATTTTTCTGGTCTTTAAGTTGATTATGGCCTGGTTTTCAAACGCTCAATCTAGAACAAGAAATGCAGGGTAAGGTGTTGTGTCGTAGACTATTTCAATGACTTCAAAATTTGCTTTAGTGCGCACTCCATCTAGGTCTACTGTCACTCCTTTAAGTCTGCCTATCATTAGGACTCTCTCTTGGTTTGCCAGTTTCAATTGAACAGGTGAATATCCTATTGTGGGTTCTCCCATGCATTGCCATGTCTTCTTTGGTAGTACATTAATGTCATATCCTAGATCTAGTATAATGTCTCCCATATTGAAATATCCAATGTTGGCATTCAGTCTAAATTCCCTACTTGTTCTTCTTCTTGTGTGTAGGTGATTGACAATTTTTGGTTCTATCTTTTCTTTCGTCTTGAGGATTCATTTTTATAGTATGTTTTGCAATATTTTCACAGATGATGGATCACTTAATACCTTTACACATGATTGCAAAAAGCCTTTGATTGTACTTACTTGGCCCATGGAATGTATTTCACTAGTATGATCCAATAATGGAGTCATTTTGTATTTGGGTGCCTCCTTGCTTTGTTGCACAGTTGTAGTCATCATAATATCTTCTTTATAAAATTATTGTTGGTCTTGCTTAAATATCTCCTTTTCCTTCTGCGTGTCGAACTGCTTCCTTGGTTCGACGTTCTTTTTCACCCATTGATTTTGTGCTAGCACTTGTCAAACAATGTCATCCCCTGTTTTAGCTCCTCTGTGAGTAACTATATTAAAGTTTCTTCCTTCATCCCTTGCTTTGGCGGAAATCCACTGAACATTCTGGTTGTTCTGATTCCTCTTTTCTTGAATCTTTACTAGTAGTGTTAGACATTCTTCTGTATCATGGTTTGATGTGCGAAAATACATACAGGTTGTTGGTGGAAGTGACTTTCCTTTTCATAATGTCCTGATTGTTGACAATTGTGACACACCACTGGTCCTCTACCTCATCTAAAACTTCCTCTTTCTCATCCTCCACCTCTGTAGCATGTTTTTTCTCCTCTTGACACATTACACAGAGGCGCCTGATTATACTGCGCAGTAGTGTACTAAGGTTGTGACGTGTTGTACTGCGGTTGCACATTATTATATGGTATTGCGCAATATTATGCTGCTGATGCATAGTATTGTATGGAGCTGGACCTTGATTAAACTGTGGTGTGGCTTGCCCAGTCATTATTTCTGACTCCACTCTATATGCGTCTGATGTCCTTTCTCACATCAAATCCATAGTTCTACAATCTTTGTCATCATGGCCCACTGACTTGCAAAAGGTGCAATATTAGCTCTTCGACACTGTTTGGTATTTCTGCATCATCATGCAATGATAAGGGTCATGACCCAGTTTCTTTCAGATTTGACACAATAGTCCTCCTGTTGGTAGCGGATTTGGCATTCTTGGTGCCATATACTGCGCGAATGTTGGGTATTCGTTATTGTGGTGTCCTTCCATCCTTCATGTGGTACAACAAACGACTTCTCATTTATCCTTGTTCTTATTCTGGTTTAGCTGAAACATTAAGTTCTTTAAGTCCTTCTTCAGTTATTTAATAGCTCGGTATGTTTGTTGATATTCATTTTCTTCCAGCTGTAAGGCTGCCTGCAAAGCTTCTGCCTGCATTTGGAACTTTTGTTGTCGCAAAGGGTATTTTAAGTGTGGTAATAGTGAATTGACAAATAAGTGTCTATGTTGCATCTCGGTCATGAGATAATTTAACTTTCCCTTCAGTCACTTGAATCTCTGATCAATCTCCCATACATATTCTCCTAGTTTCTGTCTTATTTCGATCATCTCATTCATGTAATGATCCTCTGAGATCGGCTTCTGGAACTCATTTATCAGTAGATTCTTAATGTATGCCAGTGTCCTTATACCAGTCTAGTGCACAGTCTCTTAGTGTAATAGCTAACTGCGCAAGTTTGGTATCTTCATCAGTGATCTGTTCTGCTTCCTATATATTTACACAAATGAACAAATGTTTCTTAGGGTCTTCTACTACTTCTCCTCAAAATTTGGGTAACCTGATGGTGGGATCGTGTCCTGCCATTTTGAATGCTGAACTACTACTCCTGCGTGGTGTAGATACCTGACTAGTGCTATTTGAACTGGCTCCTCTAGTTGTTGTTCCTTGCGTATATGTACTTCCTACTATCTAAGTGCTTCTAAACTTTGGTTGTCTAAACAATGATTTTCTCTTTGGTTTATTAGTCACACATGGTTTTATGGGTTCCACACAGACATTGATATGGATAGGATTGTTGCCTTCTCTTCCCATTCTTGGACCTGTCATCTTCCTCTCATACGTTGCGCGCAGTATTTCCTCAATCTGCTCCACAACCCAGAGATCCTCTACCTCTTCCTCATCACTCGCCAAGCCTTCCCTCACGGCTACGATTCTCTTCTTGGTATTCACCTTATATTGGTAGGGTACTCCTCTATGCCTCTTTCTAGTTGTCGGCATGATCTTCTTAATCTGGTCGTCGTCCATCATGATCGGGTCCAAGGGTTCTTCCTGATTTCCCTTATCCTTTCCCCCTTCCATTTATCCTCTTTCTGTTAATGCTTCCCCCCTTCCTCCATGCACGCAGAGAAATTCAGTTGTCTGATTCCATTGTCATTACACCTTTGTTATATAGCAATATCTCAATCGAAGTATAGAATGATTGAATGTACCTTCCTCAAGGTCCTCGTAGAAACTCTTGCTTTGTTGCGTTGTATGACTTCGTTGTGTCTACTACAAACTTTGTGATAAAACCTACCACAATACTATCAAGCCAAAAGTCTACTGTGTGGGTGAACTTGTTGTTCACTTGTTGAAGCTGCTCAATTTGTATTGGGGTCCACTCTAGCAGTCGAATCCAATTCGTTGCATAGTTATTCTTCAGCCTTAGTATCCACTCCTCTAATAGATGTGAAAAATAACAGAAAAAGACTTTGTGTAAATCAGTAAACATGTATTTCTCAAGGTATTTGTGAGTTGTTAGTCTAGGGTTTCTATTGCCTTTTTGTGCAAAATCTGGATTCTTAGTTCTTACCCAAGTTTCTATCTCTTCTTTTGTGGGATTCCATGGCCTCAACATTCCCTCCTAATGGCTCATTGGTCTCTTCACTAACCTTTTCTTAATCTACTTCCGATAGATCTTCGAGTTATCTTCCCTACTCAATCCTCTCCTGTTCCTACTGATGGCAACATAACCATTTATTGGTTACTTCTCTCCTATATTGTCTGAGTTTATTGACCCATGGTTCATGTCTATTTGATTTTCCAACAAGGCCTCTAAAACTATCATCCCTCCTGGTAAAACAAAAGGCAACGCATCACACAGAATGTGTTGCGCAGTCTCACCCGAGATAGCTTTAATGGGTGGTTGTAATACTCAGGTGTTTACAGCCTAGGATTGAGTGTGAGATAAATATTGAACCATTATTACAACTTGCAATTGAAACATACTATTATTCACAATTAATGCAGTAAATCCATAGGCTTATTCCTTCAGTTTCTCAAAAACACTTAAACAAGCAATAGAATAACTCATTCATTCCACATAATAATAACTGCTTCAAACAATAATATATGAAAACATTCATCACATAACATAGATGTTATTGTTGTTCACCCCCCTGGGGCTACATCCACAAAATTTTGGCTATGAGCTCTTTTATTATATTATGTTTGCATCAATAGTGTCGCACGCTTACAACTCTTCTAAGTCGGGTGAGATCCATATGAGGTGGAATAGATCGCACTATGATCCACAGCCCGTGATCTAACCCTCAAGATCTACCCTTTGTCATCCACTCTAGCTCAAAAACTTATACAAAATAGGTCCTGTTAGCACCAGAAGTCACCCCTGCATTGCAGCAGGGGTAAGCCCAGTATCCATCAATGTTTAGGTGGATGTTGGTTTAAATGGGTGGTGGTTAATGGACAAAAATTAGCACGAGAATGATGTTACAACACATAACCGAACAAGAAATGCACAGGGAAGTGAGGGCTACATTAACTTTAGTCAGTGGATTGAGTTTAAAAGGCGAGCAGAGGGAAGACTTGATGAGAAAATGAAACAAGGCTTCTATGGGCATCCAACCTTCCAACAGCTTGAATAAGAAAAAATCAGTCTCGATGATGATTTCTAGCCCAGGCTTTAGACACTGAAATGTGTCTATAAAAGACACAGTTCCAACAGTGTGATGATCAAACTTCCATCAATGAGAATATACAATGACTCAACTGGATCCTCCAATTCCGATCCATTCAATGTAAGGGGGAATAAGGAAACACAGAAAACTGGTTAAAAGTGATAAAAACATTGCAGTGATAAAACCTACATCATCCTACAACATTACGACCCTTGACTAGATCCTCCAATTTTGAGTGTTTTAACACAATGTTTACAAAGAGATGGAAAGAGGAAGCTGACTTCTATTAATATGAAAGTCTCAAATCAAAATACATAACCAGGCACAACTCTAGTGCTAAAACATATTACAAAATGGGAGCTCTGCTCAACCAAAGACCTCTACAAAAATAATAGAACTCCATACTTATACTCAAAATTTTGTTTCTACAACAGAGGCATGCTCGAGTTAATGCATTGAAGGCATTACGTCTGCATGTTTCCTGATAGACTGTGCATGCAGTCTCCTGTCAGACGCAAGCATTTCAGAATAGACTGGTAGATGACTTGACTGGCTAACATTCCTTTTCTGGGCTTTCCATTCATGGTAAAAATAATTTTCAACCACCACCACCTACCTCAATAACTGCTTCATCGGGATCAGAGAAGGCCCGAGTAAAAATTGTACCCTGGAGACGTGGCGGCCTCTGCATCTTTCCACCTAGAGCTGAGTTGGATGCCTGCAAGGATGGCTAGGCAGTAGACGTGGACAGGGGTCTAGCAGGAAGATGGCATGATGTGAAGGCTACTGGGTTGTGCAATGGCCATGTGGAGGAAACATGGAGGCTGGGAAAAAGTTGTGGGGGAGACACAGTGAGAGCTGAGGTGTAAGAGGATGGAGGTGATGTGGAGTGATAAGACACAGGTTGCAAGAGATGAGAGGGGAGATGCGATAGGTAGAGGAGAGAGATGGAGTGGGGGACAGTTGTCAGTGGGACAGAGGGGCCACATGTCGACCTAGGATAGGACCGGGGGACGCAAAAAGTGGTTTGATCTTTCCCACTTTGGGCCCAATGTGTGTCTCTGGCTGACACGTAGATTCTTAAAAAACCGCTGTTGTTTTCCCCAGCCCGCTCTACCTTTTTTAATGGTCGTGCACATTGAGGCCCCGATATATCCATCAACCGTCGATCTAAAGTGCGTGGATCTCAGTCGCCCAATCTTGATCGCATCCTAGCACAATGCGCATGGGCATAAAACTTTGGATAATCACCATAAAGTGGGTTTTTTAACCCTTTTCTTTGCATTTTGTCACCTTGAGGCCAAATCCAAAGGAAAAAATCATCCCTGCAAGAATATGTGATAACAGGTCTCACAAAAAAACATTACATCTCACATCAACTCATGTGTAACTACAATAGCATAATAGTAATCCGTCGCCAATTGAACCGAACCTGTTACAAGGGAAAAACTCTCTATGGCCAAGGGTAAACCACAACAGATAGGTATGACTGCAGAAATCAACTCAATTCCAACATATTCTATATAAACTAATGTGCAATATAAGAAAGAGGCTTACCTCAATCCAACATTTGATGATGTTCCACCGTTGAGAACTTTGACCCAAAGCTTTATACTTGCAAGAAGTTCTCAACAAACAAGAAGAGCAAGTATACAGTGATAAGATAAAAGGGGTTAGCACATCAGATAGCATAATCCATTAATAAACATTACAAAAATGCCCATGGATAATAATCATATATTTGCAAGATATCAATAGGAGGGGAAAAGAGTATTTCTATTAATAATTGCTCATCAGAAGTGACAACGATACAGACTTTCATGTTGGCATGGTTCAAAACTAAGAAACCAAGTTCCTTCCAACTGGGTCTCCACCACTTCAATCCTCCACTAAAGGAAGGCTCATAGGAAAGAGGCAATGAGGTCCTCTCAAGAAAAGGGAAAGAGCTTGGGGGATGAACACTATATATGTGGAAAAATGTATATTTTTAGCTCTAGATTCATCAAAAGGGGATGATAAGTCTGCAAAGGGAAATGGAAAAAGGCACTTTGTGCAAGATAGCAATGGTGAGGCAAATCTTGCTATGACAGAACCACACAAAAGTCAACCCCTATGATACCTACGTATCACTATTTATACGTTTCGGGCTCTTCAGCCATTTACAATACCTTACCAAAACCCTAACCCTATCGTCATTAGGTCTTCCTCCCATCCATGTGTGTTGTTCTTCCTTCCATATGTTGCTTTCCCTTACATGCGCACATGTTGTTCTCTCTTCTAGTTGTCGCTATTCTCGTGCATGATTTCTTTCCCAAAAACACCATGCTTTTCCACTTTTGGCCTTTGTCCTGCCTCCAACACTCCTTATACTCCTTTCTCGTTTGGTGGGGGTCATATCCCTCAACTGAATCCAACAATAGGAAGTAGGAATCCTCCTTACTTTAGACCCAATCCTAGCTACAATAATTTAGGGTGGAGTGCACAAATGGGTGGTCCTTTTACTTCTCATATCTCGTTTGTCATTCCTTCTTCCACATCATCGATTCATACAAACACTTTTATTATGGAAATCATTCCTCTAACCTCTGGTGTTTCATCAGGGGGGATTCCATTTTATGGTATGAAAAACCCTCCGCACGGAGTTCCTTTGTTTGGGGGCAACATATATCCTCACATGAGTAATCTTTATGATGTCGCTTTCTCTTCACAAGAAGCTTCCTCGGTGATGATTCCCTTACAAAATTTTATGAATTAGTTGGGAGGAGGATACTATCCTGCTGCACAGGGCCATTGTGTATACCATAACCCTTCTTGGACCATGATCTCTCAAAACCAATCTTTCTCGGGAGCATGGTCCCAAACGACGCAACCAAGAATCCCTTTTATTGCCATGTTAAATCTTCCAAACTTGTCAAAATTGATGAACAACCCAGTGCATCATGATTCATCATGGCCCCCCATCCCTAGTGTTATCACTCTGTAAAATTTGCTCGGCTGGGAAAACGAATGACAGAGGGAACCTACAAATGGAATTTGAGGCCCGAAACTACCCTTTCAGACCTAGAGAGGGGTCTCTCTTGAGACTTCATCTCTGTACGGGGTATAACTATAAACTCTGGGCTAGATTTAACACTTTTAAACAATATTTCTGGTTCTATTGGCGAAAGAAAAAAAGACCTTGGGCTATGGAGTAGATTTAAGGAAATTATAGAAACAAATGACTCAGTGACTGAACTCGAGAGGAAAAAGGATAAATGAGAAATATCCTTCAATTAAAAATCGTTGTGTGTGGTGAGAGAAAAGAACATGAAGCAACTCAGATCATCGTTGGGGATGAATTCAGAGTTAACTTAGAAGAAATACAGTTTGTCTAAATGACACGAATCTAGAGAACTGCACAATGAATTCTAGATTCGAAATTATGTTCCGATTCAGACATATATTATAGATATGAATATAAAGAACACAAGAAATCAAATACGCAAAGAAAGAATACAATACATCAGATTGCCACCATTAGAATCTTTTCATCAAAGTTTCAGGACTTTTGCATTAATTTCCCATCGAATAAAAAAACTACAATCAATAGTCACTATCTACATTGTTTTTCCAACCAACCCAACTTACATTGAAAAGATAGAATATATAGACAAAGGTGTGCCTCTTGGGATACCCTGCATTCTAACTACCATCCATAGAAACTAGGTTTCGGCTACACTCTGTCAGCTGACTCTTCGAATGACCTTTTGCTAAAAATAGAACTGGCTAAAATCGGCAGCATCATAGTTGCTCGTCTTTGTCATGGCGTTTCACTCATCAGCACGATATCATCATTAGAAAATGATGTGTCTATTCTTTCCTCTGACAAGGCATCTGGATGATCAAGTGTTCTATTAGACTTCTTCCACATATTGTAACGGCCATGACCTTTTCCGCACAATCATTCGTTGGTGCATGCATGTGGCAGGTGACTATAGATCATTGCAGGTGCTTCCAAAATGATTACCTCAGCTAGGGGACAATGCCTCTTATTCGAACGGTCACATGTCTAACATACACCTATCTTTCACCATGAGATTCCATCGCTGCATGTTGTATGTTTTATGCATGGGTATCTGTCAGAGTCTAAGTCTGCACCACGTCAGAGGAGACAAAAAATGGGGTTGATCAATCATGCGTTTGGTCTCATTTGTATTTTGGATACTAGAAGCTTTCTCCTGAGAGACCAGTTTCTCCTTTTCAGGTTCATCACTTGCCTTTAAATAACTACGTTCCCTTTCATCTTCTTCTGAGATCTAGTAGATCCATGTGTACTTTCTTCCTAGCCCGTTCACATTCCCTGAAGTGTTTTGCATTCCTTTTCTTCGACGCCCTCTGTGTTTCGCGCAGTTGTATGATCGTATCCTATGCTTCCTTGAGTTGTCTCTTTAACCAAGTCATGTTTCCTTGGAAACCTTGTGATGCTAATACTTTGAGGTTATTTGTTGATAACTGTTGTCTCAACTCTCTGTTTTCCTGGTATAGCTTAGCAATAGTGAGTTGCGCTTGCTTCAACTACTGCAACGGCTCATGAAAATATGCACTTTTGGTATCTATCCTTCTCCTTCTACCCCATCTTTCTTGAGTTGTGCCTTTGATGGGATCCATCCGAATAGTGCACATGAGTAACTCTTCAGTGATTGATTTTGCAGGTGGCTCACTCGGGACTTGGGTCTCTCCGATCTCCTTATTTTTCCTTGGCCTGCCCCTTCTTCGGGGTATTTTTTGTTGGGGGGATAGGGCTTTCAATGTCCTTTCTTGCCCCACAACTCTTCCTGCTTCATCCTCTGTGTGGTGTGGTGTTACCCTTTCCACGGGTGTAAGAATATATCCTTTTGGATCCTTGGGGATGTCTATTGCAAGTAGAAATGAATCACAGTCATTTCCTAGTCGCCTTAACTCCTCCACCAACAACAGTTTAATCAATGTGACGGGTGATATTTTACTCTTCAGCTGAGTTGTTTAAGCTTGGGCATTGTGTGCCATTTCCTGGAGACTTTGGTGTAAGAAAAAGGGAAGATTTAACGATCTCCTCCTTATGAAGTGCATCAAAAATCTAATGTGGTGCAGATATGTTATGTCAAACCTTCCTTCATAGGAAAAATATTTCTTAATCACCTCCATGAGTTTTCAAAAAGGCCCCTGCAAATGTCTGCTTGGAACGCCCATTTCAACCTTCCCACCTAAGTAGTCTCACTTGATGAAGTCTTCATAACACTGTGGGTCCAAAGGAATGCCTTTAAACCACCTCTCTTCATGTGAAGGGATCTTTGTCGCGACTGACAAATTTTCCTTTGTCACTTGGAAAGCGACATCTACAATTACCGCGTAGGACCCATCGAACCTAAGTGCAAACTGATCTTCTAGTTTCATGTTGAAAACTTGGAGTTTTCTACAAAAGGACATGCATCTAACCTACTCGAAAGATTCCCTGACCTCCAGATCTTCATTGATCAACGTCAAGATTTGAGGCTCAGGCTCAACATTCCTACCACTTTGCACACCCTTTATTATTCTCTGGTATGTTGTCATGTCACAATGCGTATCATTCCTGCACGTGATGGATTTTTTGTGGACGAAAGGGGGTAATCTCAATTGACTTGGGCCTACGAGAAGAATTGTAGGCAATGTGTAAACTTGATTGATGATCAAAATGCATGCAGAGCGCTAAGAATTTATAATCGAGCAGGTGAGATATGGGAGCATTTCGAGGGACACTGAATTCATGGCGACTGGATTTTTTAGAGCGAGCTTGGAGATATTTGTAGTGAATTCATGCGACAGGGTCAATTCAGAGTGTGTGAAGTACAATTGATAAGAGTTGCAGGGCATATGTGATATGAGCACCATGATTTTTCATTCTCTTTGGCTTCATAATGAGCTGATGATGGTCACCTCGTCTGCCAAAGCAACTTCTATTTAACCACTTTTCTTGACTTTAGGCACGTAAGACCTTCTTTTCTAACATGACCCGAATCTTTGGGAAAAGACCTTTACCCCTTACACATGTTTTGGTTCTCACATCCCTTTCCGACTCTAAGGTCCAATCGGCCAATTGCATAAATAAGCTTCTTATGCCAGGCCTTCTTTTTATCTTGTAAGAGTCTCTTAATGATCCTGGTTAGGCTCTTATTAGACGATTCTGCTAACCCATTACCTTGTGGGTAATATGTTGTAGAATGTCCCAGGGTTATATTGTAGTCCTTGCAAAAATTCTCCATTTTCTTGGAATTGAAAGAGACCGCATTGTCTGTGATAATCTTGATAGGGCACCCGAACCTAGATAGAATGTTGGTCTCCAGGAACTGAATAATGATTGTGTCAGTAGCTTACTTCATTGGAATTTCTTCGATCCACTTCATGAAATAATCTGTGGCTCTAAGTATCCACTTGTGTTGCGCAGAGGATGGTAGATGAATATCTCCTATGAAATCCAGGCCCCATTGCATGAATAGTGCTTTGACCGAGATGGGTTTTAGTGGCAGGGGTTGTAGCTTTCTCCTTCCATCGAAAATCTAACACTCATGGCAACTGGAAACTTCCTTGTACACATCCATGAATATGGTGGGCCAATAGTAACCCGCTCAAAGAATTTTATGTGTGGTGGTTTTCCAGTAGTGATGTCCCCTGTAGTCACCTTTGTGGAATTCTCTGATGGCCTGTTATACATCATCTTCTAGTATGTAGCTCAACAATATTTCTCCCGGATCTTTCCAATACAGTGAGTTGTCCAGGACGAAAATTTTAGTAGCTTTGAGCTTTAAAAATCTATCCTTAGTCTTACTTAACCCTAGAGGGGCTTGTAGATTCCTCAATACATAAATGATATCCATGTACCAAGGTGAATCGATGAACTTCTGAGCCACTTGTGCAGTTGTCTCTTCGTGAGGATTCTCTGATAAATCAATGATGAAGTTGATTCCCAGAACATTGCAGCTCGACTGCACCATCAATTTTGTGAGGCCTTGTCCTTTGATCAACTTTGTGGGATTGATTTCAAAGTCATATTCCAACATGGCCGCTATCCACTTACCTCTTCTTCCCTCTGGGTTAGGCTGAGTCAGGATATATTTGACTGAGTTGCTAGGCACATAAGCGATGACGTGGGAATGAAGTATGTAGGTTCTAAAATCCTTTAGGGATTTCACTAAGGCGTATGATTGTTTCTCCATAATTTCATACCTAAGTGGGGCATCCCTCAATGTCCTGCTAAAGTAGGCTATAGGCTTCTTGAAGTTTTTATCGTCCTTTTGTAACAATACTCCAACAATGGTATGTTCTCAGGAAAACGAGAACAAGATGAAATCCTTTGCGAAGTCCAGGATGGACAACATGAGAGATTTGGTCAATGCTATCTTGATATATTGAAATGATTTTAGGGATTTGGGGTTCCACTTGATCTCATTCCCTTTCCTGAGCATACAGGTGATATGTTTTATAATTTCTGCCAAGTTCGGGATGAACCTTCTCAAAAAATTCACTTTTCCCAGGAAAGACTGCACCTCCTTTTTGCTGCGCGGAGTGCTGATTTTAAGGATTCCTTCAACCTTGTTGGGTTCTATATTTATACCTTCTTTCGAGATGATGTGCCCCAACAATTTCCCCTCTTTCATTCCAAAATGCGATTTTTTCAGATTCAAAGATATGCTTAACTTCTTGCACTTTTGGAAAACTCTCCTCAAATGCCCAAGGTGTTGTTCATCGAAGTCAGAGTACACTATGATGTCATCCAAATAGATCACTATAAATTTGTCTTTCTCTTTGGAAAAAACTATATCCATCACCCACTAGAAAGTGTCTCCAATGTTCATTAGGCTGAAGGGCTTCTTAGCGTACATGAATGTCCCCCATGGTGTCGTGAAAGTTGTATTTTCCTGGTCATCTGGGTGTACCATGACCTGATTGGAACTTGAAAATCCATCCAGCATAGACATCTTTTGGGACCCAACTACCTTCTGCATGATATAGTCCATATTCAGGAGTGGGTAGTTTTCCTTCAGATATACTTTGTTCAGATTCCGAAAATCAACATACAACCTTATTTCACCGCTCTTTTTCCTTACAGGTACTATATTTGCAACCCATTTTGAAAATATTAAAGAAACAATGATTTTGTCTTCGAAAGGTTTCTTTATCTCCTTTTCGACTAGTAACAACAGCAGGGGATTTATCCGTCTTAGCTTTTTCTTGAAAGGCTTCTGGTCTTCTTTGAGAGGAATGACGTGTTGAATTACTTTGGTGTCATAGACTTTCAAGTCATCATAACTCCAAGCGAAAATGTCAGGAAAATCATTCATGAGCTTGATATAATCCTGTTTGACCTCTAAACTGAGTGTCTTTGACAGTTTGATTATTTTCAGATTCTTCTGGGTCCTGATATTACAATCTTCGACATCCTTGTCATTTGCAATGATCTTGGGATTTCTAGCCACGTCGTTCTCATCAAAAATATTTTCCAACAGAACTAATCCTTTCGGGATGATATTATTCTTAAGCTTTACTATGTCCCCTCCAACTATCTGGGCCAGAAAAGGGTCATCGTCACTGTGCGCATCCGCGTTTTCATCTTCGTCGCAACAACACTCATCATCAATGCTCATATTAGTGAACTCGTCGCTCATTTGGAGAAATCTCTCCACCTGTTTGTCATCCTTAAAGACTTGCCAATACTTGATAATATCGGGCACCACCGGCCTATGTTTGACTTCGATCTCATACTTTATGTTTGGAAAAATGGGAATATTAAAAAATGAGGCTGAGGTGGCCAAGGAATCCGCAATCTGATTCTGCCCCCTCGGTATCGCTGATAAATTATACTTCGAGAATTCTTCGAGGAAGTCCAAAACTAGAATTTTGTATGCTCTCAGTATGGGGTGCTTGGATTGATACATTCCCTTCACTTGATTTATAACGAGCTCAGAGTCTCCATGCACCACTATCCTCTTTGCGCCCAAATCTTTCAGAACTCTCAGGCCCAAAATCAATGCCTCATACTCAACCATCTTATTAGTGTAGTTGAAAGAAAGTTTGTAAGAGAAAAGTTTAGTGCCTACCTTGGGAGGGCTTATCCATATGTTGACCCTTTCTCCTTATTTACTTACAACTCCATAAAAAATCATGTTCCACATCTCATTTTCCATGCAATTCCTTGGGTCTGTGCACTCTGTTACCTTTCGTGTAGCATTGTCATCAACATCCATGGCAACCATCGATTCTTCTTCTTCAAAACTCAGGTCATTGTAAAAAATGGAGGAGATGATATCAGTGTCAATAGAGTAGATGGGGTGGTTATTCGGCTCTGTCTTACTGCTCACCATGTATTTCAACAATACCTCTCTGTATAATCGTCTGTCATGGACAAAAATAGGGATGGTGGCGTACGGCATGTCCATCTATAGAGTTCCCTTCAATTTTGTCACCCATGGCCTGGATAATAGCATGCCAAACTTAGGGGGTATATAGGCCATGACCACATCCATAACTAAATTATTAGAAAGGATCTGGGCCAACAAGATGACCATATCTTTGATCAGACCTAGACATTTCACCTTTTTCAAATTGAAATAAAAGAGATCCTTATAAGGCCCGGTGATGTCCAAACCCAACTTGTCCATGATCAATTTGGGCATAATATTGTGCGGCGCACCCGAATCCAGCATGGCGTTATGAAAGGTCATGTCATGGACCTTGAGATTAACATAGAGTGGGGGAACATCCTCAGTATCGCATGTTTCCTCTACGCACAGATCGAAAAAAATGGTAGGGTGATCATCGTGGACATTCAAAGTGTTAGGAGTCCCTCCCATCTTTAGCATATTAATGATCTGATCTCGATATTATCCCTTTTTGATGAGTTCATTGAAAGGGACAAACATTTTAATCTTAGCCATTTCATTCTCAAAGTTAAAGGGGGGAGAGACCTTTTCTACCTCTTTGTCGCATGTCTCCCAACCTATTTCTAGTGCACTCCTTGGAACTTCCACCTTTGAATTTTCCCTTTTTGTTGCATCCTTGGTCAGATTTTCTTTCTTCAGTCGGCTAGTGGAAGGGATATCTGCTGGATTTTTCCTCACGGGATTCGTCTGCGGAGGAGCCCTTAAGGGATTCGTCTGTTGGGGCTCTGTGGATGCCTTTTTTTTGTTGAGGTTGTATTTCTTTTGGAATTACATGATGGCATTGTGATAGCATTTCCTGAATTCTTTTGTTTCCCAAGACAACGTGTTATCCGTCTCCAGTATGATGTCATCATTTTTTCTCATGTATTGATCATGTTCCCCCTTCATAAAAAACACGTGCGTGTTCTTGTCGTCACAACAATGCATTTGATCTTTGAACATCTGATCAAAATCTTCATTCGCGTAATTTTTTTGGAATGGGGGCCTTATTTCTTGGTTTCCCTTGTCTCTTTGTTCCCTCTGCCTGATTTGCAGGACTAGACCTCTTCTGTGGTTCTAATTTCTAGGTTGGGGATCATGGTGTTCTTTGGCAGTAGGTTTGTTTCCCAGGAACATTCTTTCCATCAGCTTCTCCATTGTCTTCATCATCAAGTCGAACCTGTCCTCTGAGGGTTGAGAGGTCGATGGTTTCGCATCTCCTTGGGGTTTCCTCTCGCCTCTATTGAAGTTTTTTTTATCTTTCCCGATGCCATCAGTTTTACCTCGACTTTGATTGTGTTGCTCATCATAGTGTCTAAATTTGATGATCTTCTCCCCCTTAGTAGCAGGGAGAAATCAATGTCAAAAGAGTCGGCATATCACAGTTGCACATCCCTAGGAGGCGGCTAGACTTCTATAGGAATCAAGTTGTAAAATCTCATGAAACAGGCAGAGAATTCTTACACCGTCTCATCCGATGCTCTTTTAATATTGTTATACTATGTTAGCAGCTGCAAAGGATTCTTTTTGTCTCCCCATCTAGTAATGAAAGACATTTCAAATGTGGCAAAGTCTTGAATGCTTGCTATCAGGAGGGCTTTGAACCACTTTCTCACCTCACCCTAAAGACTCTACACGAACAACCTCATTTTCGCATCTGCATAGTATACCTCTCCTAGGTTGATGAAATCGTTGAACCAATCCAGATGCTTTTGGGCTGAAACGTTTCCTTCAACGCCATAGAGCTTGATCCTCTGGCTGTAATCCTCTAGAAAATTATGCAGTTGGGAAGGCAAAACTAGGGGGGCGAACCTAGCAGCCATTTCCCTAGGGGGGTTTAGGATTTGAAGGATGTTATAAGAAATATTTGCAGCTTGCAGGATTAGAGATCAAAACCTTTCCTCATCAAAATCTATATGGTCCAAGCTGGTTTCTGATTTTGACCTGAACAAAGTCTATTCGAACAGAGCGTCAAACTCAAGGTCGTCAATTCTTTGAGCCCCATCCTTGGGCAAGGATAGATTTCTATCTAAGTAATAGAATGGGTCCTGCGCCTTCTCCCTTACCCTACACAGAAGTATCTCGGGATCATACACAAGCTCTACATGGTTGGGGTCAGGATTGGCTCTAGTATAAATGGTCTTCGGAGCCAGGTTTTATGAATAACAATACTACGGCGTTGGTCTCTTTCATTGGAGTCACCCGGGTAAATGTTTTCAGATAATACACATGTTTTCCCCACTTTTACCCTCAAGGGTTAGATGTTTTATCTAGAATGTTAGCACTCTGTAAACTTTGTTCAGCTAAGAAAATGAATGACAGAGGCAACCTACAAACCAACTTTGAGGCCCAAAAATAGCCTTTTGGACCTGGAGAGGGCTCTCTCTTGAGATTTTGTCTCTATACAGGGTATAAATATAAACTATGGCATATATTTAACACTTTTAAACAATATTTCTGGTTCTATTGGCAAATGAAAGCAAGACCTTGGGCTATGGAGTCGATTTAAGGAAACGATAGAAACAAATGACTGAGTGACTGAACTTGAGAGGACAAAGGCTAAATGAGCAACAATATTCAGTTAAAAATCATTCTGTGTGGCAAGATAAAAACACATGAAGCAACTTGGAGCACCTCTAGGGACGAATTCAAATTTAACTTAGAATAAATACGGTTTGTCTAAATGGCACGAATCTAGAGCACTGCGCGATGAATTCTAGATTCAAAATTATGTTTTGATTTAGAAAAATATTATAGATATGAATATAAAGAACACAGGAAAACACATACACAAAGAAAGAATAAAATACATCAGAATTCCACCGTTATAATCTTTTCATCAAAGTTTCAGGACTTTTGCATTAAGTTCCAATCAGATAAAAAAAATACAATCAATAGTCATTGTCTACATTGTTTTTCCAACAAACCTGAATTACATTGAAAAGATAGAATATATAGACAAAGGTGTGCCTCTTGGGCTACCCTGCATTCTAACTACCATCTATAGAAACTAGGTTTTGGCTACACTTTGTCAGCTGACTCTTCGAATGACCTTTTGCTAAAAATAGAACTGGCTAAAATCAAGAGCATCATAGTCGCTCATCTTTGCCATGGCATTTCAGTCATTAGCATGATCTCATCGTTAGAAAATGATGTGTCGATGATTTCCTCTGACAAGGCACTAGATGGTCAAGTGTCCCGTCAAACTTTTGCCACATATTGTAACGACCGTGACCTTTGGCACGCGATCTTTCATTTGTGCGTGCATGTGGATGGTGATTGCAGACTGTTGCAGGCACTTCCAAAATGATTACCTGAGCTAGGGAACAATGCATATTCTTCAAACTGTAGCACTTATAACATACACCTGTCTTTTGCCATGAGATTCCATCGTTGCACATCCTATGTTTTCCACGTGGGTATCTATCAGATTCTAAGTCCAAACCACATTTGAGGAGACAAAAAACACGGTCGATCAATCATGCGTATGGTCTCGTTTGTAGTTTGGATACTCGAAGCTTTCTCTTGAGAGACCAGTTTTATATTTTCAGGTTCATCACCTGCCTTTGCAGAACTGCATTCCCTTTTAGCTTCTTCTGTGCTCTAGCTAGAGCAGTGCATACTTTCTCCATGGCCGGTTCACATTCCCTGAAGTGTTTCTCATTCCTTTCCTCCGATGCCCTCTGTGTTTCATGCAGTTGTATGATCATATCCTACACTTCCCTGAGCTGTCTCTTTATCCAAGTCGTGTTTCCCTCACAACCTTCTGATGTTGATACTTCAAGGGTCTTGACTACTAATTATTGTCTCAACTCTCTATTTTCCTGGTATAGCTCAGCAATAGCAAGTTATGCTTGTTTCAACTACTACAACGTCTCATGAACATCTACAATTTCAGTGTTTGTCCTTATCCTTCTACCCCAAATTTCTCGAGTTGTTCCTTCGATGGGATATAGCCAAATAATTCACATGAGTAACTCTTCAGTGGTTGATTTTGTACACGACTCACTCGGGACTTAGGTCTCTCTAAACTCCTTGTTTTTCCTTGGCCTTCCCTTTCTCTAGGGTATTTGTTGTTGGGGGGACAGGGCTTCCAATGTCCTTTCTTCCTCTGCATCTCTTCCTGCTTCAGCCTTTACACGACGTGGTGTTACCCTTTCCATTGGTAAAAGAATATATCCTTTTGGATCCTTGGGGATTCCTGCTACAAGTAGAAACAAATCCCAGTCATTTCTCAGTCATGTTAACTCCTCTACTAGCAACAGTTTAATCAATGCGACGTGTGATATTTTCCTCTTCGGCTGAGTTGTTTCATCTTGGGTGTTGTGTTCCATGTACCAGAGACTTTGGTGTAAGAAAAATGGCATATTTTTTTTTATGAATGTGGCTATGGGAGACATCCTCCAACTTATAAACTTGTGCTATGTAGAACATAACAGCTATGTAAGTCTTTCTCTTAGATTACAAACCTGAGAGAAATACCCTAAGAAGGGTACATGGTTCCTTCCCAAGATAGAGCTAAAAATGTAGAGATGACCTCCTCCATTCAGAGAGCTGAGAAGAACTCCAGATGATTATCCAGTGGAAAAGTGATTTGTTGAGTTAGGACATGCCTGTGGCTGATCACAAGGTGAATGTGTGAAATCCCAAAGTTCTAGGTGCAACGTCATGAGAACATAAATGAAAATGATGTATCAACCTCCTTTGAGAAAAATAGTTGATGAGAAGACTCCAGACGATTCTCCTTTCAGTGGGAGTGGGAAAGTAGATCTGTAGAGTGGACGTGTCTGTGGACAAGCACAGGTGAACATGTGAAGACCTGGTTCTTTTGTGTAATGCAGTGAATTAGAGCTATGGCATCCCTATGGATGTGCCCCTAGTCGATGAGCACTAGTTGGTGTATCAGATCCTTTGTTATATGTTGTTCAAGAGTCAAACCTACCTGTAACCCTAATAGTTATATAAAGGGTACAGGTCGGCCCCACCTTAATGTATTAATAATAAATGTAAAATATAATTAATATTAATAATAATAATAATAATAATAATAATATATTATAAAGTGACTTAGAGAGGTCGACCCTGTTGATCCAATAAATGCCTTTTTTGATTGGACAAGTCTAATATAAGTAAGGGATGATTCCCCATTGTGGAATCACATCTTCCTTGTGAGTTTGGAAATTTCAGCAAACACATCTACTTGGGAAAAGGTGCACACCTCTCTTGGGTGCTAGTCTTCTAGGGTTTGAAGCACCCTCTTGTGTGCTAAGGTTTATCTTGGTAGAGGTATTTCTCTTGAATAATATAGCAAAGGATTTGGATGGGTTTTCTTCCCTTTTTGAGAAGGGTTTCCCGGGATACTTCTTGTATTCTTGTGCATGGTGTTTCTTCTTGTGATCTTGGTTGCTGCAACATTATTTTTTATGGTTAAGTGAAATGTTAAAAGGAAATGAAATTCATGCTTAACCTAGCTTATGAAAAATCAACATGGTATTAGAGCATAGTTCTTGAAGAACCCATTGCACAAGCTACAAAATTTTATCAACCATCTCTCCTCTTTTGCAGAACTGTACAACCCTCCTAGGGTTTCCAGAAAATCCATACGACCTCCTTCTCAATGGTTATTCATCCATTAATACTTGGATGATGGGGATAATTTTGGCATATAAGATTATGGACTCTTCCAGCACATCTCCAGAGACTCTCATTGTGACATTTCGAGCATTTTGAATTTTTGGCCCTAGGGTTTCTAGGGTTTCACTAGTTTCTACGTAAATTTCAGAAATAGGGTTTCTGCAAACCCATTGAAGGAGCTCTTCATCTAACCAGTGTTATACTATCTCTCAAAATATTATTTTTGGTTGTCATAAGTCCAATAAAACCTAAAAGTGCCAGCCTATCCTAGCTGTTAGGCTTTCTAGCCTAGTTGACAAAGGGTTGTGAAGAATCTAAAATTATGGTGAACAAAAACTATGATGGAAGATAAGATTGATGGATCAAGAAAGTTCAAAGTTATTGAAAGACAAAACTTCAGAGGAAGACTTATTGTGGGTAATACAAAAGGGTTTACCAGATAAAACTATCAATGAATGGAAGGAAGATGATGTCAGTACAAGGAAGCCAATCACCTACTCAAGCCCTCACTTTGAAAGTCCAGCTTCAAAATAGAAAAGATGACAAAAGATGACACCGTGAATATCTTCTTCATAAATATGTTAGAGGATAGAGATCAGCCAAAGAGCCATTGAATAAATCATATCATCATCCTCAGGTATGCACTTATATATATATATATATATATATATATATATATATATATATATATATATATTATGTGTATCATTGTCATGAGTGAAATTTAAGGAGGAAGGAACCTTTATTGAAGTCATGGATCTAGAGGGATCTCAGTGCATTCAGAGAAACACCACACTTAAAGTAAAGACTCTGTGTTTGATTGTTGTAATTTTCATTCATCTAACCTACATTTCTAAAAGTTTTCTACATTACAAGTAGGTGTTGTAGCTATAACAATATTCCTTAAAATGTTTTGATTCTAGAGATATACTCACTATTCTCCTTTAGGAGATATTCTTATGTTGGTTCTTTTTGTTTTCTTGTTCTAGATAGGTTAACAAGAAAATAAGATGCTTATCCTTCAGAGGGAGTCACTTGAATCAGAAGGAGCCAAAACCATTTGAGAAAGAATAAGAATAGAACCATCATTGAGACAACCAATGCTACAAAGAATGATCATAATCTTTCTAGGATTCCATGGGAAGAAACATGCATGACACAGTATATGTGCAGAACAAGAGTCTTCACCAGACTTTGAAAAACATAACTCCTGAAGAAGTCTTCACTGAAATAAATCTTGAGATTGAGCACTTCAGTTTATTTGGGTGCCCAATGTATTTTCATGTACCCAAAGAGAAGAAGTCCAAGCTAGATCCTTTAGGAATAAAGGATACAATGAATATTCAAAGACATCCCTAGTTAGAGACAGATTGAGACAAGCAGAGACATTGTCCTTGAAGAAGAGACAATTTTTTTCAAAGACCTAGAGAATCTCAGATGGAGATTGACAATGAGACAACACCTTCTCCCCCTTAAGCAATTCAGAGGGAGACAATCATTACTCTAGGTTATCCAGTTTATATAGTTGATATGTTTAGAGATATTGCATTAGGGCATAAAATGCCTATGTAGACTCACTCTGCAAGAGGCAGATAAACATACAAGGCTCTCAAGGAACATTCCAAGAAAGAAAAAGAGATTTTCGAGCTATCCTTCAGTCATGAGACACTTCATTGATGCTGAGACACCTTGTCTTAGAGAAGAAACAAGAGAACCGGTATAGAAAAATTTCATAACAAAAGAATACCAATATATCTTAAAAGAATGATGCATAAGATATTATTCAGGGACTAGAAAGGGAAGTCTGTGGTAACTTCTAGGTGGATCTATATGATCAAGAATGCATTTGATGAAAGTGTCAAGAAATACAAAACGAGATCTATAGCCAGATGTTTCTCACAAATAGAGGGAGTTATCTATGATGAGACACTTGATCCAGTGAACCCGATACACTTCCATCAGTACCTCCATCCATGAGTTGGAAACTATATCAAATAGATAGATTCTTGATAAGTTTGGATTTCAGCAAGAGTGTTGTTGATTCAAACCTATATCATTACTATATTGGTGACGAGATGCTAATCCTGATGACTTATTCAAAAAGCGTTATTGTTACAAGTAATCCTTGACTTATGAATTCGAGATGAAGAATCCGAGTATGATGCACTACTTCTTGGGACAAGAAGTATGATAGATGACCTATAAGATTTTCCCAAGTCAAGGAAAATATACAGTGAAAATATTAAAGAAGTTCAGTATGATAGAATGAAAAATCCATCGTGTTAGATTTAAAGAAGAATATTGATGATGATTCAGATGAGACTGATCCACCACTGATTGGATCACTAATGTATATGGTCAACACCATACTTGATTCATACCATGCAGTGAATGGGCCTAGTCATTTCATGAGTCAACCGAGACAGACTCATTAGAAAAACAACAAAACATGTATTGAGATATATACGAGGCACAGTTGGATATGGCCCAAGATATGCCTCCAGTGTAAACTTGATTTTGTAGGATATGCTGATTTAGATTGAGAAGAAAGTACAATGAACCAGAAAATCACATCCAACTGATGTTCTTTCGTGAAGTTTTTTTTATGGTTTACTAATGCAGTAGGAAACAAAACTCTGTAGCCTTAAGTACCACAGAGGAAGAGTATATAAGAATCAAGTGTGCGAAGCAATGTGGCTTCACAAAGCTTCTGACAGATTTACTTGACCATGAAATGGATCCTATGATGATAACCAAAAGCTATGAGTAAAGATCCTTGAGAACCCAATGTTCCCTAATGGATCGAAATACGATAAGATGAAATATCCTTATTTTAGACATATGATGCAGAGAAAAATCGTACACATGCAATACCTTCCTACACACGAGAAGATTTCATATATATTCACCAAGTTAACTTCATGAAGAATGTCTCCCTATTTGAAAGGGAGTGTCGATAACTCCAGCCAAGACAAAATTCAACATACATCCATGTGAGACTTGGCATGATAAAGAATGCCTCCCTAGCTGAGAGGGAGTGTTGATGAGTGAAACTATGGGATACATCCTCCAACTTACAAACATGTGAGATGTGGAACATAGTAGCTATGGAAGTCTTTCTCTCAGCT
This sequence comes from Picea engelmannii, assembly GCA_009831015.1. NCBI lineage: Eukaryota > Viridiplantae > Streptophyta > Pinopsida > Pinales > Pinaceae > Picea > Picea engelmannii. Next base: position 85,898 of record ML797442.1, read on the forward strand.
TACAAACCTGAGAGAAATACCCTAAGAAGGGTACATGGTTCCTGCCTGAGATAGAGCTAGGAATGTAGAGATGACCTCCTCAATTCAGAGAGTTGTGAAGAACTCCATATGATTGTCCATTGGAAAAACGATCTATTGAGTTAGGATGTGCCTGTGGCTGAGCACAAGGTGAACGTGTGAAATCCCAAAGTGTCGGGTGCATCGTCATGAGAACAAAAATGAAGATGATGTGTTAGCCTCCTCTGAGTAGCAGAGTTGACAAGAAGACTCTAGATGATTCTCCTGTCGGTGGCAGTGGGAAAGCAGATCTGTAGAGTGGACATGCCTTTGGACGAGCATAGGTGAACGTGTGAAGACCTGGTTCTTCTATGTAATACAATAAATCAAATCTATGACATCCATATGTATGTACCCCTAGTGGATGAGCACTAGTGGGTGTATCAGATCCTTTGATATATGTTGTTCAAGAGTCAAACCTGCCTATAAACCTAATAGTTATATAAAGGGTACAGGTCGTTCCCACCTTAATGTGATAGATAATAAATGTAAAATATAATTAATAATAATAATAATAATAATAATAATAATAATAATAATATATTCTAAAGTGACTTAGAGAGGTCAACCATGTTGAGATAATAGACACCTCTGTTGATTGGACAAGTCTAATATAAGTAAGGGATGATTCCCCATTGTGGAATCACATCTTCTTGTGAGTTTGGAAATTTTGACAAATACGTATACTTGGGAAGAAAACCCAACCAAATCCTTTGATATATTCTTAAAGAGAAAAACCTCCACCAAGATAAACCTTATCACACAAGAGGGTTGTTCAAACCCTATAATACTAGCACCCAAGAGAGGTGCACACCTTTTCCAAATTGCACCAACAGTTTCTAAGGATACTTCTTGTGTTCTTGTGCATGGTGTTTCTTCTTGTGAAATTGGTTGCTGCAACATTATTATTTATGGTTAAAGTGAAATGCTAAAATGAAATGAACTTCATGCTTAAACTATCTTATGAAAAATCAATAGATTTAACGGTCTCCACCTTGTGAAGTGCATCAACAATCTAATGTGGTGCGGATATATTATGCCAAACCTTCCTTCACAAGTGAAATATTTCTTAATCACCTCCATGAGTTTCCAAAAAATACCCTGCAAATGTCTTCTTGGAACACCTGTTTCAACCTTCCCACATAAGAAGTCTTGCTTGATGAAGTCTTCGTAACACTACATGTGATCTGAAAATGGAATGTACTTGTTTAAGGGTGCAAGGTATCCATTTTCCATAATTTCAAATGTGAGTTATACACTCCAATGTGACCTCTGAAAATGTGAAAACTTCTTATTTCTTATACAGAGATAGACTATAGGGGCATTCATCGGACATGTCACCTCTAAAGAGAGGATGAGTTTCAGAGGCTACCTGGCCCTCTACCAGCTCTGCCTAAAGAAATAATGAAGTAAACACTTAGAAGTCTTTGACATACACATACTTGAAGTTTGATATCTTGCGGAATAAGACAAATAACTTTTTGCAGCTGAATAGGTGATTATGTGTGTATGCAAGTTATGTAAATTTGTTGTTTAACACTTTATATCAGTTTTTTTTAGCATATCATCTTCAGAACATAAATACATCAGAATGATAAAGCAGTTCACCCCCTCTCTGGGCTACATCTGCTGGACAAAACCTCCCAAACTAGGCTTGTCCTCTTGTATTAAAAATGCTACAAAGGCTAATACAAGAATAAGAGTGTATTGACAGACAGATCTGACTGTAAATATAGAATTAGAAGCTAGGAATTAGCTAAACATGCTCTTTCCCAAACACTAAACAGTGAAATTGTACCTTATACAGTACTTTCCCCAATTGGCCCTGGTGGCCCTTTAATCTTGCATGGAGAATTTCGATGTGAAGATGACCTCAAATGGTTTCGAAACCTCTGCCATCAGACTCAGAAGTTCGAAAATAGCAGACATAGGCTTTTGAATCACCAAAAATGGATGAACAGAGCCTCCAAACAGCTCAAGCACTGAAATGGCCCTGGTGGCCCTGAAAGCTTCCCTGAAGCTAAACAAGGAGAAGAATGCCTCAACAGGAAAAAAGAGATGTAGAAATAGATTCAGAATGCTGATAAACTTCAAGAATGACCTTCGTTCCACATTCAATGGCTGCACAAATCCCAATGCATCTCCCAAACTGATTTGGCCCTTATGGCTCCTGGAACTTCCACGAAGCAAAATCACCTGCAAATGACCTCAGATGGCTCTGAAACCTGCTCCAATGGCTTCAGAAGGTCGAAGAGACCCAAAATCCACTAAAATTTCATCGAGAATGGTTTCCTCTAGCCCGAGATATCTCAATAACTGACTCTCCTTCTCTTTTCCCCAAAAACTCCACTAAATTAGGAGTAGCGGGAGTTAATCTCACTAAAATTAGCAAAAACGCCAAAAGAGGCAGACTCCGCCCAAAACGCCCAACCGTTAGCATTTAACGTCAATGGTTGACGTGGTCACATGTCCTCCGACTAACCGCCGACTTCAATGGTTTGTAAACCACGTATGTCAACCGTGGCACCTAACGGTTAAGCACTGTAAATGTGAATGCAAGGTGGCAGTTAACCGTCGTGCAAATGAACGGTGCCAATCCGCAACCGTCGGGGGTTAAGGCCAAGGTTCTGGCCCGTGGTCCGGTGAACAACAGGGGGATGGTCCTTAGGGGCTGGTCCCCCTTTTCCGCCCCTCCTAACATGTGCCCACCTTTTAAGAAAAAGGCGCCCTTTGCATTGTAAACAGCAGCACTGGCCCGTGTGGTTAGGGCGCGGGGCTTTTATGTTGGAGACCCACGGTCGAATCCCTTCGTTGCTGTTGATGCGCGTTCAAAAAATGTATTTTGAATATTGACAGGTGGCGGCCTCCGCGCCCACCAAATTTTGTTTAATAAAAAACCCATTTCATAATGTTTTTTTTATTTAATTTTTTTCTTTTCATAATTTCATTATATGTATATATATTTTTTTATTTTATAACGAAATAAGAAATTTCTGACTGGGATAACTTTGTCATGCAGATTCGGTTTTCCATGCCGTTTGTGCCAGCAGGATCGTATCGAAGAGACCTATCCAGTCGTTCCAACTTCAACCCTTTCTGAGCAAGTTCAATTTTGAGCAATTTTACGACACTTGGTCCTGAGCTCCTGATCACACCTCCCAAATGAGAAGGCTTTTGGTCCCCAAAAGCTTACTGAATCTCTGAACTGAACTATAGAGCACTTGAGGAACAGAAATATCCTCTACCGGTCAGCCAAAAGAGCATACTGATGCCAAAAATGTCCTGTCTTATCAACTGTCACGATGCCCATCCATGGCACCTCCGCTCCAGAAGAAGAGCTGCCTCCCAAATGAGAAGGCTTTTACCAAGATGAAACACTTCATCATTTCTCCTCTTTACAATCTTGGAGA
>ML797442.1:92654-106969 GCA_009831015.1 Picea engelmannii
CGTTCAAAAAATGTATTTTGAATATTGACAGGTGGCGGCCTCCGCGCCCACCAAATTTTGTTTAATAAAAAACCCATTTCATAATGTTTTTTTTATTTAATTTTTTTCTTTTCATAATTTCATTATATGTATATATATTTTTTATTTTATAATGAAATAAGAAATTTCTGACTGGGATAACTTTGTCATGCAGAGTCGGTTTTCCGTGCCATTCGCGCCAGCAGGATTGTATCGACGAGACCTATCCATTCGTTCCAACTTCAACCCTTTCTGAGCAAGTTTAATTTTGAGCAATTTTACGACACTTGGTCCTGAGCTCCTGATCAACATGTCAAAAGTAATGTCTTTAAACCACTTCTCACCATGAGAAGGTATCTCTGTCGCATCTGATAGAGTTTCCTCTATCACTTGGAAATAAACACCTGCAATTATCGTGTGGGATCCATCGAACCTAAGTGCAAACTACTCTGCTAGTTTCATGTTGAAACCTTAGATTTTTCTACAAAAGGCCATCCATGTGACCTGCTTGAAAGATGCCCTGAGCTCTGGATATTCATTGATAAACATCAAGATTTGAGGCTTGGGCCCAACATTCCTACCACTTCATGCACCCTTTCTTATGCTCTAGGATGTCGTCATGGTGCAATGCATATCATTCCCACATGTGATGGATTTTGTGTGGACCAAAGGCGGTAATATCAATTGACCTGGGTCTATGAGAAGAATTGTAGGCAATGCGTAAAGTTGACTGATGATCAGAATGCATGTAGAGCGCTCAAAATTTATAATCGGGTGGGCGAGATATGGGAGTGTGCTGGGGGACACTGAATTCATGGTGACTAGATGTTTTAGAGTGAGCTTGGATATTTTCATAGTGCATCTATGTGACAGGAACACTTTGGAGTGTACACATTGCAATTGATAAGAGTTGTAGGGCATATATGATACGATATCTGTGATTTTCCATTTGCTCGGGCTTCATAATGAGTTGATGATGGTCACTATGTTCGCCAAAGAAACTTCTATTTAACCACTTGCCTTGACTTTAGGCATGTAAGACCTTCTTTTCTGTCATGACCTTACTCTTTGGGAAAAGACCTCTATCCCTTACACATGTTTTGGTTCTGACATCCCTTCCTGACTCCAAGGGCCAATTGACCACTTGCTAACCTCAACCCATTTTCTCTTCGGTACCTGAACTCACACGCTTTGACACATGGACTCTAACTCAACTAAGACCAACTCTAAATGAAAAAATGATGGTGCTAACACCTAGCAAGCTTCCCTTCGACATTCTAAATTTTGACGGCAATATTGTGAGGACCTGGGTGATCATGTGACTACGTTTCACCTATGGTGCTCGCCTCACTCCCTTAATGATGATTATGTTTGTTTGAGGCTGTTACAAAGAACCCTTATAGGGTTCGTTGCGAAATGATACATCGAGCTACCTGAGGGAACTTATGGAACTTTCAATGAGCTGGTCTTGGTTTTCCTCAATCACTTCCAACTGCTAGTTCGTTACGATGTTGGTATAGAAATTTTATCGGCTTTTCATCAATATAAATCGACCCACATATCATGTCATATTCAAGAGTGGCATAGAAGGAAGAGGTTGATTAAATCTTACATTCCTCTAGAGTTTATGTTGGAATGGTTCCTCAAATCCCTATTGCCTTACATTTCGAAGGATGTTTCTACATCCATAGTGACATCTAAGTAAGAGTCCATATTTAAAACCAAGTAGTTGGATCATATATATGCTCAATCTAGGATTCTCTACGAAATGATTCCTGATGCACCACAATCAAATTACGATCCTAGACAAAATCTTGGGCCTCATGCTAATGGAATCATAGGCTCCACAAACGCCAAGAATACAAACTAGGTGATGAACTAGCTCAAAGATTTATCTCTTAACTTGTCTACAACAAGACAAACTACGAATTCATCCTCACCCACCCAGTCGGAAGATGTACATTCTATGCAGTCGATGATCTGGGATATTTCCATCAAGTGAATTATCAAAGAATTGTATTAAATGAGCATAAACAAAAGTACACCATAAAGAAGTAAAAGCTCAAAAGGAAAGAGACATAATCATGCAATATGAACACAAAGAACTTGATAATGGAGTTCGTCCCTGGTGGACTATGTATCTGGGTCCTACTTTCAAATGGGTAGGCCTTTTTGTTAACTCCACAAAAAAATTGTGCAAAATACATAAGTATACCTCATTATGGAGTCAAGATACAAAATATTTGCTCAAATTAGAAAACTAACACCAGCACTATGTTCTTGGTGTCATTATACCTAAAAATGACTGTCTCCACGCCTCAATCCGAGTCGAACACTTTCAGGCCCTCAAGACAACCCTGTCTCAGTTTTCATGCCACTACCCATGCAATAAATGATGAAAATATTGAACTGCGTGCCAAATCTGTACCATTTTGTACTGTACAGATGCACTTGTTCTGCCTCCTTCGTGCTCTTGTGTGTTCAGAATGCACTGTTCAAACCCCTTCTTATACAATTTTTCCGGCGGTTATGCAATAATGAGGAAGTTGGGCACATTGGTTATGGAGGATAAGTTAAGGCGTAGGATGTTGGAGAGGTTATGGGGTCAAATCCCATAGAATCCCCCTTTTATCATATTGTTGGCGCGCTCTGATAATTCTGGCGGAGGTTTTGGCGGGCGGTTAAATGGCAGAATGTTCTAAATATAGTGGAATATGTTATATTTTGTGGATGGTTATGATAAGAACCTAAGATGGAAGAAGGTTGTGTTTGTATGGGCTAAATCATGTGATCAAGGGCTAGGCCGAAGGCCTAGCCCCTTTCCTTTCTCACATAGTTCAAATTTTAAACTTAAATGTAATTTAAAACATATTACAAATAAGGACTAAATTTTGGTGTAGTGGTGGCATGGATTTGTGGAGGAATTTGGGCTAGTGAGAGGTCATGAGTTCAACCCTTGGGGAGTCATATAAATTTTAACACACTAACCATTGGAGGGGTGCCACATGGCACCATATAATTTGTCTCACTTGTCACAATCTGAATTGCCCATGAAATTGACACATGTCATCACCTAACTTGCCCATGTGTCTGCCATCCTTGCCATGTCATCCCATGCCAACTTAGTTGTATGGACGTTCCATGTGTCACCCTTGTAGTGTTTCCACACGTCACTTTGAATTTTGACTTTTGACCAAGTTTCACTGAACTTTGACCGCTTATAACTTTTGATCTATAACTCCATTTGACAAGCCGTTTGAGTCGTTAGAAAGCTTGCGACGTGCTCTTCATGGGAAACTTTGAATTTTTTCCCTTTTATGTCTATTGAAGCCATTATAAGCATCCTGAGTTGTTTCTGTGTGCTTGGAGTTTCTCTTAACCTTCTATGGATCCTTTTTGGATCACACCTTCCCACTGAGAGCTTTTTGGACCACCAAAATATTTCGTTAATCAACTGGTAAGTGAGGGAAGAGTCCCCTCACTTTATCCTTATAAATCTAGTTTTCCTTGCTTGTATGTGTGCCCTTTAATCCTACTTGAATATAATCAAAATCACCCCTGCGTGAAGTCCTCGTCCTTCTTTCCACAATGATATCTTCCCGTAACTCATCCAAGTACTCATGTGCAAAATCATCAACTGAAGGTATTGAAACTTTGTCATCCTGAACCATGATCATGGGAGGCTCAAAAAGTTTCAAGTTCTCTACGTTCACAACTGAGTAGATATGCATATAAGGTGGAATATCTAAACGAAAAGCATTAGTGCCGCTTTTCTCCAAAATAGTGAAGGGTCCATATCAGATGGGCTTGGGTTTCTTTCCTTCACCCTTCAATCATTCATTGTTGATGTGAAGTCATACCCGGTCTGCAACCTGGAACTGATGATCAACCCTGTGCTTGTCTTGTTGATATTTATACTGTGCTTGACTCTTCTCCATCCGTTCCCTGACTACCTGGTGTATCTGCTAGATCCTCTAAATGAAATTGTGGGCTCTATCCTCTGTTTGTTCTTCATTCACATTGACACCTCTCTCATACATCCAGTCCAAAGGAACCTTTGGTAGGTACCCAAAACATGTCTCAAAAGGTGAAATCTGAGTGGATGAATGTAAATATTGGTTATAATCATGTTGTATATAGGGTATCTATTCATCCCATAACTTAGGATGCTTGTTGCAGTAGCCTCAAAGAAAAAGTACCATTGTTCTATTTACCACCTCTGTATTTTCTGTCGGTCTGTGGATGAAAAGAAATGCTCCTCTTCAATTTAGTGTCCATCATTCTCCACAAGTTAGTCAAAAAATCCCCAAGGAATCGAGTATCTCGATCAAAGACAATGGACGTGGGTAACCCAAAGTGAAACCAAACATATTGAAAGAAGAGATTAGCAGTCTTCTTAGCAGTGATCTTCTTTTTACATGGAATCAAGATACACATATTGCTGAACCTATCCACTATGACATACAAATAATCATGACCCCCTTTGGTCATTGGTAAACCCCATATAAAATCCATGGAAAAAATTTCCCATGGATGGGATGGAACAGGAAGTGGTGAGTATAACCCTCATGAGTCTTTTCATTTGCCTTGCACTAACAAAAAGACTCACATTCCTTAACCAATGTGAGTCTTTTCATTTGCCTTGCACTAACAAGTGTTGTATTTACCCTCATGTTGTGAGCTCTAACAATATATTCCACTCCCCCTTTAGTAAGGTGGTATTTGTTCTCATGACAAAATAAGATTTCTTTTCTATCATAAAGATAAGGACTTCCCAACAGTATGCCACATATATCAAGTGGGACAACATTCAAATCCACTTCATCAATCAACTTTGAAGAAATAGAAAATATGACCCTACATTGTTTGGTGATATTAAGTTTTTCTTTGTCACATACCCAACCAAGAGGAGAAGGCTTTGGATGTGGTTTCGTTACAAGACCCATCTTCTTGACAAGTGCTTCAGATATCAATTTTACTTGGGAACCCAGATCAAATAATGTATCTATCTTAGTATGCTTAGATACAACTCGTATATGAAATAACTCATTCCTCTTTCGTTCATCAATATGAGATTCATCATTGGAACTTGAACTAGCATGAAGAGAATATTTACCTTGTACTCTAGCCACTGTGATATTTCCTTCATATCCTGATTCAAAACCAAGATCTTGCTACACTATAGCAACAATATTTGTCTTCCCCTTTCCACCGAACTATTTTGGTTTCTTTTCTGGATGTAGTTTCCAACAATGTTCTTCATCGTGACTGCTCCTCTTGCAATGAGTGCAAGATTGTTTTCCTCCTTCTCTCATTATTGTAGAGGTATTCTTGTCCTTCCTTTTAAACTTATTGAAAGTCTTGTGTGGGAAATTGGAAGGTTTCTTTGTGGGATCTTCTTGAACATGTTTCCCCCTGTTCTCAAGGTGAGTGGATTGCACACAAACTTTGTCAAGACTAGTGGCGTTAAACAAGAGCAAAGTATGATGAATATAACTGTGAAGTGTGCCAATATACTTCATTAAAGTTTCATAAGAATCCAAAGGAATATTTAATGTGAGAGATTTCTTCCTAAATTATTCTGTGAAACTTTGTGCGTTCTGACCTTTACTCTATCTCAAAGTTTTCCATTCCATCATTGATTTATGTAAATACCCTAATGGATAAAATTGCTTCCTTATCTCTGTTTTGAATTCTGACCATGAGGAAAGAATCTTAACACACTTACTCATGTCATGTAGCTTGCTCTCCCACCATATGAGAGCGGTGCCTTCCAACCGAAGAGAAGCCAGTTGGACTTTAACTTCCTCTTCGTCAATATGCTGAACACGACAATATACTTCAACCTGTCAGATCCAATTGTCTAACTTCTCAGGATTAACATCTCCATTAAACATAGGTAAAGAAAACTTTACATCAATCTTTAATAATGGTTTCTTAAAAGAGGATCTATGGTTAGAATGTTGAGAGTGATGAGAATGCTCAAAGGAAGAAGAACTAGAACTTGAAGGCGAAGATGGAGGCTCAGGAGGGTCTCCTCCAACCCCTTGATTTACCAAAGAATCATCATCTACATGTGCTTCCTTTTTCTTCCCTTTCTTCTTCATCCTCTTCTCGTAATATCCATATATTCGTTCGACCATTTATGACATGCGATAAAATACCATGTGAAAGTTTTTCTCCTATTCATCACACTTATCCTCTTCTTCCATCTTCTTCCTTCGGGATGCATGACCAAATTCAGGATTGAAAGTCTTAATATTTTCTTCACCCTGCTTATGCTTGGCCCTAGTAAGCATTCATACTCAATAATTCAAGTCAAAGACGACTTCTCTGATACCAACATGATCCAAGATATTTTTGTCAAGTGACTTATTAAATAATTGTATTAAATGAGCATAAACAAAAGTGCACCATAAAGAAGGAAAAGCTCAAAAGGAAAGAGACATAATCATGCAATATGAACACAAAGAAATTGATAACGAAGTTTGTCCCTGGTGGACTACGTCTTTGGGTCCTGCTCTCAAATGGGTAGGTATTTTTATTAAATCCACAAAAGAATTGAGCAAAATACATAAGTATACCTCATTCTAGAGTTAAGCTACAAAAGTTTTTCTCAGATCAGAAAACTAACACCACCATACATTTGTGGCGTTGTTTTACCTAAAAATGACTGTCTTCAGGACTCAATCTAAGTCAGACACTTTTAGGCCCCCAAGACACCACTACCTTGATTTTCATGGCACTGCTCCTGCAATAAATGCCAAAAATATCGAACTACATGCCAAATCCGTACCAGTCCGTACAATTCCGTACTGTACGAATGTGCTTGGTATGCCTTCTTCGTGCTCTTGTGTGTTCCAAATGCACTACCTGAACTCCTTCTTATACAATTTTTTCGGTGGTTATGCGATAATGAGGAAGTTTGGTGCATTGGTTATGGAGGCTAATTTAAGGCGTAGGCTATTGGGGAGGTTTCGGGGTAGAATCCCACAGACTCCCCCTTTTTTCATATTGTTGGTGCGCTCTGCTAATTTCGGTGGAGGTTTTGGTGGGCAGTTAAATGGCGTAATGTTCTAAATATAGTGGAATATGCTATATTTGGTTGACGATTGTGATAATCCCCTAAGATGGTGGAAGTTTGTGGTCGTATGGGATAAAGCATGAGATCAGGGGTTGGGCCGAAGGTTAATCCCCTTTCCTTTGGTGCCTAGTTCAAAGTTTAAACTTAAATGTAATTTAAAACATATTACAAATAAGGACAAAAGTTTGGTGTAGTGGTAGCGTGGATTTGTGGGGGCCTTTGGGATAATGAGATTTCATGAGTTTGACCCTTGGGGAGTCATATAAATTTTAACACACCAACCATTGGAGGGGTACCATGTGGCAGCCCATTACTGGGCCATGTGGCACCATATAATTTGTCCACAAAACTGCCACTTGTCACAATTTGATTTGCCCATGAAACTGACACATGTCATCACCTAACTTGGCCACATGTTTTCCATCATTGCCACGTCATCCCATGCCAACTCATATGTATGGACACTCCACATGTCACCCTTGCAGTGGTGCCACATGTCACTTTGACTTTTGACTTTTGACCAAGTTTGACTGAACTTTGACCGTTTATAAATTTTGATCCGTAACTCCGTTTGATGAGCCATTTGTGCCATTAGAAAGATTGCGATGCGATATTAATGATCATGAAGTTTTAATTTAGTTTTTGGAACTTTAAATTTTTTCCCTTTTCTGTCTGCTGAAGCCATTATGAGTGTCTTGATTTGCTTCTTTTCATTCTGAGTTGTTCTTAACCTTCTCTGGATCCTTTTTGGATCAATCGATGAACTTGAAAGGTAACCAATAACCTCGAGGGAACAAGAGGAAGAATCATACTAATAATCGTAAAGGTGGGAGTGATAATAATGATAATGAGAAAAGAAAGGACAACCATGATAATGATAAATCTAATAATAGTGCTAGTGAGGGAAAGAAAGAAAATAGGAAGATGAATTTTTTATGTAAACTTTGTAAAGAATATCCCCTTACCCACTTATGCCCCAAAATTGAGGAATCCTTGAGGCTCATAGTGCAACAGCATGCTGTGATGACTAATTCATTTCCACATAATCAAAATATGACCTTGGGATCTACCAACATTGGAAATACGTCGACTGGAGGTCAAAATCCCTCGACGCATGATGGTGGCCATCAATGTGTCAATATGGTTTGATCTGAGGTTAGTGTAGCCACCAAGACTTGCATTTATGGTTCTTTGCAACTTGTTGTAGGTCGAGAGCCTCCTCTTCCGAAAACATCTTTGCAAATTGATAAGCCTGAACCTCCACCTCGCATTCTAAAAGGATTCCTCAAGCACTCTGCTCACAATCCTAATGCTAGAGCTGCCCAAAATTACTTGATTGTTGAAGATTTGGGCCAAAATTCATGCACGATGTCAGATTTGGAGGTACTCCAGACATGTCGAACACAAAGGAATGCCTTGTTATCTTCATTGGGAGCTCTATACCCGTGTGGCTAAGAGGTTATCAAGTTCGATGTTGTGGATGTCAAGCCTCGCTTGCCTTACCATGTGACCTTTCAAATCCATGTAGAGGGTATGAATATCACCATAAAACATGTTGTCATTGATGAAGGTGCTTCGATATCCGTAATGTCTCTATCTTGTTGGAAATCCATTGTCTCTCCACCACTTTTCCAATCCAAGACCATGTTAACTGCATTCGATGGATGTTCTTTCAGACCCCATAATATCCTTCCTGCTTTCCCAGTCTAGTTAAGCGGAAAGACTATGAAGGTCAAGGTCAAGGTGGTTGATGCACCTCTTGACTACAATATTTTACTAGGGCGTAATTGGAAATACACTATGAAAACCATTTTGTATTCAGCATTCTTTGTTTTAAGCTTTCCTCATGAAGGGAATATTGTGATGATCGACCAATTATCCTTTGCACATCCTAGTTCCTCTACATCGATTGCACCTTCAGTCCCCATTATTGATAATTTTTAGTAGGAAATTGAGAACGTTGGTGTCAGAATGTATTCCCACACTACAAGGATACGACCCTCTAGAAAAGGTTTTTGTGGATACCCCTATTAAAATAGCCCAAAAATTTGTTTATAGCGTAGGATACTAGCGGAGGGGAGCGGATGAAGGTTTTAGCGAATGTTTTTTTACAGTGCGTTTACAAATATATAACGCACTAATACATTTTATACAATTGATGCATCGATGCCCGCAAAACTAATGCATTGTAGTAGGGTTATTTCAAACAAAAAAATATTCTCATGTGCTACAAAAATAATGATGCACCGGGGCGCAAAGTTTCTCTTAAAAATTGCACACCATAGCAGTGTTATTTTTAAATTTTTTATATACGATAGTGTGATACTTAAACAATTGCACTGGTGTAGATGATTTCTCCCAAACAATGATGCACCATGGTAAGGTTTTCAAAAAAAAAACTCTAGTGCATTATGTAAATAACGACGCACTAGTGCAGCTAGTTATTTAGCGCATCGTAAAAGGGTTAAATTAAAAAAAATTATCGGCCATATTCTTAATCATGTAGAGAGGTCATCAGAGAGAGAAAAAACAACAACATGAGTAGAGGGTTTACCTATATGATGTTGTAGGAGATTTGGAGGCAAGGGAGAGGGAGAGGGATTTTCTTCCTGGGCATTTCTGTGAATTTTTTTGTCTGCATTTCAAATGTAAAGAATTGAGTCTAAAGTATAGGAATTTCAACTGTAAATACTTGAGTCTAAATTTTGGGTAGTCTCTCAAAATTCTAATTTATAATCATTTGAAGCATGTCGTAGACTCAAGTATTTAGTGAGCTCCCAACTAACGGGTTGTCTAGAAAAATTATCATCTATATTAGTTGCTAATTCACAATTGTGTGTGATTATGATGACATTTTGAGTTCTTATGACCATGATGTCCATGATGGGAATCTTGCTCCATGGGTACCTACTACTGTCTGAATCTCCCTTCCCATATCGCCATCATGATCGTCAATGATTATAACATTGTATGATCTCACTGTCAATGATCATAACCAACTTGCATGATCATCAATGATCATAAACTATGTGATCTCACCATCAATTATCATAACTTCTGTGATCTCATTGTCAATTATCATAAACTGCATGATCTTGTTGTCAATGATCATAACCTTGATCTCGTCATCAACGATCATAACCGTCTCTCAAAATCCTAAACTATAATCATTTATTGTTTATAATATAGTTGGGAGTTCACCAAATCCTTGAGTCTAGAATATGCTCACTCTAGAAAAATTCTAATATATATTACTGGAAAATAAAAATTTCTATAACTTTTAAAGAATAATGGTGTGTATATTTAAAAGACATCGCATCAGTGCATCTATAACACTCCAATGCACCGGGGTGTTGCATTAATAACATCACTGTGACATGATTAAATAAAACAAATACGCACCATCATAGGATTATTTCGAAAAATATACTCTGGTACGCTCCATGGTATACTGACACACTGGTTAGCCCAAGTGCTCTAAATAGATGCACCGTTATAGGTTTAGTTTTAAAAAAATATACTCTGGTGCACTTGTTAAAACCAGACGCACCAGTGTTTCTAATAATAGAGTGCACTGAGACATGGTTAAATAAAAACATTTGCACAGCATTGTAAGATTATTTCAAAAAATATACGTTGGTGCTCTCCATAGTATATTTATGCACCGAGGTGCACCGTTTCTCCAAAGGGAGCACTGTGTTATGGTTATTTAAAAAAAAAAATCGGTTCCCTATGTAACACTGGACACACCAGTGCGTCGAATAATCGATTGCACCGTGACAGGGTTAAAAAAAAAAATTATGCACCATTGTAGGATTTTATTCAAAAAATAAATACGTCTGTGTGCTCCATAGTAACCTGAGGCACCCGTGCTCCAAAAGGGCACACCATGTTTTGGTTATTTGTAAAAAATATTATCCGGTGTGCTACGTAAATATTTTAGCACTGGTGCGTTTAGTCATCGAGCACACCGAAACATGGTTAAATAAAAACAATTTACTAGTCATAAAATTCATTTTTACCATTTTCAAAGCTATAGAACTCAAAATCACCAGTGCAACTTTTTCCTCTCTAGAGCACCATGTTGTCGGTTCTTCCCTTGCTTATCTTCCTTCCATTTGTTTCTCTGTTCATGGCTTTCAAAATTTTCCAAACGGTGGGAAAATTTGTTTTTTTTTACTACGTGCCAACCATGCCTCCCCGACGATAAAATGTTTAGGTAATATCTTTGTTTCTTTATAACTTAAGTTTTTGGTGGATTAAAATTTAAAATTGACTTCATTTTTCACTGTTTTAAAAAACAATTTTTTTTTTTATGCGTGGTGCGTTCGAGACGTTCGGCTTGCACTGCGATCGATGCACCCTATAAATTTACAAGGCATGTCACAACATAATGTTAAATTCCTCGACGGTGCATAGGTAAACAAGAATGCACCAACACGTCTGTTTATTGATGCACCATGTAAAATTATATAGCTATTCAGTGGTGCGTCGCAATACCTCTAACACACCAGTCTGTTACGGTACATGATGCACCGCACAAATTAGATATATTATTTTATGTTGTGCATTAGTAAGAATTTGTATCAGTACGTTCATGTTTACAAACACACCTCCATAAAAAAATGGCATTTTGTTGTGGTGAGCCTTCTAAATCTTCTGTGTGCACCGTGAGAGGTGCGAACCAAATGCACTGCCCAAAACAATTAGATAAATAATTGTAAAGTTTCTTACTCATCAATTTTAAAAAATTAGTGGGGAAGTGTGTCACCATTACTTAAATGCACTGGTGCATATAAGGAACACATACACACTACCTTAACTAATTTTTAAGAAATTGTTTTATGTTGCGTTAGGATTTTAATTTGTTTTTATTTTAATCAGTGCGTAGGGTAATCGTAACGTCGGTGCGTCAATTTTAAAAACAATGGTGGGGTTGTGTGTCTTCATTACTTAAATGCATCGATGCATATAAGGAATGTATATGCACCACCTTAACTAATTTAAAAAAAAATGGTTTACGATGTGTTAAGATTTTAATTTGTTTTTATTTAAAGCGGTGTGTAGGATAATCGTAATGCACCGATGTAGTAGGCCGGTTATACAACGCACCACATAACATAATATAACAAATTTTATATGGTGCATTAGTTTACATTGGTGCACTGTAGTAGGTGCTCACAACTTATGAATGCACTGCGGGTGGTGCTTGACTATTTTTTAGGTGCACCGGTTAAGAAATTTACTTATTTTTTGAAGGAAATTATTTTTTCGTATTTATAAATAATTTTTTCATTTAGTAGATTTTCGTTTATATTTTATGTAAGAGAGAGGTTCATGTATTTCATATGTTAATCATCTAGAGACATGAGCAGAGAGAGTAGTAGCATGAGCAGGAGTAGAGGGTGGACCTGTACAATGTTGTATGGGAATGAGAGGTGAGGGAGAGGGAGAGGGATTTGTACACTCACCCTATTACTACAATGACTAATGTTCTCTAGAGGATTGTAGGCCTCCTTAAGTAATATGAGGAGGATACATCCCTGAAGGGGCACTCCAGGTTGTTGGTGAATTTCATTTGTCGATGGGATTTCCATCGATAGGATTTTTGTGTGGGTCTGGATTAGTGGTACTATCCCACTAAGGAGGATATTTACTTTATCATTGGGCTATCCAGGAAAGGGGAGGATTTTCCCCAGTTCCCAGCTGTCCTATTAGGTGTTTCATTAGAGAGTGAGCTCATGTACTCTCAATGATATATTGGTGTCGATGTACTTTCCCCAACTAATTTTCAGGTGTCTAGTGGAAAACTACAGATCACTTCTTTCAGTGCAGAGGAGGTTAGGTGCATCTCACTATTAGTGATGACCATATCACACTTTACCAGTGATGGGAAGTGCATTAGTTTCCCTCTTTTGTATTATGTTGATTCCTTGGTACAGAGAACACAGTGTATCATATGGTTTGCCATTTTTTTGTGGCAGATTTGTATAGCACTAGATAGATGTTGTGCTATGATACATGGAGGTCGAACTTCCCTTTTTCTTCAAAGTTGTTTTTCATATTTTTTGAGAGGTTTATGGAGACAAGGTCAACTTGTATCCATCATCTTGGTAGGCCGAGGACTCATGTGCGGATGCACATGTGGGGGGAGATGATGCCCAAGAGGGTCCACCCAGAGTTTTTAACCAGGATTTCGCCAGACGCACTAGGGATACTAGCCAATGAGGTAGATCCCATGTTCTTCATGGTGTCGTGTCCTTACGCGGGTTTGGATTGGCAAGGATGTATGAACATCCTCTTCACACAAGCTGATAGAGGTAATATTAGTGTTTTGTTTAAATTAATCTTGTTTCATTTTATTATCTTACTTAATTAGAATAAAATTAATTCTAACGTGTTCTTTATCTTGGTATTTAAAATTGTTTAATGAAATTGTGTAATAATTGTTGTGTACTATATCTTTTGCAGATATTGGAATTTTCATTGGGGAGGTGCCTCCTCCCCTGGTAGATGACGTTAAGGAGATGATGCTTGAGGCCACGATGAGTCATGGTCCTCAGGTGCATGTACCTGATGGCATGCACCGTAGGCTAGATACTAGATTTAGGTTGGAGTTGGGTGACTGAATATGTGCACTTTTGACTAAGGTGGGTGTCTGCCCTGTGTCGATGCAAGACATCAAGGAAAATTCTATGCTCTTGGAGCTTTGGAAGGAGATGTCATGTGATTTGATGCTTCTTATGCATCGTATCGTTGGAGCTACCAATCTACTAGCAATGAGGAGGGATACCAATGGTAGGCACAAATCCCCTTCCAATACGGCTTGTTCGTCAAGTACCCCATCGATTGATGAGGGTGGTCGTGATCCCTCTCCACATCCTCCTCCTCCTCCTCCTCCTTCACATCACCTAGATCATTACCAGGAAGCACATATTCCTCCTCCTCCTCTTTCACTTCACCTATATGATAAGGAAGGACCTATTCCTCATCCTCATCTTTCACCTCACTTATATGAGCAATCATGACCTATTCCTCCACCGCTTATTTCTAGTCAACAATTCGACCAACTGTTATCACTGAAATTTCGTCTACACAAGGCGACAAGAACTCCGCATCATCAACATAACAATGAAGTCATTCATGGCACAGAATTAAGTTTACAGCATTCCAGAAGGGTCAAAAACTATACAGAAATTGAAAGACACTTCAC
>ML797442.1:118739-134660 GCA_009831015.1 Picea engelmannii
AACCATTGTGGACTTCCCTGTCTCATGTTTGATATTTCTGTTTATTTCCGAATCGTTACTTGCTTCACAGTTGTTAGATTAGATTGTTTTCTGTTTTGTTTTCCTGTTTTTTATTAACACTCTTGCTGCTATAGATGTTCTGCTTTGGTGAACCCTGCAAGGCATGCAGAACGGTCTCTATTTTGCTCACCTGCTAACAGATTGACCGAGAACACCAACTATTGGATTACTGAGGGGGGGGGGGTGAATCAATAATAGAGCAATTTAATCATTTTTAACCATATAATGCAAGTGTTATATGAGTGTAGCATTATCATCCAATAATTGAAGAGTAAATAAACACTGAAAACATGAGCAATCATACACATACACAGTACACCAATGTTTTTATGTGGAAACCCAAAGCGGGAGAAAAACACATAATTATTTTTCTTATATGTCTTGAAGAATTATATTCATTGGAAGAAACAACTTCCTTTTTTTTCCAGCTACAACTAGAAGGAGGCTCCGACCTCCTAGATTTTCAGGTTACTACCTGAGGGAAGCTCCAACCAAACAATTCTCTGGCTACAACTAGAAGGAGGCTACAACCCCCTATGTTCTCCGTATACAACCACCTATCCTTGCCCCATCCAACCGCCCTGAAATATAAATTCCAAATGTAAACAACCTATCACTATAACTGAATCAACCACTACCACTGTCAACTTGTACCAATAACCTGTAACAACCTATACCAATCAACCTGCACCAAACAACTTGTACCAATAACCTGAAACAACATGTACCGTGCATCAATTGCACATCAACTATGACCATCACGATGTACCAACATGATCAAATCTACACCTCATGTATATGTCAACTCATCAACTACTTGACTCAACAATGTACCCAACATGTACCTCAACCATATGCCAAAGACATACACCAATATAACCATAAAAAATTCATTACTCTATCCATAAACCAATTACCATAAACCATTACATCAAACCATGTGCCACAACCTCACTATTATGTAGCCTCAATCTAAACCAACAACTTTAACAACACATCACAAACGAAAGACCAATACCCATATGCCAAATACCAACAAGAAAATACCAACTATATCCCTCAACAAATATGATATATGCAGCAATACTGAGCATCCAATACCATCTCAAGAGATAAACCTTAGCTCACAAAACATACCTCAAACAAGATGTGTCATATCTCTCATAAATAGACCCCAACCATGTTGTTTCCATGATTTTTGTGCCATACTTTTTCTGCCGCAATTTTTTTGTCACACTTTTTCTGCCGCGATTTTTCTGCCACACTTTTTTGCTGCGATTTTTCTGCCACAATTTTTTTTTTGCACTTTTTCTACTGCTAATTTTCTACCACACTTTTTTTTCCGCACTTTTCCTGCTGCAGTTTTCCTGCCGCATTTTTTCTACGACACTTTTTCTGCCCCACTTTTTTTGCTGCAAATTTTCTCTATCAATAATACCTGCCCAAATAACCTTTCACAAAAATAGATATTCAATGATATTCAAGTGTGATTTAAATGAGAGGGCCTTGCCTCTTATATATACTTTCATGTAGCTTCCTCAAGGTGTTACCTTTTAACCATCTTAACCCACTTTCCTTATTTTAGGGTTAACCAACTTCTAACCACTTGTCCACTTAGTAATTTTTCCATTAACTTTATTATTTAAATAATTTATTTTGTATCCACTTTGACTTATAGTACACTCATCACTTTACTTTATTATTTTGATAATTTCTTCTTTTCAAACACTTTGATTACTTTGACCTTTTAGGGCTTCTAGATGACTCAAGAGGGTTCTCCAACTTCACATGGCCATAAATCTCTAACCGCGAGGAGTTATGTGATGTTCCACATACCACCATAATGGAACGGCATGTACTATCCATATGGAATAGTATTACCTACAAATATCTCAAAAATCATACCATTATCCATCCAACAAACGTGGGTCCATTACCCAAACCATTGTGTTACTGGAATTCTCTACTAGAATTTCTTCAAGGGTTGACATCAATGAAAACCAACCTATTTAATCAACAATCTCCCCCTTTGGCATTGATGGAAACACTCTGATGAAATACTGAAATCATGTCATGCAATACTGAAGTCATATCACTCATGCTCCCCCTTTGACCATTGATCCCCTAGAACCATGCCTCTGTACTTTGCATCTAATAAATATCTCCCCCTTTGTCATCAATGGAAAAGGTATCTTTCTATCTGAGGTTGCTCCCCTAACTGAACTGTCCTTGGGGATACTCCCCCTGACTGAACTCTTCCTGAAACTGATCTCCTGACTTGAACTATCCTCTTTATGGTGCTTCCTCATGCAAATCTAATACATATAAGAAAAGCATTCAAAAACATTCATTTTGGAGTATAAATAAATCTGAGTCTCTGGTGAAGATACTCAAAGGCTTCCTGTGGAAGTGGTTTTGTAAAGATGTTTGCCACTTTTTCTTTTGTGCCCGCATACTCAACTCTGATTTTATTTTATGCAACCTGTTCCCATAGAAAATGATACTTGATTGGAATGTGCTTCATCTTGGAGTGCATCACCAGGTTCTTTGAGATACTGATGGCACTTGTATTATCAAAATAGATTGGAATGGGATCATCATACTCAATCTGTATATCTTTCAGAGTTTGTTTCATCCAAAGAACCTGTGTACAACATGATGTTGCTACAATATATTCTTCCTCGGCTGTAGATAAAGATACTGATGATTGTTTCTTTCTTAGCCATGATACTAAACACTCACCCAAGTAGAACGATGCTCCACTAGTGCTTCATCGGTCATCAATACAACCTGCCCAATCTGCATTTGTGTAGGAAATAAGTGATAAGAGATATCTAAAACTATTCTTCACTACTAATACATGTGATTCCTTTGGTGCTGCTTGAAATCATGCCACCTATCCAACTACCTACATTACATCTAGTTTGGATATTGTCACATATAGTAGGCTACCAATCATTGACTTGTATTGTATCTGATCTATAGACTTTGAATCATCATCTTTTCTCAACTTGCAACTGGTTTGCATGGGAGTGATAATTGGTTTGCAATCTTCCATTCCGAACCTCTTTAACATTTATCTGATATGCTTGGTTTGAGAAATAAAAATTCCTTGGTTGCTTTGATGTATCTGAAGTCCCAAAAAGAAGGATAGTTCTCCAAGTAATGACATTTCAAATTCATTATGCATATCCTTTGCAAATTTCTGGCTTAATCTGTCATCATCACTACCAAAAATAATATCATCAACATAAACTTCAATTAATAAAATACTATCTTGACTTACCTTGATGTAGAGGTTGTTGTCTGCACTTCCTTTTATGAACCCTGCCTACTGTATATATTTATGTAGTCTAGAGTACCATGCTCTAGGATCCCGTTTTAGACCATACAAGGCCTTATTTAATTTACACACATAATCTATTTTCTCCGACAACTGAAATCCTTCTGGTTGTTCAATGTATGCTTCTTCTTCAAGTTCCCCATTCAGAAAAACTGATTTTATGTCCATCTCATACACTTTAATATTTTTGGAGCATGCAAAAGCTAAAAGCAATCAGATTGCTTCCATTCTAGCAACTGGCGAAAATGTATCTTCAAATTCGATTCCTTCAACCCATGCATATCCTTTACATACCAATCTAGCTTTGTTCCTTGTAACCTTCCCATATTCATTCAATTTATTCCTATATACCCACTTTGTTTCGATCACTTTCTTATCCTTTGGTCTTGAAACCAATTCCCAAGTTTCATTTTTCTCTATTTGATCCAATTCTTTATCCATGGACTTATTCCAAAATTCATCCTTGCTAGCCTCTTCAAAATAGGTTGGTTCAATCATAGATGAGAGTGCTAGGTGCATTTATTCTGGTGAATGCATTCTTCTTCTAGTCTCTAATAAATTATGATCTTGATTTCTTATGCGGATTAATTCTTTTATTTTCTTCAACATTTTGATTCCATCTCAATACACTTCAACAATACCAAATCATAACTGAATAGAAATAACTATGTAGATAATTAAGCATGCACATCAACAACACATATACCCTGGGGAAACCATGTACAGGGAGAAAACCCCCAACAAACGATATTCCTTTATTGCATTAATAATGTAATATCACTAAGAAATATCCACCATGAATATTCTACTCTTAAAGAGCTTGCCAAGATGAATCTGACCTGACAAAGACCTAAGAGACCTTGCTGAAATACACCTATGATATGCTACCTCTATTGTTGATATATAGCACTGATATGTTGTTGATATATGCCTATGATATGAAGCCTCTATTGATGATATACAACACTGATATGTTGCTTTGGTATGTTGCTTATTTATGACTGATATGCTCTGCTATTGCTTCTCCCTTAACCTGCATATCAAAACTGTGTTGAAGAGAGGGGTCAACCTCTTCTTATATAGGATGAAGAGGAGAAGAGGAGAGGCTCAAAAATAGTAACTTGTTTGCATGCTTTAATCATAATTTAGCTTCATACTTTAGTTCGAACTTAGAACTAGACTTGAGACTGGTATAATCTAGTTCAAAAATAGAACTAGACTTGAGACTTCAATTACAACTCAACATTACACTTTAGTTTGAAAATAGAACTAGGCTTGAGACTGGTATACTTTAGTTCGAAAATATAACTAGACTTGAGACTTCAATTACAACTCAACATTACACTTTAGTTCGAAAATAGAACTAGACTTAAGACTTCAGTTGCAACTCAACATTAAACTTTAGTTCGAAATTAGAACTAGACTTAAGACTTCAGTTACAACTCAACATTACACTTTAGTTCTAAAATAGAACTAGACTTAAGACTTTAGTTACAACTCAGCATTACACTTTAGTTCTAAAATAGAACTAGACTTAAAATTTTAGTTACAACTTGACTCTTTACAAGGAAATTCAAAATTCTCTTCATGGTGGATAATGTTACACATGCCAACACACTAGATCAATACATTTATATCATTTGCAATATTAGGAATATCATTTGTTTCTAGCTCATAGGAATTTTATATTCAACCTAACTTTTTCTAGATGCCTTGACTTTTTCTCATGGATCACAAGGATTGACTAGGCTCACAGAGGTTGTACGTTCCCCTTGACTTTTGCACTAGTCTGTTTATGCTCATAGAGGTTGTACGTTCCCCCTAAATTTTTCACTAGACTGTATATGCTCACAGAGGTTGTATGTTCCGCTTGACTTTTTCATTAGACTCACATAGCATCTTGTTCATGCTAACTTTTGGTTTGAATCATAGAGATTGTATGTTCCCCCTAGATTTTGTCAATACCTCAGAAGACTGGTTGATTTTCCAAATCTCCCTGGCTAGCCACAGGGTGGCCCATATGGCCTCTCATTGGAGAATTGTGGTCGATGTTGCAAAATTTAACAGTCTCAACTCCTGCATCTTTGTTTCTGATAATCTTATCTGAATGATGATTCTTTTGTACTCTTTTGCTAGGTGTCTTTGGAGGCACTTGCTGAACTTTCTCTTCTACTTCTATCAGATCCTATTCATCTTCCCCTTCTTTTTCATCTTAGGTTTCTTCTTCGTAAAGTTGTTCCATTTATTTGTTTTATTCTTCCTTTAATTCTTGTCTACCTGTTTCATCAATTGTTACGTTGATGATTTCCACAACTTTTTTCAATCTCAGGTTGTAACACTTGTATGCTTTCCTTGTACTTGAGTAACCAACAAGTACTCCTTTGTCCACACAAGAGTCAAACTTTCACATTCTGCCATCTTCTCTTTTGATGTAGCATTTTCTTCCAAAAACTCTGAAGTGCTTCACATTTGCTGGTCTTCCTTTCTATAGCCCGTAGGGAGTTTTTTCAGTGTTGTTTCTGAGCATTATTTTGGTTTGAATGTGAATTGTTGTATGCACTACGTGTGTCCAAAAAATATTGTTATAACCCTAAATTGCACCACACATGCTTTCCTGGCATCAAGCCAATTCATATCCCTTCTTTGCCAAAACTTTGTTGAACAACTCTTCGAAAATCCTCTTGTGTCAAGGCCCACGCGCCCTAACCCATTGTTGCACGCGTGTGCACGCTGGCTGAATCACAACAACCCGCGTGTACCTAACAAAGCATGAAAAAAGGAAAGTTGCCGACGGAACAAAAAGCTATGGGTCAGTTAACTGAAGAAGGGGTAGGGGTACCATTTGGAAGAGGAAAAACTATAGCGAAGAAACTCTGCCCATTTATGTAATCCATTGTCCCAACCCTTTAGCCTTTCCTCATGCCAAAGGATATTTAATGCAAAGCAGTTGAAGGACAGAAGAAGAGGAGCCCAGGATTAGGTTCAAGGAGTAGTGGCCGATCTCAGCTTTTTTGTAAGTTGATTCACTTTCAGTAATAAAAGAATACTTTTCCCGTCCCAATGCATGAATTGTATATGGTTTGATTAATTTATGATTGATTTGTAACCCTTGAGTATAGAAGTAGCATGCATGCATAGTTGTTGTTTGTCTTGAGTGTAGGTCATCTGTGGAAGGAGCAGCGCAAGAAAGTCATCGAAGAGCAACGAAGGATCTACATCGAACGTCGGTAATAAGGTTGGTGGTCCTTTTCTATGCGTTTACTGTGAAAAAGGGGTTTAAATATTGGGTTGTAGTTAAAAAAGTAGTTTCTATTCGGTCAAAATCTGCATGCAAGTCTGACCCTAGTTTGCTAGTCCGTAGGGTGTTTTTCCAAACAACAGAATTGGCGACCATACTGGGGAGAATACTCTTTAGGGTTCCTGGATTTATTTAAGTTTTTGGGTAGTTTAAAGATTAGGTTTTCTGTTTTTTCTTTGCCTGCCTTTTTCTGTAAGGTCTGAGCTAGTAGGGAGTCTGGTTTTCCATACCAGCTTTCCTTGACTTTTTCTTGACTGTAGTTTTCGAGACACACAGAGGTACATGCGGCCTGCAGAAGGCCTGCATGCGTGTACCCGCGCCCTATCATATGACAGCCTGTGTGTGAATGCTAGCTGTAGAGATAGCAATATCGTGTAGGAGTTCAGAGAACCTTAGAGGCAGTCCTCCTCTTCCCTGTCATAATTACACATTCTCAGGGGGTTTTCTGGAATCCTGTCTGAGTCTTGCTGGTTCACAGTCCTATCTCAGATTTCCTTTTTTCACCTTATTATTCCTTACATTATTTGTCTTTTCTATTAGAAAGAGAATCCAAGCCTTCAAGGGACCTTGGTTATCAATACCAGGGGCCTCTTCCTGGTCTGGACTGCCTGTTTTCATATTTTTCCTTAGAATTTAGATATACACGTAGCCTGTACAAGGTTAGCCCGCGTGTACACATTTTTTGTCTCTGTTCAACATGCGTTTGCACGCGTGCTGTTTTAGTGACAGTCGCGTGCTTGGACAAGCTACTTTTTGTTCAGGGTGGGGCAGTCATCCCCTCCTTTGATAATAAGTATTCCTCTTAGGTGTCTAAGTCTAGGTTTGAATAGTCAATAGGTTAGGTCATCTTACCCTTAGCTTGCTTTTTCTCAGTTAATAGTTGACAAAAAATAAAGATATTTTTTTTTTCATGGTTTTTAGACAAGCGTGAGAGTCTTTGTTTTTTTGTATTGCCATTGTGTGATTCTTTACTCTGATTCTTTGTGATCTGCGCTTTAAGCCAGAATTTGTTTTTCTTGGTTTTTTGCTTATTGGTATTTTCCCTTTGTTGCTTTACTAGCACTTAAATAAATAAATAAATCTCTTTTCATTTTCTTCTTTGGTTGAAAGGTGTGTTTCTGCATCATTAGCTAGGGAGAAGTCTTTTGTTTTGTAAGTTTTTTCAGTTCAATTAGATCATAAGTATCTCGTAGTCGAGTGAAATTCCTTTAAGTTTGCTGTATAAAATCTTAGAATATATATATATATATATATATATATATATATATATATATATATATATATATATATATTTGTGAAAAGTTGTTGAAATTTTGCATTTAGTAAAAGTCTTTTGTTTCCAACTTTTTTCTTTCATCTTTACACATCATCAGTTTCATCCTCATACCCCTTGACGTAAGATAAAGCCATAAAAACAACGCTAATTTTAAAAATCTACTAGACTTTTATGTTTGTAGGGTTCATAAACTAGTTCAGGACTAGGGCCTTGAATTAGGTTGGAGAGGAAACTCTTCAAGGCCATTCAAAACCAAACATTAGAGTCTGAGATAGGGAGTGTCTAAGTCCAGTTTCATGGAAGTTATCCGAGACCCCCCTCTAACACAGGGGATAAACATGAGGTCGCGTGCAGAAAGGTAGCGGAGATAACCCCTCCAAAGACGGACCAATCGTAGTGGAGAACACATATAGAGGGCTTGTTTTGGGATTTTGTCGTTTGCATTTGCCATGGGGCTTCGTGGGTCTCGAATCCATTCGAGGTCCTCAGTTGTCTTCCAGACCATTTTCTCTTGATACCCTTGACAGGTTTCAGGCTTGATACCTTGCTCATTGTGGTCTACCTGACTTTCAACTGTACCCGCCTTGTGACTGTTCGCGTGCTGGCAACCTAGTTGCCAATATTTTTAGGGAGATACATAGGTGACTGTGGGGGTATACTGTGGTACCTAGGATAGACATCGGGCCACGCTTTGCAGAGTATACCTGGAGGGTGCTTCTATGTTCAAGTTGCACTTGCACCAGTAAGTTTCTCTAGTGTTGGTTGCTGTAACTATTCTTCAAAATAGTTTAGTGATTGCTTGACTTATCTCTTAGGGGCTTCTTTTTAGTGTGTGTTACTTTTGAACATTTATAATACCTTAGCATGTCTTGGATCTTCTCACACAGTGGAGGATCCTGAGCTCCGCCGGTCATGAAGGCTTCTTGGTCTGCTGCCAGTTACACTGGAGCCACCCCCACCACCATTAAGGCGAAAGCTAGACCAACAAGGGTCTTTTGAAGAGAATGGGTTACAAACCTTTATGCCTGAACAAATCCTAGAGGAATCAACTGCCAATATTGGCTTGGTTGAAACCCCAACCACTGATATCTTGACACCATTTATTGTACCAATCCAATTTCACGAACGCCAAGCAATGCCTCACACAACTATGGAAACAAACGATGTTAATTCTTCTGGGAATTCTTCAATTCCCACCATAGGAGTGTCATCTCCTAATTTATCGTCGTCGGTCCAAGCCACCATGGTCTCGGCCGCAACTACGTCGCACAGTGGACCGAACTCCTCTATGGCGGCGGCCACAACCCCCTTCACACCTAGTGCGACATTCCCTCCTTTCTCATACAATATGCCTAGTTCGGGTACAAGTCCTGCACTAACCTACTCCACTTTATAGACTTTGGGTCTAGGGGCAGGGAGCTCTAACGCTCCTCTGCAAGGTCAAATTGGGGGCACTCCTGTCCCTTTTAATGCTTTTCCTTATGCAGGAGGTCATATCCCTCCTTCATCCCCTTCGCTTGATGGTCTGCATCAGCAGTCCGTCGGGCAGCCTACATACACTAGTTTATTTGGAGCAGGGAGTCAAGGAACACCTGTGCATAGTATGCCAGTAGGTTTGACACCATTTTCTTGGAACGGGACGTTTGGTAACAACACTTTCTCATCAACCACTTTCCCATCTGGGGGCAATCCCATTTTTGGACAATCTACTCCTGCGCAGGGTACTATTCCTGCGCAGGGGGCACATATAGCAGGACCTTGGAACTTAGGACAAGGATCCGTTCCCTCCTCTAGAATTCCGTTCTGAGGTAATTCTTTCCACAGTCAATGGAACCCTGGATAGACTACTATGCCTCTCCCATCATGACCGGCATGGGGTAATCCTTCCCAAAGTCCTTCGAACACGATGTATTCCCAACACTCTATGTCCTTTATGGGAAATCAACCGATGATGTCTCCACAGATGAAATATCCTTACGCTGGTCAGGGCCATGGTTTCTACCAGAATCTTGTCCAACAGCCAAACTTTTCTTGGCAACCTGGTGCCAGTCAAACTCCAAAACCCTTTTTCCCAGGTTATCAGCAGCAACCCAAACTACCATTCCTGGCGACGTTACACTTGCCAGATTTGACAAGGTTGTTAAATGATCCTATTTGTCACGATCCACATTGGCCTCCTATGCCAACGAAGTTGCCTTCGGGCATTCCAAAGTTCGAGGCCAAGACTAATGAATATCCAGGTGATCATGTGACTACCTTCCATCTTTGGTGTTCATCTAACTCATTGAAATATGACTCCGTACAGTTGCGATTGTTTCAACGTACTCTTATCGAGAGTGCCACATAATGGTACATCGAGCTCGATCGCTTAAGATACTCTTCTTTTGGAAAACTGGCAATGGTCTTCCTTAACCATTTCCAGTTACCTGTGAGATACGATGCTGGCACAGAGCTGCTTGCCAATTTCGAACAGACAATAACGGACCATATCTCTGATCATATCTGAGAATGGAGACACTGGAAGAGTATAATCAAAGTACCAGTCCCACTAGCATTCCTACTTGAGTGGTTCCTTAAGTCTTTGGTCCCACAGTTATCCACAGACGTCACAACTTCTGGAGTTTTCTCCGAAGAAGATGCCATCATGAGGGCTCAACAGTTTGAGCTCATCTACTCTCAGTCTGGTTTATTATACAACACCTTGCCAGATGCGCCATGTTCGATACTGGATAAAACTAGATAGAGAGTTGGACCACATGTCGATGGTATTGTTGGTTCAGCACAAACCAAGCCCACTGAGCAATTGACAAAACAGTTGCAACAATTACCCATACAACACACAGTGGCTAGCCAAACTACTGCTTTGGCTGCTCCCCCTACCCAAACATCGGAAGTACACTTCGTGCAGTCGACTAACCCAAAGGCCACCCAACAGCCTGAAGGCAAGAAAAAACAACGTAAGAAGGGTAAAGGGGATAAAAAACCCACTGATAATGATGGCAGGGACACCATGGAAAAAAGAAAGGTGAGGTATCCATGCAACTTGTGTGCGGAAGACCACCCGACCCATCTTTGTCTTCAACTTGCAGAGGCCCAAAAGTTTGTCACACAACAACAGGAAGTGTTGACTAATCCCTTTCAACATGGGCAAAATTTAACTCAAGCCTCTACAAGCATAGAAGGGGGCAGCCAAGAAACCTGCCCTCCTCCAAACAATCCCTCATCCACGAACGTATATATGGTTAGGGGTGATTCTTTCATAACGACTAGAGCGCACAAATATAGTAAACCAAGTGCTTCTGAGAAGAGTAAAGAGGTTGATCTCCCATATCTTCCTCTATAGATCAAGAAGACATTGGGAGAAACAATGACACGCATTCCAAAGGGTGAATTTAAAAAAGCTTCTCACAACCCCAACGCAAGGGCTACCCAAAATTACTCTGTGGTGGAGGATTTATCACAAACCCCTTGTGCGATGTCTGCTTTGGAGGTCCTCCAAAGCTTCCCTTCTCAGAGGAAAGCCTTGTTCACCTCTTTGGGCTCTACTGAGACTTGTAATCCGAGTACCATCATGTTAGATACAACCAACTTAAAACCTCATCTGCCTTACCATGTAGTGTTTTAGATAGTAGTGGCTCATCCCACGAAAACTTTTACATGGAATATCTTCCACACGGTGGTCGACGAGGGAGCCTCGAAATGCGTTATGTCGTTAGCATGTTGGAAGGCCATTGGCCAGCCTACTTTGTCTCCATCACCTACTCTCCTCACTTCTTTCGACAGTCATTCTTTCCGACCACATGGCATCGTTCCTTCTTTCCTTGTGCAGTTAGGAGGGAAAACCGTGTGTGTTGAAGTAGAGGTAGTCGATGCTCCCCTCGACTATAACCTCTTGTTAGGATGGAGTTGGACTTATGCTATGCAAGTTGTGGTTGCTACAGTTTTTTGAGTCTTGTTGTTTACACACGAGGGCCGGATAGTGACCATCGATCAATTGTATTTCTCCAAACTTGACCTAGCTTTGGGGGCATCCACGGTCCCCATGATTGAGAATCCTCAACCAGGTGTCATTAAAATAGGAGTTGGTTTGTGCCCATCCTTGATGGGTACCTTCGATTACCCACCTCCTCATGACGATGTCAAATTTATATCTAATCACCATAAGGTTGAGATTTTTCAAGTTTCTTCATTCCGCACGACTTACTTTGAGGATCCTTGGATTCTTCCTTCCCCATCAGCCAGGATGGATGAGAAAGGGCACCTCGACATGTCCATGCCCTTGTCTACCACTGAGGTAGCGTACTCTTTAGTCCAGCAAGCTTCAGCTAACCCTGATCTGACTCCTGCACAAGAGTTAGATCCACTTCTAGAGCCTATTTTGGCTCAGGGTTCTCTCACTAACGTCGATTCGTTAGACTTAGTCTTGCCTTCTGACGATGCAGTAATCGAAGCAATGACTAGTCAAGACAAACCTTGTGAAGATCTTCATCACAGATCATACTTTCTCCCAGAGTTAAGCTGAATTGAAGCAGGAGAATTCACCGTTACCATGATGGGAGATCAACCATGTCCTATTAATCTCTTAGCTACATAGGAAATTTATGCTGAGGGGAATATGGAGACTATCGCTGAAACTATACCCATCAACATCTCCTGAAACCCTAGCATCGTGGAGAATGTCTTCGTCGGAGTGGATTTCTCCCCTGAAGAGATTCAAATTTACATGGATCTTTTCAAAGAATTCCGCGACGTTTTTGCCTGGTCTTATGAGGAAATTCCAGGTATCGATCCGAAAATAGTTGAACATGAAATCACAATGTATCCTGATGCCAAGCCTGTTCGACAAAAAATTCGTCTAATCAATCCTAAGAAAGCAGCAGCCATCAAGATTGAGGTTGAGAAATTGCTAAAGGCAAGTTTTATTTATCCTATCCATTTGACTCAATGGGTGTGAAACCCTGTTCCGGTCAATAAAAAACAAGGCACAATTCCTGTATGTACCGATTTCCGTGATTTGAACAAGGCATGTCCCAAAGATAATTTTCCAACACCATTCATTGACCAGATCATTGATGAATGTGTCGGTTGTGAAGCCTTTTCATTCATGGATGGTTTTTTGGGATATAATCAAATCCAAATCAAACCCAAAGACCAACACAAAATGACATTCATTTGTCAGTGGGATACATTCGCATATCGTAAGATGCCTTTTGGCCTTAAAAATGCTGGAGCCACATTCCAGCGGGCCATGTATTTTTATTTTCATGACCTCAAACATATAGTTGAGGCCTATTTAGATGATTTAGCATCACGCTCTCACAAGCGAATGGATCATCCCACACACCTTAGACTAATCTTCGAATGCTGTCGCTACTTCATGATTCACTTGAATCCAAACAAGTGCATCTTTTGCGTATCGTCAGGACGTTTGTTAGGTTTCATTGTATCAACAACAGGGATCATGGTCGATCCTCTTAAGGTGGAGGCAATAATCCAGTTGCCCCCCCATGCACAATCTTACAACTTCAAAGTCTACAAGACAAGGTGAACTTCTTGCGACGCTTCATCGCGAACTATGTCGAAATCACCAAGGGATTTATGCGTTTACTAAAGAAAGACATTCCTTTTTTCCGGGATGAAGCCGCTCAACGCTCTTTCGACACATTAAAACACGCCCTCACAACTACACCTCTGCTATGGCCACCTAACTATAACAAAGATTTCTTATTATATCTGGCTGTCGCAGAGTCAACCATAGGAATGGTTTTAGTTCAGGAAGACGATTCATTTTCAGAATACGTGATCTATTACCTGAGTCGAGGCCTCGTAGGACCGGAACTCAATTATTCTCATATCAAAAAACTTGCGTTGGTAGCATTTCATGATGTTCAATGATTCCATCACTATGTTCTGTTTCGCAAGACCACCGTCATTGTTGTTGTGAATCCATTCTAGTACATGTTGACACGACGAGTTATAGGTAGAAAAATCAGTAGATGGATAGTCATCCTCCAAGAATTTGACTTGGACTTTGTTTCAGCAAAGTCCAAGAAGTCATTGGTCTTCGCAGAGCTTGTTTCGGAACTTTCGGTTGAGTCAGGTGACGTTGTGCCTAAGGAATTTCCTATCCGGGGGGATATGTTTTTGATTGCATCTTCAGACCCATGGTACATAGATATACTTATCTATCTCTAGACTTTAAAGTGCCCCACCTCTTCTTCTCCTGACGAGTGTTGGTGGATACGCCATCAAGTTAAGAATTATCTCATACTCGATGATACGTTGTATCGGAGAGGTGTAGACTGCATCTTGCGTCGATGTCTCACTCATGAGGAGGCCATCATAGTACTCAAAGATTTCCATACTGGAGCTTGTGGCAGTCATTTATCTGGGTTGGAAACAACCCAAAAGATTCTACGAGTAGGTTACTTCTGGCCCACACTTATCAAAGATTGTATCGAATCAGTCAAGAAGTGCCATCCATGCCAAATCTTCTCTCGAAAGATGAGGGCACATCCCACTCCTATGTTTCCTGTCATCACATTTGGTCCCTTCACTAAGTGGGGGATTGATTACACTACATGCAACCCCCCGTCAGCAAGGGGGAACCGCTATATCATCGTAGCTATCGACTACTTCACTAAGTGGGTCGAAGCTATGCCAACGTTTAAAGATGATGGAGAGACAACTGCTCTCTTCTTATTCAACCAGATCATATCAAGGTTCAACGTCCTGAGAGAGATTGTCACTGACCATGGCAGTTACTTTCAGAACCAAATGATGAATGTATTAACATCGAAGCTTGGGTTATGTCAGGAACATTCATCACCTTACTACCCCCAAGCCAATGGGCAGGTGGAAGCTGTAAACAAAACTCTTAAGACTATTCTACAACGAACTATCAACTCAACCAAGTCAAATTGGCATTTGATGTTATACTCGACATTATGGGCTTACCGAACATCTATTAAGACTGCAACCGGTTTCTCACCTTTTCAACTCGTTTACGGGTTGGAGGCAGTCTTGCCCATTGAATGTCAAATCCCATCTCTAAAATTGGCAGTACAGTTATTGCCAGATACTTCTCCACTTGAAGAACAGTTAGTACACCTTGAGCAGCTTGATGAGTAGCGTCGCGATGCGGCCCTGGCCAACGAGGCTCACAAACATAAGGTCAAGTGTCAATATGATAGGTTCGTTCATCCTCGGATTTTCTCTGAAGGCGACCTTGTCCTGGTCTATGACCAAGAAGAGGACCCCCTGGGGGTAGGAAAGTTTAAACCCATGTGATTCGGACCCTTCATTATAAAAGAGGTATTAAAAAAGGGTGCTTATTATTTGGTTGATTTTGAAGGGAATGCTTTGGTGGAGCCTAGAAATGGGCTCTACCACAAGAAGTATTACTCATAGATAGGTCACTGTGGGTAACGTTTTGTAACATATGTATAGTCATTGTACTATTACTTTTTAAGTTTATTTTAAAGTGTTATGGACATATCATTGATGTTATCTTTCATCAAATTGGCAGATGTCAAGTGAGTCCGAGGTGTTCGTTGGGTATGCAGACGATGCTAGTCAACACACGCAGAGGCTTGTCTCCATAGCTTGGGTAATCTTTACACCTCAGGGTTAGTTGTTATCTTTCAGAGGTATATGCTTAGGTGACACCACAAATAATGGCGTCGAGTATAGTGCAGTTATTGAGTTGCTTCATGACGCCTTGTCATTGGGTATCTCTCATCTCCAGGTCTATCTCGATGCTCAACTGGTTGTGTCGCAAATAAACAGAGTATATCGGGTCCATGATCCAACTTTACACTGACGATTCCTTAGGGTACATCTCTTAGAACGAAACTTTGATTATATTACATATTTTCATGTTCCTAGGAGATTAAACCAAATTACAGATACTCTAGCTAATCAAATTTTAGATTGGCATCTTGC
>ML797442.1:182126-210671 GCA_009831015.1 Picea engelmannii
ATGAAGAATTCCTTGAAGAAATGGTGGTCATTCATGGCTTTTTATAGCCAAGCATTGGGTTATTATGCAACCTCTTTTGAATGTGAAAAGGAGCTCTTTAGGGCACAATTAGGTCTTTGACCAGCCTCCCCACGCAGATTGAGATCGGATTTGGTGTCAAATCGACTTGGGAGCCGATCCATTAGTGGTTGGGAGGCCGACCAGCTTCATAAATGCGCCATTTGGCAGGTGCGCGGGTTTTTCACCCCACACCCGCGCATATGTGCTTCAGTTACGAAGATGTTGCGCGCGCGCGCGCCCAGTGGGTGCAAAGCGCCTTTTAATTTTTTTTCCATTTTGTATAGTTTTGACCCTTTTGTTGTGCTATGGAATTAACCTTGTGCCATGAATGACTGTTTTTCTGTGCTGACGATGCGGAGTTCTTGTCGCCCTGTGCAGACGAAATTCCAGTGATAACAATACCATTGTGCAGAATCAGGTCATGTATATTAAGGCTAATGTAAAAAGGAGCGATAACACTGGTGTCAGTCTGACCATCAACTTCAGGGCCAAACAGGAGTTCAAGTTGATCATCGGTAAGATTTACCATGTCTGAATGATTCGCCAATCCAATGGTTAAGGCCTTTGTGCCTATATCAGGTTCAATTCTTAGCACTTTAATCACCTGTGATTGGTAAGCATCCTTACTCATCAACTCAGAAAGGGGAATGGGAATTTTCACTTTGGCTAATTCCCCTTCGAGGCTGAAAGGGGTAGATGCTCTGCTTTGGCTCAACAATTCTGATTTGTCCACCATAGTCTTCTGAGCAGAAGTACTTGGTCGGTTGGTTGATCTCAGTCTGTGTTGATCTTTGTAAAATGGTAGGATTTCTTTTTGCTGGAGCTTCAACATTACCTTTCTTAGGGATCTTCTTGGTTGAAGGCTCAGGGGATTTCTTGGTTTCGACTGTTTTCTTCATTTCGGTTACCTTTTTTGGGGAATTCTCATTTGTCTTTTTAATTAGCAGATTGTACTGCCTATGTACCTCCATAATGCCATTTTCAAATGCCCGTTGTTCGGTCTCTTTGGCTTCCTCACTCACCTTTGTTTGAGAAAGAAGGAAAAGTTCTTACTCTCCTTGAGTAAGGAAAATGGCTTCATTATCGTGAATGCCCATGAGGTTTATGTGTGTGTCTTCTAATTCTTCAATTACCTCCTCACCTTCGTCAGCATAATTTTCCTGTAGGGGTGGTCTGATCTGTTGATCAGGACCCCTCTGTTCTCTTTGATCCCTGGGATCTCTTTGCCTGATTTGAGGAGGATTTCTTCTAAAGTTAGGATTCTGAATTTGTGGAGCAGGTTGGTTTTCTCTAGGAGGATTTCTTTTGGTTACAGTAAGTATCTCCATCATCCTCTCCACTTCTCTAGCTAAGGAATCTAGTTTGGCATCAGAAGAATATGTGTAAGATTCCTCTTTAATCGTGACTCTCATTTTCGTCCTCTTCCGTTCCCTTTTAACCAAAAGGTTGGCCTCTACACTTATGACTCTTTTTTGCATGTCCTCCAAGGTGGTGGAGTTTCTCTCCCTTAATTGATATGACATATCAGCTTTGAAACCATAAGAGAATTTTATCAGTGCCAAACCTTGTGGGGGTTTAATATCGATTGGAATCGCACTGTACAGGTTGTTGAAACGGGTGCAGTAGTCTTGTACTATCTCTCCTTGATTCCTTCTGATGTTTTCATATTCTAACAAGATATGGAGAGGGTTTTTATTTACCTCCCATATGTCCAAAAAAATTATTTTAAATGCCATAAGGTCGACCACTGAAGCAACACGTAAGCCCTTATACCATTTCTTAACATCCCTAGTTAGACTCTGTGTTGAAGGAAAATATCCCTGCGGATAGGTAGATCTCCTCAAAGAGATAGACTCTTAACTCTAAGACAGAAAGTGCTTATCATGGTCACTGCCTTCCTTTTAGATATAGGTGGACTAGTGTGTGAGAAGGAAGGAGAAGAGAAGTACCTTTTACCAGTGTTTGTCCCTACATGCTCCAAATTGAGCTCCAATCTTTCGCTCCTCGATAAGACCTGTAGAAAAATAAAGTACGACCACTTCCTACTCTATCAAGATTGGTCCAAAACAGGTCTATCTACTAAAGAGACAAATTCACGTGAGATTGAACACGAATTAGAAATAAACAGGCCAAGCAAATTATATTAATGAGGACAAAACATTGCTTACAGTTGTATATGGAATGCGATAGTTCTTCCAAGTCCTCCTTGTCTAACCCTTGCTCAAAAAATCCACAATCTGAATGATGATAGCTTCACCGATTGCTCCCTATGAGATCATAGGTCTCTTGCTCCAAAATTATCTCTGTTGCAACACTACTTATAAGATCATAAGTTTGGTTTGATTCTCCCTTTCCAGTCCCCTTTCACCATGAGAAAGTTTGCTTATATAGCCTTGGAGAGGCTTTAACCACTTGAGATATCCATGGGGAAGTTGAGGATTTTCCTCCTTCAGTTATGGATCTTCCCTAAGAACATGGTTGGACTAGGGATTCAAATCCAACTGCCTTCAAAGAATGAAAGAATCCTTTCCCCATTCATCTCAACAACTTAACTACTGCCCAGAACATGTAGTGCTCCCTCAAAAGGGACATCAGAGTGCTGTAACGCTCCCTAGTAGTGTATAGGGGAGCGCCAACACTCCTGAGGGTAGGAGAACTCTTGCAAAAGGGCTGAAGTAGAACTATAATTCTCCTTGATGGCTTATGGGGGGGCGCCAACACTTCTGAGATAGTTATAAGGGAGCGCTCCCCTCCAAAAACTCAGTTTTTTGGGTTTTTTCAGATGGAAAAAGGTTCATGAACCCAGTTAACCTTTCTTCCTATTCCAAATCAAGTGTTTGACATGTGCCAAGTGTCCTCCTAATGTCGTTTACAAGCAAGACATAGGCATCATGGAAGTATGCTTCCATGACACTTGCGACACTTGTGAGCAAAATGAGACACTTGCGACCTTTGTAATGACGACACTTGCGACACTATCAAAGTGAGTATTTTTTATGTGTAACAAATTGCCTCCCAAAGTATGAAGTTAGAAGATGAGAACTGATAACTGAAATGCTTTGTAGACTTTCAAGCAAGGGTATAGATGCAGAGAACCTGATAGAAGTTGCACACAAACATCCAACAAATATTATGACATGTTTCAAACCCAAGGCAGGCATACCTATGCTTGGTTGATCAAGACTTGCAAGATATGGACGCCATAAAATACACTGCAGATCCATAATTTGTATTGATAAAAAGGTATATCCACTGAAAATGCACTATGGATCTATACTCTTATGACATGAACTGATCGTAGCCATGAAGAATACACAGTGGATCTACGAGATGACAAGACATAGCCACGACCAATACAAAGTGGATCTATGTAACAATATATGTGTCATTGTTCAAAAGAAACTCCATCACCTGGGCAAAGTACATATCAAAGTGATCACTCAACCCAGGGTCTTCTTACCAATCCTAATGTAGTACAAATCTAACCATGTGAATAGATGTTCTGATGTCGAATATGGCAGAAACCACTTGATTACTGGTTAATGATGTAAACCGTTAACAAGCACGAGTGAGATCACCATTAATGTCAATGATTCCCAAGGTACTCTAGTACATTCCAACAAATGTGAATGGATGAGCTGAAGTCGAACATCGATGGAATCATTCGATCAGAGGTCAATGATGTAAACCCACTATCGAATGTGAGGAGGTCTGCCATTGAGGCATGCATGTCCCAAAGTACTAACTGGTTTCTAAGTCTAATTCCTGGATAATGTGTTGAAGTCGATAGGAATAGGCTTGTTGAAGGAGGGCCTTGATGTATCCCCCATCAACGACATGAAACAGACACAGAGATGTAATTGGTAGATCAAATGAACATGGACTGACATGGGTATTGAGACAAGATATGTGTGATGACTAACTCTCGAGGTGGATACTTCCCTTGAACACTGAGGCACAACAACAGAAACATGACATGGACCAAAACTTGATGATGCAGTGGATGCTATGACTTACGTCAGGTGACCCAGAGGAGTGAAAGAAACTCAAAGGATTGGCTCAGTGCAGAGGTTCAGCGGATTATAATGCGTGCAAAAGACAAAGTGTTGTGTTCAAAGGTGACTCTAAGAGTTACTTGGTAATGTTCTCAAAAAGAAACTGCTTGGCTTGCTTCTTTCAATTTTTCCCCCATCCAGATAGACAAGTACCTATTTTTAATTTAACGAGCTCGAGGAGGATAACACATGCTCGATAAAACTCACCTTCAATAACTTCCTCTTCCTTTGTTTAACGAACTGGAAGAAGTAAGGGTTCGATCCCATATGGGTCTGTCGATGTTTTGTTTAGCGAGTCCAAAGACAGAAAACTCAAAGGTTTTTCATGATTATAGAGTCTGGAAAAACACTTAAAAGAGAACTCTCTCAGTTCCTTTTTCGTAAAGTAGTCTAACGAGATCGAAAAAGAGATAAACTATCGTTCAACAGATGCTTTCTTCAAATAATTTAACGAGCGTGAAGAGAACAAGGTCGCTCGATAATCTTTTCATGTTTAGAGAGTCTGAAAAGAACTTAAAGATGACTCCAGTGTTGTCCTTTTTCGTAATGTTAGTCTCTCGAGGCCAAAAAAGAGATAAATTATCACTCGAAAGACGCCCTTTCAAACCATTTAACGAGTGGGAAAGGAAGCAATATCACTCGACAATCTTTTCATGTTTAGAGAGTCTAAAAAGAGCTTAAAGGAGACTCCAGGGGGTTCCTTTTTCATGTATCCATACAGGTTCTAAAAAGAGATAAAAGTCTACCTGAATGCATTCTCATGTATTTACAAGCACGAGAAAGAACAAAGACTAAGCTCAGTATGCCCCCAGCTTGAAAGCTAGTGGCTTAACTCCAGAAAGATCATCAAAGGCTGAAGACATGCCCTCCAAGCTTCGATTCATTCACCGAGTTTGATGTTAGCACCAGTTTCTCTAGTAGATGAGAAAAAGGAGAAGGGTGGATGAAAATAAGGTTCAAGAGAGATGACTGTTTCATTTTTTAATGAGATTGACACAGGAAAAGAACTATGCTTAGGACCTCTATTTCATTTTTAACGAGCTTGCCACAGAGAAGAGAAACTATGCTCGTGGTTTCGTCTGGATCATGGCTTCCAAGAGGATAATGCTCTGGAAGGGTACCATGTCAATGGATAAAATGTGGTCATGGCCTCTAGGAGATCTTTGTTGGATGGAAGATAAGCACTCGAGAAGGAACACATGTCGAGGGCCGCGATAGGAGTAAGGAGATCGGGCTCCAATAATCCTACCAAATAAATTACCATGTCCACTACTGGATCTAAATCGTCGGAAGTTGAAAGCATGGGAGATGATGAAAAATCAACACCAGGAGGGGATATAGACGGTATATCTGCCTGAATTTTTGCACGAGGGGGAAGAAAAGAGGATCGGTGATAGTTATTATCCCAAGGTAACTTGTCAATGTGAAACATTTCCAGAATAGATTCATCTGAAGGAAAAGTTGGGGAAATGTAGTCGATCGTAGACGACAAGGAATAGAACCATGATTGCATTAAGGAACCATCAAGTGTCGATGAGGGAGAAGCAGATTGGGTAGAAACGTATGACGTTTCGACTAGACTAAGTGGCACAGTGTCACCTAGTGCATTGAATCCCAACGGATGAGGTATAATCCAAGGGTTAGATGATTCCAAAGATTGATAAGCCACAGTCGAAATCATATCGATGGTGGCAATATGATGGGTAGTCGGTGGAAGTTGTGTAGGGAAGGTACCCATGAGGCTAGAATATTTCAGTAAGACAACACCAATGCTTTCATATGTGATCTTGTGGTCTCCCAAGAAAGGAATATTGTTGGTATTGGGAATGCGAGCATCGGTCGTGCAGAAATCCAACTAATCAACAGTGACAATTTTTCCCTGATGAGGAAATTGGACACATCGAAAAACTGATGAGGCAACGATAGTCATAGCATAAAACCAACTTCTTCCAAGTAACAAGTTGTAATCGAGGGGAGCATCGACTACCTTGACATCAATAGTGACAGTTTTTCCACCCAATTGGATGGGCATGGACTATAAAATACCATGGGGATGAAAACCTCACCCATCGAAGGCACATAGCATCGTTGGGGATTTGTTGAGTGTTGGTGATTTTAAACCTTTCCAACATGCTAAAGACATGACACAAGTTGAGGCTCCCTCATCCAGAATAGTTTGATGGATTTGTTGATTTTGAACAACAACATCAACTTGAAAAGCAAGTTGGTGGGAGAGTCGAGACACATAATTATCCAGATTAAACATGATTTGATTGGACAACGCAGGATCAATAGCACCAAGAGCGGTCAAGAGAATTCTACGTTGACTGGGGCAGTGCTGTAGAATTTCTAACGTAGACATAGCACACGGTGCTTGAGCTAGATCTTCAACAATGTTGTAGTTTTGGGTAGCACGTGAACTAGGATTAAAGGTAGCTTTGCGGATAGTCTTCTTAGGAGGGCGTAAGATA
The DNA here is from genome assembly GCA_009831015.1 of Picea engelmannii. Taxonomy (NCBI): domain Eukaryota; kingdom Viridiplantae; phylum Streptophyta; class Pinopsida; order Pinales; family Pinaceae; genus Picea; species Picea engelmannii. Next base: position 188,713 of record ML797442.1, read on the forward strand.
GATTTGAACATGGGCTTCTCAATCTGAAGTGGTCCAGATGGAGGATTAACCGATGGAAGACTAACAGAGGATGATGATGAATCCGGTAAAGTGTCGGCACCGTTAGTATCTTTTCCTTTGTCAGGGTTACCTGGTGTGTCATAGGTCTTAGAGCGAGGGGTCAAATTGATCCCATTAAACATGTAAATATGTGCACTTGACGAGGCCTCATCATTAGGATCGCTAGACCTGCCCCCAGAAGAGGAGGTTTGAGAAACCATGGATTGTTGCTGTGGAAAAGGCTGAGTAAGCACAGCAGGTTGTGACTTCCCTTGGAAAATTTTGGCCACTTCATTGCGAAGCGGACAATCTCGAGTGTAGTGATTGTCACCACAAATGATACACGAGAATTTCATTTTCCATTGTGGTTTCTTTTCGGTAGCAGGTGTTTGATTTTTGGGTTGTTCATTATTATTTTTTGATTTATTCTTTGTCTTCTTCTTACCTCCGGATTGTTGTGAAGTGGCAGATTGAACTGTATTCACCTCAGAGATTTGAGTTTGGGGGGAGGTAGAAGAGGGTGTAGTTGATTTGGAAAGAGATTGAGTTTTGACAGAATCGATAACACCATCCACATGAGATGAGTATGATGGCTTAAAAGGATCGGTATTAGTGCGAGCAGCACTCAGAAGCAAATCATACAAAGTACCAGATTGGGAATTAACCAATTCTTAGTACTGAGCCTGAGCAATGGCTTGTTCCTCTGTGACCACACCACCCATAGCGACATTGTGAGCGATCGAGGGTAACAGTGATTTAGTAAACCATTCTGCCAAGAGCATGTCAGGAATGACTGCCTTGATCATCCTTCGTCGTCACCTCCACTCATGAATATGGTCAGAGATATGCACAGAGTTAGTTTGATGAAGGGAGGTCAAGAGTTCAGTACCTATCTTGTAGTGAATAGGCAATTGAAAGTGCATGAGGAAAGACATGGCAAGGGAATTAAAATCATGAAAAGAAGCACGTGGTAGTTCAATATACCACTTTGCTGCTGAACTGATAAGTGTTCGTTGGAAAAGACGCAAACGTATAGAATCATCCATGAGGGAGTTTTATGAACACCAAAAATGGAAAGTCATCACATGGTTGTTTGGATCTTCACCAAGGTTTCCTTCAAATTTTGGAATATCAGAAGGAAGCTTAGCTGGAATGACTGGCCAAACTGGCGAATGAGAAATAGGATCATTAGTTAACCGAGACAGGTCTGGGAGATCCAGAGTCGCAAGGAAAGGTAGATGTCGGTTAATGTGAGAATGATACTGGTACAACATAGGAACACCAATAGGACCATATAATGGGTTAGGTGGATAGTTGTAACCAGTAAGTCCTCCTACATACGGTTGTTGCTGGCCAGGATAAGAAGGATTCGATGGTACATGAGAAACATTGGCATAACCCGGTGGGTTTTGAACATTATAGGCTGGGTGATTTATTTTCCCATGAGAAGGATAAACATTTTTCCCTTGAGAATGGTAAGGAGTAGATCCTAGAGGTGGATACACATGAGGCCCATGAGGAGGATAAGATTGTGGTCCCGGAGAACTCCAGGTGGTGTTTTGGATATTGCCCGGATAAGATTACCCGTAAGATGTTCCGGGAGGAACAAGATTGGATGCTCCTCCTAGTGGGTTATTATACAAGTGCCCCCCAATGTGGGGTTGAGTAAAAGTGCCTCCTGAGCATGCTCCCCAGGATTGTGAAGGGTTTCCATCAAACGGGGGTTGTCCCCTGCCAGTGGTGGATTTAAGATCGGGGCATAACTAGCAAACGAAGGTTTCCCTCTAGGAGGAGCATGAAAAGGGGACTGTCCCCCGGGAGGGGTATGCCTGCCATGTATAGGTAGTCCTCCAGGAGGAAATGGTTCGTTGGATGGTGGTTTCCCTTTAGCTGGTTGTGTTTGGCTAGCAAGGGTCTGCATTCTCGGGTGAGAAGATGTCCCAACAGGATTGTGTAGAACATGCAGAGTTGTAGAGTAATGACTTGTAGAAACAAGGGTAGAGATTGAAGTGCTTTGGGGATGAGTAGAGGTTATGAGTCCAGCATTAGGATGGACTTGTGTTGATGTAGAAGTAGGGTGAATAACCTGATCGACTGGGTGGTTCATGGTTTGACCGGATGGTCTTGTTTCACTAGGAGGGTCATGAGAATGAAAAGGTTGTCGAATAGATTCGAAATGTTCATAGAGATTGTATCCCGATGAAGTCCTCCATACAGAACAAGTAGGTGTAGGATTGGTTTCTACTGCGGTGCCAGGATGAACAAGAGTCCTATACTCATCACCAAAGATTGGTTCCATGGATCCCATATATGTTTCGGTAAAGATCCTCTCCGGTAATCGTGGGACTTCTTCGTCTATGACGTTCCCAAGGGAGTCTAAATGAACCAAAAGTGGTTTGAGAGGAGTTACTGACACAGGTGTGGTGGGATTTTCAACCGTGACCAAAGATTCTTCTAAGTTATCTAACGGAGGAGCAATAGCACTTCTGGCATCAGATTGATTTTCTATCTCTCTACGGTAGTTGTCTTCGGGAGGGTTAGGAGGTAAGGGTTGATAGCATTCCGGAGGCAACCCTTTCATCCTACGTGATCAGTGAAGGCCTTTATCGTCTATGGGCTCAATTGTGGAGAATAATAGAACACACTAAAAATCTAGGGCCAACTAAGAAAAATAAACAACATGTGCTAATGAAATCTAGGAATCAACCAAGTAGACAAAACTTCTCTCGATGATCGTACTAGTTGGTGATGAAATCCAACGTCTCATGATCAAGTCGAGAAGGGGCTGGGATATGGTGGAATAGTTACAATGGTGACCTACTTAACAGACTTATGCCTTGGTACAAGCTTCCACATAGTAATTGTGGATTTACCCTCCAAGGAGCCTGAGTGAGTTTGACCAATGTCTGTTCTAGGTACAGTGAGACTTCCCTTTACCGTCACCTTGTGTAAGTACCTAAATATTATGGCAACTAAAGATACCAATTCCCAGTGAGTCCCTGGGCTGGGCAGGATAACAAGTCCGAAATCAACTCGAAAGGCTCCCACACATAATCATGGGTATACCTTCCAATGACCCCCAATATACGATCCGACCACTACAAACAGTTGAACCACAGAGGGATAATCTCTGTAATTCGCCCGAATGTGACCTTGAGAGTAACCCCTGTGTGAGAGGGGGATCCCAGAAAACCAATACGACAATTGGATTTGACTCTCCCTAGCTCAAGATGCTAATGTTTGTTTTGAAAACTTTGGAGAGTTGTACTCATAGCCTAATCCAAAGTGTTAACCCTAGTCTACTGTTGGTGGAAGATCCTAAAAACAAAAATGTTCTAGATAATTTTTAATTAGCATTTGTTTTATAGATGTTCTTTACTCAAAGGGTGTATGAAAGTGAAACTGGTGGAATGATGACTTAATGCCCAAAAATATGCATAGAATATGATAAGCAATCGTTTCTTTTCGATGAATGCGTATTTAAGGGAAAGAGAAGGAATCGTTTTCACTTTCAAACACTAATATGAAACGTCTTCAATCAATCGGTTCTCAATTGAATCCAATGAGATGCTAAAACATTTTCAAAAACACCTTCTAATATGCAAATCAAGCACTAAAATGTATCTTTTACGTTTGTATGTGAATGATAACTGATTCAATGCAAAAACTTATCCTATAAACTACCTTTTCAGATCAAGGAGATACAAGTATGATCAGATTTCACACACACAACACACACCCTCTTGCTGTGATTGAAGCAAGAAGCAAATAGAAGACAAAAATAACCAAGCAAAATCAAACAATTCACACAAAAATGAGGTGTTCGAAGAACAATGACCTTCAAAAAACCAAGTGAGAAGAGTCACAGAATTCAGATGTCCTTCACTGGAGTTCCTGCTCAGTCGGATAGGAGAGGAAAAAAGCAACGGATCGATTTCAAGCTCTCAACAAAAAAAACTCAAAAATAATGAAGAAGGGCATAAAATATGAACAACAAGGTGCTTAATTATCAGGAGGAAGCATGTCAAAGGTCAAAGGAAGAATCATTGAGTCACAAAGTAGCTCAGCAAGTGAAGAAACAGGGTCTGAACCTCCAAAAAATGGAATTTTTGAAGAGATTTTGTGCAAAAAGGGGTTGGTGCTCTGGTGTAAGGGACACTAGGGAATTATAATACTCTTTCCAACACCTTCAGGGAGTGCTAGCGATCTGCTAACATGGGCAGGGGGGCGCCAGGCTAAAAAAACTCATAAAAATGTGCAAAAACCCAAAATTTTGATCAAATTTTGACAGGCAAGCTGAGTGTGATGGGGTAAAGAGTCAATCAGCAAATTCAATCAGATATGATGGGGTGAAAAAGGTATAAGAATAAAACAAATGGTAATATAAGGTCTATGAAAAAAAATCAAAACCAAAAGTTTCGATTTCATCCCCAATAAAGTCGCCAATTTCTGTTGAAGGAAAATCTCCCTGTGGACAGGTAGATCTCCTCAAAGAGCTAGACTCTTAACTCTAAGACAAAAAGTGGTTATCATGGTCACTAAATTCCTTTTATATCTAGGTGGACTACTGTGTGATAAGGAAGGAGAAGAGAAGTACCTTTTACCGGTGTTTGTCCCTGCACGCTCCGAATTGAGCTCCAATCTTTCGCTCCTCGATAAGCCCTATAGACAAACAAAGTATGAACACTTCCTACTCTATCAAGATTAGTCCAAAACAGGTCTATCTACTAAAGAGACAAATTCATGTGAGATTGAACACGAATTAGAAAGAAACAGGCCAAGCAAATTATATTAATGAGGACAAAACATTGCTTACAACAGTAGATGGAATGCGACAGTTCTGCAAAGTCCTCCTTGTCTAACCCTTGCTCAAAAAATCCACGATACGAATGATGATAGCTTCACCAATTGCTTCCTATGAGATCATAGGTCTCTTTCTCCAAAATTATCTCTGTTCCAACACTACTTATAAGATCATAAGTTTGGTGTGATTCTCCCTTTCCAGTCCCCTTTCACCATGAGAAAGTTTGCTTATATAGACTTGGAGAGCCTTTAACCACTTGAGATATCCTTGGGGAAGTTGAGGAGTTTCCTCCTTCAGTTAGGGATCTTCCCTAAGAACATGGTTGGACTAGGGATTTGAATCCAACTGCCTTCCAAGAATGAAAGGATCCTTCCCCCATTCATCTCAACAACTTAACTACTACCTAGAATAGGTAGCTCTCCCTCAAAAGGGCCATCAAAGCAATGTAACGCTCCCTAGTAGTGTATAGGGGAGTGCCAACACTCTTGAGGGTAGGATCACTCCTGCAAAAGGGCTGAAGCAGTGCTATAATTCTCTCTGATGGCTTATGGGGGGGCACCAACACTCCTGAGATAGTTATAAGGGAGCGCTCCCCTCCAAAAACTTAGTTTTTTGGGGGTTTTTAGATGGAAAAAGGTTCATGAACCTAGTTAACCTTTCTTCCTCTTCCAAATCAAGTGTTTGACATGTGCCAAGTGTCCTCTTGATGTCATTTACAGGCACGACATAGGCATCATGGCAGTATGCTTCCCTGACACTTGCGACACTTGTGAGAAAAATGTGACACTTGTGACCTTTGTAATGATGAGACTTGCGACACTATCAAAGTGAGTATTTTTTATGTGTAACACTCTGTGAAAAAAGTCTCATTTGAACATCAGCTTCGTCCACTTCTTATAAGTCAAAATAGTCATTCATTTTATCAATGTGTTGTTGTGCGTTCAAGGGCTCTATACCATCGAACTGTGGGAGTCTCATTTGATAATCCTGGGGCATGTCGTGTAAAGGTGCAACCAACACTAAGGTAGCGTATCTAGCTACCATGATAGGTGGAGGGGGTGGGACAACAACCTGAATGATGGGTGGGGCGATGGAAGGAAATGAGGAGGATGAGGGGCTAGCTAGCACAGAGTGAGCGGTTTGAGGTTTTGTAGTGGGAGATAGTACTTCAGGGGTCTGGAGTTGCAGGACGGCTAGATCTAAAATGGTTTTAGTCACAAAGCTATCAAATTTCATTCTAAATAGGCTTTGTTCAAATATCATGTCGAAGTCAAGGTCTTGAAGGGAAACAGTTCCTCTGGAAGAGAAGGTGACCTGTGAAGGGGAATATGACTCCCTAAACCTTATGCAATGGTCTTCTTTTTGAGTAACTGTTCTGGATTATCAGTTTCTATCACAGGTTCTGGGTCTAGGTTCAGTTTCATTAACTTGTCATTTATGACCCTTAAGCCAGGGAGGCCTTTCTTCAGCAGAGCTTCAATTTTACTGAAAAATCTTTGTACTCCTATGTCCATAGCCTGGACCTTTTCCTCCAGTTGCAACATCAGTCCTCTTTTGGTCAGGACCCTCTTGACCTCAAGGATGGTTTCTGTCCTATCTTCAATTTTCAACTCCTCTAACTCTTCTCTGGTTTTTGAATGCAGGAATTTAATAATCTTCGTGGCTTTTGCGGGCGTTTCTCCCAATTCTCCTCTTATCTTTTCAATCGTCTACTTCCTTCTTTACACCAGTTCATTCTGCTCGAACATGATTTGAACCATAGACCATATTTCATTAATAGATTTGGTGATGTCCATCCAGACGTGTTCCTTGACCTCAGCAAGTTTTTTGCCCACCACTGTCTCCTTTTGAAGCTGTTGTAATTCCTTTCTGATCTTGTTTGATATTTGTTTCTCCTTGGTGTAGCTGGTTTGATAAGAATACTTGAGTTCTTGAAGGTTCTCAACTTCCTTCTTAAGTCTGCTAATCTCTGTCTCTTGCAAATTCATCTCTTCCATGGATTTTGCAAGTTCTATTTCCTTCTCTAGAGCTGTCAATGGAGTTGCTGAGGGAATTTCTGCTACAGATGTTGTGCTTACTCTTTTGAGAGGAACTGCGCTCAATGTAATGAAATCCATGGGATTTGATTGTTCCTTATCTTTCAATAGTTTTTCCAATTCTACTTCCATCTCCTTCAACTGTGCATTCTGCTCCATGATCAGCTTAAGCATCTCATCTTTTTCCCCTTCTATCTCAGCTATCTCATTTGCCTATGAATATTCTATTGGTGGCAGTTTCAAATGTTTCCTCAGAGAGGCTATATCATCATTTTTCTTTTTAAGCATCTCCTCAACTACTTTCACATTTGAGGGGTCATACCCGATCTTGAGGAACAACTCTTCCAATGTCTTAATTCTGTTATACTTTACAAAGGATGATATCTTTTCTAATTTCAGCTGTGTCTAGACATTACTCAGATATTCCTGTAATTTGGTGGCTATAGTGGAAGCATTTTCCAACATGAGAAAATCATTTCCTCAGTTTGCCTGTGCAAATCTATTTGATCAGCAGGATGCACATCCCTTGTATGAAACTCGAATGTTTCCCTTTTGTAGTCAGTGATTGCTTTTGGGTCTAGCACTTGTGCCTATAGGAATGCCATATGCATTCTACCCTTCTCTGTGTCGAATGCAAACAACAGTCTGTGCTGAGATGTTGATGTTTGTTTCCAAAATTGAGCATATCTACTGTTGGTCAATGTCTAATTTTTCTTTTTGATCAGATCATGTTTCTAAAAAATACTCAATTTTGGTCCTTCTTTGCTCGGTTGGTTGACTGGTGGAGTATCAGTGGGATTCTTAGGAAAAAATGTAAAAATGATCTACTTGTTTCTTGAGATGAGGAGTGACCAGACATCCTTCATAGTTGCAGTGGATTTGATTTCTTTTTCACCAATCGTATCATGTGTGTGACTGGTTTTTGGCCTCTTGGTATGTAATTGGAAATCCTCGGCTGAGACTTCAGTGATAGAAGGTGAAGAATCCTTCCTGGGCCTTTTCTCCTTGGGAAATTGTGGTGTAGTCATATGTGTGATGATGACCGAGGGGTCCTACTATTCTAATTCAACCAGAGTGTTCGGCTCCTATTCTGTTTGATTTGCGAATTTTTCTATCTCTGGCTTGGGAGTATGAACATATGGGGCATTTTTATTCTTAATCCTCATCTCGGAAATTGTCCCACATGGATCATAGTGCCATATGAAGCTAACAAAAAACTTCATCTCTTTTTACAGTCTATCTTCTTGCTCCCCAATGCCTCGACTATTGCAGATGAATGATCCTATTTTCCCTTTAATTCTAAGTTGTTGCTTCTTTTTCAGAGACACGAAATGTATGTCATCTGAGTTGATCATTTGACTTATGTAGTCCAAAGAAAATATCCTCATGGGTAGGTACTTGGGCAGTCTGTATGGATCCAACTTGCATCCATAAACTTTGATCTCTATGTGATCTTGGTACAGGTACCAGTCTCTAGTTTTTGCAAGGTCCGAGAGGTGTAAAATCCTCTGAATCTCCTCATTAATTCTTGGTTCAGGTCTGCCACTGAGCATGCTCACCACTAGGTCGTAGAACTGCTCGATAAATTGTTTGAAGTTGAATTCTGAAGAATTTTGTCGGAGAAGTGAAGTCCAAGCAGTTATCGCCTGCGGCTTCTCGTCCTGGTCCATCTTCTGCATTGAAAAGGAGAATATGTCCACCTGAAAGAATGTAAATATGTAGGCCAGTATTGAGGAATACCATAACATGCCCTCTGTGGTGAAATTCAAAAACTGTTCATGAATATTGTTCGCTAGGAAAGTGTTGTAATCGAACTGTGTGGTGGGCTTTTCTTCTATGGAGAAGATGGACAGAAAACCCAATATGGGTTCATCTACCCATTGGTTGGAAAAATAGCCCAGTAGAGCACATAGTGACGAAATGATTTGGTTTCCCTTTACTAAGAACAGGGAGGAAGGTTATGGGGGATTTGTCTTGGGTAGATGGGCAACCTGGGGGAGGAAAAGCTTGAAAATCTGTGCTCTCTTAGGGAACGATAACTTTTGGTAAAGCTCCGTAATAATTTTGATATTGAAAGGAGAGAGGGATTCAGTTCTAGGTATCTGCATCATCTGGTCTATGGCCTCTGGTGTGATGAAAAATAGAGTTTCTCCTGAGGAAGACACTATGACTCTCTGGTCAGGGAGATAATGAGCCTGACACTTGAGGGCAAAATCGGGGAAATGGTGGACCTGGGGGAAAAGATAAAGATGAAGGTTGGACTCCCAGAGCTCAATTTCATCGCTTTGATCTAAGAAAACTTCTTTAATCCATGAATGCAAATCTGCGAAGTCAAATTCGCACCTGGTGTCTGCAATCAAATGATCTTTGTCGACTAGGGGGATCCTGTTGAGATCGACAAGAGGTGGGAGGAAAGGATTTTCCTCAGCTTCTGTCCTTTTTTATTTTGGCACCATCTCTATGAAAATACCTGCAAGTCAAACAATCATTAGTGGGGGTGACGGTGGCTTTGGACAGTTGACTGGAACAGAGAGAAAACAGGGAAATTGTGCTCTGGTGCGATGGGAAAAATATTTTCTACTGAGACGACATAGTAAGTAGTGGAAGAATGTAGGGAAATGGTATTTTAGAGAAAACAAATACCCATTGGGTGTGGGGGACAGGTCAGTAAGCTAACGAATAAGTTAGCCAGTAATAAATTGCCAACGGGTCTTTTGAGGCCTGAGATGGCAGGTAACAATGAATGTCGAATACGATTTGATGACGTGGCGGGTTTTGATTGGGGGGTAACTATGATGAAGGGAATTGTAACAGGCGAAAGGACTGACAAAGTAATGAGATGTGGTCTTTAGGGGAGAACGTGGAAAATGATGTCATGGGGTGACAGGGTATGTTAGACCATGGGAGGCGGTGGGAGTCTGAACCAATGGATTCCTTCCATGTAGAGGAAAAGGGGCCCGCCAGAAAACAATCCATTACGGACCCCCCCCCCTTTTTTAAAAACAGATTGGTCAGTGGGGTCCGAAAACTACCACCAGCCGTCCATCGACGCGCCTACCTCTGGACCATAGATCTATGCGCGGGATTTAAACAACATTCTAGACCCCGCCCCACCATTAAAATCAGAATGGTCAGGGCGGTCCATAATTCAATCTCGACTGTGGATCCAAGCACTGGTGCCTCATCTTTTTAGATGCGCACTTTGGTTATCTCTGATTTCGGACCCCCCCGCCTCCATTATAGGTAGAATGGTCGGTGGGGTCCAAAAAAACTTATCAATAGTAGATCTGGGTGCCAGCATCTCATCCGTTCATATGTGCATTGTTTTTAATGTGAGAGCGCAAGGTCATATTCTCTCCAAAACTTAGGATAAGTGCATCATGTGGGTTTTCCCAAAATTTTCCCTATTTTCATCACCATGGGGTTAGACATCAAACCTTTAAACCTCAAAGATATAGTTCAACTTCGATCATCATGCATGTTTTATTGGGATAAAGAAAACTACCCTATGTTATAACCTAATTACCTATGACAATTAGCCCGGATTAAACTATTGGACTAAGAAATTACTCTATCCTGGGGTTATTTGACCAAGATTAGGTAGTTTGGTCAAATTTATTCACTAGCTAACCTAATTTGCTTGGCTAAGATTAAACAGTTTAGCCAATCTTATTCCCTACTCCTATCAACATCAATTTAAAAGGACTTGGCCATGATTGAACTGTATGAACCAAGTCATTGTTATTGCATGGGGCTTTATCCAAATTCTTTTATGCCCTCTTTTATTCTTTTTCTTTTTCTTTTCTTTTTTCTTTCTTTTCTTCTTCTTTTTATTTTCTTTTCTCAAATTATTTGCAGAATGGAAAATCATTTGACCAACAATACACTAGAGTGATAATATTTTAGTCACCAGTTGATCCTATAAATTATAGGGTTATAACAGTGTGGAAACCAGTCATCGTCGCACCCTGCCTATAGTGAAGTCTGCGGAAATCCTCCTTAATATGGTTTTTACAAAGGAAAATACAACTTCTTCTCTCAGTAAAATTTCTTCTCCCTTCTTTCTTCAAGAATTCAAGCCACTGACCCCTCTGAAGGCAACATATAGGTTTACATAATTAACGGTCATAGGGATGACTAAAATAATGTGTAACAGTTGGTCACGTCTTCATCATCTTCCGAGATGTCACTGCTGCTGCTAAGTTCTTTTTCTTTTTTCATTGACTTTTTGGATTCTTTGAAGGTTGCTTCTTTTGTATCTGAATTTTCCTGTTCAGTTCTCATTTTATATGTTGTGAAGATTCAATGTAATTCATCCATGCTTATTGAGTTCATATATGTTCTTTCTTCTAGTGCTGATATCTTAGGGTCAAATCTCATAGGAAGAGATCTTAGTACCTTTTGAACAATTACAGATTCTTCGATTTCTTCTCCCAATCCAATGATTGCATTTACTGTTTCATCAACTCGTAAAAAAAGCTACAATATTCTCATCTTCCTTCATCTTAAGCTGTTCGAACTGACCTCTATAAGTTTGAAGCTTTGCTTCTTTGGCTTTTGAATCTCCTTCATAAATATTTCGAAGTTTGTCCCAAATCTCTTTAGCAGATTTACAATGTGCAACTTTGGTGAATATCGTAAGACCATTCAGAAGTGAATTTGTGGCTTTGGAATTATTCTGACTGAGTTTCACTGCTTTGTCATTTGTTTGAGGAACTGTTGGTACTGTGTATCCATATACAATTGATTTCCAAATATCAAATCCCTGTGCCTGTATATATGTATTCATCCTTATGCTCCAAAATGCATACTTTTGTCCATCGAACTATGGTATTTCATTTTTATACAAGTTGTTGCTCTCCATGATCTTCCTTTCAGTGGTTAAGCTGATTTCTGAAGCAACCCACTCTGATACCAATTGTTGTCTTACTGAGAGGGGGGGTGAATCAGTAATAGAGAAATTTAATCTTTTTTAACCATATAATGCAAGTGTTATATCAATGTAGCATTATCATCCAATAATTGCAGAGTAAATAAACAATGAACAAATGAGTAATCATGCATATACATAGTACACCAGTGTTTTTATGTGGAAACCAAAAGTGGGGGAAAACCACATAATGGTTTTTATTATATGTATTGAAGAATTAAATTCATTGGAAGCACCAACTTCCTATGTTTTCTAGCTGCAACTGGAAGGAGGCTCCAACCCCCTAGTTTTTCAGTCTACTACCTGAGGAACGCTCCAAATCCCCAATTCTCTGGCTACAACCAGAAGGAGGCTACAACCCCCTATGTTCTTCGGATACAACCGGAAGGTGGCTACAACCACCTGTCCTTGCCCCATACAACCACCCTAAAATATAAATTCCAAATGTAGACAACCTATCATTGTCACTGAATCAACCACTACCACTGTCAATGTGTCACTGTCAACCTATACCAATAACCTGTAACAACCTGTACCAATCAACCTGCACCAAACAACTTGTACCAATAACCTGAACCAACATGTACCATGCACCAACTGCACATAAACTATGACTCATCAAGATGTACCAACATCATCAACTATACACCTCATGTATGTGCCAACTCATCAACTACTTGTCTCAACAATGTACCCAACATGTACCTCAACCATATACCAAAGACATACACCAATATAACCATAAAAAATTCATCACTCTATCCATAAACCAAATACCATAATCCCTTACATCAAACCATGTTCCACAACCTCATTGTTATGTAGCCTCAAGCTAAACCAACAACTTTAGCAACACATCACAACCGAAAGACCAATACCCATATGCCAAATACCAACAACAAAATACCAACTGTATCCCTCAACAAATATGATATATGCAACAATACCGAACATCCAATGCCATCTCAAGAGATAAACCCTAGCTCACAAAACATACCTCAAACAAGATGTGCCATATCTCTCATAAATATACCTCAACCATGTTGTTGCCGCGATTTTTGTGCCACGATTTTTGTGTCGTGATTTTTCTGCCACACTTTTTCTACCGCGATTTTTCTGTCGCACTTTTTCTGCCACAATTTGTTTTTCACACTTTTTTTGCCACAATTTTTTTGTTGCGATTTTTCTGTCGCACTTTTTCTGCCGCACATTTTCTACCACGATTTTTCTTCCTTGATTTTCTACCACACTTTTCCTGCCACACTTTTTCTACCACACTTTTCCTGCCGCACTTTTTCTACTGCACTTTTTCTGTCGCACTTTTTCTACTGAAATTTTCTCTATTAATAATACCTACCCAAATAACCTTTCACAAAAATAGATATTCAATGATATTCAAGTGTGGTTGAAATGAGAGAGCCTTGCCTCTTATTTATACTTTCATTTAGCTTCCTTAAGGGCATACCTTTTAACCATATTAACCCACTTTCCTTATTTTAGGGTTAACCAACTTCTAACCACTTGTCCACTTAGTAATTTCTCCATTAACTTTATTATTTAAATAGTTTCTTTTGTATCCACTTTGACTTATATTACACTCATCACTTTACTTTATTATTTTAATAATTTCTTCTTTTCAAATACTTTGACTACTTTGACCTTTTAGGGCTTCTAGATGACTCAAGAGGGTTCTCCAACTTCACATGGCCATAAATCTTTAACCGTGAGGAGTTATGTGACGTTTCACATACCATCGAAAATGGCATGACATGTACTATCCATATGGAATAGTCTTACCTGCAAATATCTCAAAACTCATACCATTATCCACCCAAAAAACTTGGGTCCATTACCCAAACTATTGTGCTACCAGAATTCGCTACTGAACTTTCATCAAGGGTTGACATCAATGACAACCAACCCATTTAATCAACACCCAAATCATAACTAGGAAGCACATATTCCTCCTCCTCCTCTTTCCCCTGACCTAGATGAGAAGGCATCACCTATTCCTCATCCTCATCTTTCACCTCACCTAGATGAGAAAGCATGAGCTATTCCTCCACCACTTATTTCTGGTCAGAGAGGCGACCAACCACTTCCTCTTGACCATCCATCATCTTCTACTACATACCAGGCCTCCACTACTGTTGTAGATATGTATATTATCTAGCAGTTATTTGACCTATTTGTGATATATATATATATATATATGTNTGTGTGTGTGTGTGTGTGTGTGTGTGTGTGTGGTGCATTTGTTTTTCATGTTGATGTGTATATTTCTAGGTCATGTTATATATGTTTATTAAATGTGTTAGATAGATGTGTATGTTATAACATTGTTCATTAGATGTGCATTTTTCCTATTGATAGGTATATATATATTTGACTTGTTCATAGATATGTATATTATCCAATAGTTATTTGACTTGTTCATGATATGTGTGTGTGTGGTGCATTTGTTTTTTGTTCATGTTGATGTACTTAATTTATATGTTGATATTGATGTGTATATTGTTAGGTCATGTTATATATGTTTGTTAAATGTGTTTGATAAATGTGTAGGTTATAACAATGTTCATTAGATGTGTATTTTTCATGTTTTTTTTTTCTTACAGGTAAAAAAGTGTGTTACCTGCTATATAAAATTAACAAAAATACAGAGAGATATAAGTTTACTATGCCACCAAATGTGCTACCATTTTACCGGAAACCAACACAGTTTGGGGCAAGTGTAGCATGTCTAGGAAGATGGGCTTAAAATGTTGTTTTTCCATTTGTCCCGCCTGAAGGAAACCAAGACATATGGCAATAGATTGTATTAACTCTGAACAACAACATAATTGAAAACCAAACTAAAAAGTCAAACTCAAATACCCGATGACTAGTCGCTCTCATCCTCCTGACACACGGATTTTTCCTGAATGACAAACGGTTGTGCGCACGTTGGGCATTTTCGATTAGTTGGAGCATTGGAGTAAGCGTTCAGGAACAGGTCCAAGCATTGTCCAATGAGGAGGGCTCTATGCTCCTGGTCTGCCATTTAGCCTTGGAGTTCAAACATGAGATCCAGATGTCCTGCGTGGAGGAGTGGAGCATGCAATTCATTGGTAACTGCCTCGCTTGAGGTTTCTTTCCCCGCTTCAACTCCGGCCTTGTCCTTGTCCATGGCGTAAATGTCTGTGTGGTGCATCATTACCCTACAAGCTCTTTTCAAGCCCTCATCCTCATATGGCATTTCCTCAACGTAGCAGGTTGGGATGTCCTCACAAAGCCTCCTCCTTTTCTTGTCTATTGCTTGAGGTTCCAAGGCTATCACAATATCATCTGGGCATGGTATTTTCTCTATGTAGCAGATTGGGAACTCTTCGTCAGGCTCTTCCTTCAAGTTGCTTCCCACTTGTGTTTCAAGCTCAATTGCAGGAATTTCAACTCGCTTCTTGTCTATGGGTTTCCAATTATCCTGATCTGGTGGAGTATGGGCTCTCCTCTTCATTCCAGACTCAGTGACAGTAGCATGGAGTGCAATACGGGCGACCCTCGCTCTTTTCCTAAGGATAGAATTGGCCATCGAGAGTGTGCATTCCATATGCTTCCTTCTCTGTCGTTGCGTAGCATGGGTGTGCCAAGTCGAACCATGACGAGGCTTGCCTCACTCCCTTGGCATTGCAAAGGAGAAGTGAATAGAAGACACCCCCAGATTCGGCGGGATACAGAAGAAATCACACCAGAGCTCACAGTTGACAGGGAAGTTCAGAACAAGAATGAAACAACTATGTCTCGACCTCCTCACTTTCATATTTTCATGGGACAACAACACCTGGATCCTCCTTAAATCAATCATATTGAATGTTTGCAGTGAAAACTCTTTCACGTGAGGGAGAAGTCTTGCATCCGTATGACTATTGTAATGGCTTGCTCCCATCTTT
The DNA here is from genome assembly GCA_009831015.1 of Picea engelmannii. Taxonomy (NCBI): domain Eukaryota; kingdom Viridiplantae; phylum Streptophyta; class Pinopsida; order Pinales; family Pinaceae; genus Picea; species Picea engelmannii. Next base: position 204,451 of record ML797442.1, read on the forward strand.
AATATTGAAGGGATGGGGAGTGCCCTACAACATTTAAGCCATGGTTTAGTGCTAAGCCAAGTGGCAAACATGCCCTTCGTGTCACCCCATCCGGGGCTAAGGCATTGTTGCTCGCAAGGTCCCTGCAACCCCTCGAGAGGTCTATATCATCAGAAAGATTGGCTTGCTAATGTATGAGTTCTGATTCGGTCTCAACTCTCTCATTCGCCAACTGATCTGCGACTTTTTTTTCTTCTTGTTTCACATGAGAGGGGATTATGGTGAGATTGGGGTGGACGATAGCTCCAAAATCTTCCAGAAGTCCTGAAATTCTCTAGCTAGGGGAGATTCACCATGGATGTTCTCCATGAAGGATTTTGGTGATGAGTTGGATGATGATCTGAGAGTTTCCCTCTACTATGACTTGATGGTATTGATTGTGGGTTGCAACTTGGAGACCTCGAATAAGGTTTAGGATCTTCGCAACATTGTTTGTATTCTCACCTAGGAAGCCAACCACCAGATGTATGATCTCGCCAATGTGGTTCTGAAGGACTGAGTCGAATCCTGTCAGTCTTGGGTTTCCCCTAGAGGCACCATCGAAGTTTATCTTGATGAAGCTTGATGGAGGGGGGGTCCAAATTGTGGGGCTATTGGATCAGCTTCCCTTTACCTTCACTAGGGGGCATGTGTGAATTTTCATATTCCATCTTTTAAGAATGTTTTCCTCCTCGGGAACACATTGAAGATTTTCATGGTTCCAAGGCTTGTTATTGACCGTTTCTCGAATTAACTTCTCAACACTCTCCCACGTAATAGCAGGAAGGGAATTTTTCAAATGGAAGATTTGTTTGTTCCGTTCTTTCCAGATTTCCCATAAGGTGAACCCTGGGAGTAGCGGCCAGATGCAGTCGAGAATTGGGTTATGGAAAGAGATTGCATCCCGATTCAAAATCGTATCCCTGATGCTGCTTCTATTTCTGTTGGAGCATTTTATGGCTTGGGCCCCCCAATCCTAGATCTGTTGATTGTAATGACATTTGTTGAAGAGATGTTCCATGGTTTCCTCTCTTTGGTGACAAAGGGCACACCTAGAGGGGCCTATAAAGCCTCTTTTTATAAGATTATCCCACGTGAGGATGCAATTTTGAGCTGTGAGCCAAAGGAAAATGGAGACTTTGGGCCATAGCATGCTTTTCCATATTTTACTCCAAATTATTTCTGGAATTTGATTTTGGTAGTTTCCCTGCAGGTAATAGGCTTCCTTAATGGAGAAGATACCTATAGTAGAGTGTCCCCATCGAAGGATGTTGGGTCCCTCTTTGATTGGTATTTTTCGATGAGCTGCACATTCTTGCCAATTTTGGAGATCAATATCGTCCGTGAGCTATAATTTTGTTCTCTCTGTTTTCCATTGTCTCCAGGGTTAGCTCCTATGGTTAGGGTTCCAGAGATCTCTAACTTTCCTAAAGATATACCGATGGAGCCTCTGTTTGAGAGGATTGAGACCTTTTAAGTCACTTAGGGGGGGTAGTTGCTGCCACGAGTCTTGCCAAAAGAGTGCACTTTCTCTATTTCTTACTTCCCAAAAAGCATGCTTCTGAATGAGAGGGCGGTTTTGCTAGGCCGTATTCTAGATGTTGGATCCCTAGATGTGGTAGTTGAATCTGATTAGTTGGTTGGTATGTGTATTCGGGGCATAATTTTGTTTCCAAATTTGCACCCAGTGTTCTGTCAGATGTTGTAACCATCTCCACCACATTTTGGCCCCCATGACTTGATTGAGCTTTCCCGGATCACGAAGTCCCAGTCCTCCAAACTTTTTTGGTTTGCAGATTTTATCCCAGTTGACTAGTGCCCATTTTTTATTAGCTTGGTGGTCGTGCCACAGGAAATTTCTTTGGAGGCTCCTAACTACTTGAATTACCGAGATAGGCCTAGCCAGAGCAGTGAAAAGGCAGGTGGGCAGTGCCTACAGGACTGACTTAAGGAGCACCAGTCTCATAGCCATGTTGAGAGGTCTAAAGGTCCAGTTATTCATCTTGTTAGAGATAGACAGGAGCAAGCTATCCCATGAAATGGATCACACCGGCTCCCCTGTGAGGGGTATGCCTAGGTAAATGGAAGGAAGGGAGCTCTTAGAAATTCCTAAAAGTCTTGAAAGATGGTTATGTACTGTGATCGGTGTATTGAAAAAGTAAATCTTGGATTTTTCCAGGTTTAAGAGCATGCCTAAAGCTTCCGTGAAGTCAGAGAGAATTGAGTTTAGCTTGGTGGCTTCTCATGCAGTAGGGGTGTTCATTAGCAGAGTATCATCGACAAACTAGCTATGCGAAGGTGCCAGATGAATGTTATGAAGGGGCAGTCCTTTGAGGGATCCTTCCAGGATCACCACTTTGATGTAGCGACCTAGCCCTTCTGCCATGAGCACAAAGAGGAAGGGAGAGAGAGGGTCACCCTGTCTGATTCCCCTGGTGGACTGGAAGGGCTGGGAGGGTATCCCATTGACTAGGATGGAGAAAAAGGCTGAGGAGGTGAGCTTGAGAACCCAATTGACCCAGAGTTTATCAAAGCCAAAGGACTCCAGCATGGAGCGCATGTATTGCCAGCTTACTCTATCAAAATCTTTTGAGAGATCGAGTTTAATAAGCATACCTGGTGTCTTGCTCGTTTTCAAAGAGTGGATCACCTCATTCACCAGAATAACATTGTCCATGATTTGCCGCCCTTCCGCATAGACAACTTTCTCTTTAGAGATAATAAAGGGTAAGAGTGGCTTAAGGAAAGTGGCAATGACCTTTGTGATTATTTTGCAAATGACATTGCAGAGATATATTGGTCTGAAATTCCTGGGATGAGTAAAACACTCCTCCTTGGGGATGAGCATGAGAAAAGTTGCATTAAGTGTAAAGAGTACTTGGCCAGACGTTCTCGATTCTTATACTGCCAGCCAAACCTCTTCCTTGATCATATCCCAGCAGTGATGGAAGAAGTTTGTTGTAAAGCCATCCGGGCCTAGTGCTTTTCCTAGGGGCATTTCCTTTTGTAATGACCCTTTTCTTATTAATATGAATAATTTCATAAATAATCCTAAACATTAGCTAAATTATAATTAATTATTATATAAGCTTAATTAATTATACGTTATTAATTAATCATTTTGATCATAATTAGCTAAAGTATGATTAACTCCTTGATTAAGGGTTAATGAATGATTAATTATTAAATGAGACATTAAACGATTAAGTATTAAACTAATGGTTAGTGATTAATTGATTATTAATTAAGTAATTGATTAATTATGTATTAAACAAATGGGGGAAAAATAAAATATAAGGTTAAATAGGGCTACGTATCCCATGAGGGATAACGTAACCCATACGTAAAAGGGAACATTAAGTAAAGGATAAGATAATTAATATGAAATAAATGATGGATGGAGCATTAATAAAGAGATAAGGTGTTTGGTGGGGAGTAAAGGTGCGAGGGCGGTGAAGGAGGCATAATGGAAGGAGGAGGATTCACTTTGGGGGGATTATTCATTCATGCATTCTATGGGAGAGGAGATTTTGGGAGCTTTGAGACAGAGTTAGTTAACAGTGGGATTTACAGTGCGCCGGGGCTGAGGGGTTTTGGGCTCGGAGGGCTAGGACGTCCATAGATGTCCTAGGGCCAGGCGTACTGGTCGGTAGGGTGGCTGGTTTTGGGGTGTCTTAAGGAGCAAGCGGCTGCGGATAGGTTCAAGCGAAGGGAGCGACAGCATCAGAACGAGGTATTTAACCTGTTATGCAAATTGTTATATAAATTTAACTTGTTATGCAAATTGTTATGTAAAATGTTATTTTATTTATCAAAATCTGGGAGTGAATATGCTAGAGTAAGCGAATTTTTAGTAAATTTCAAAATTTCCGCTCTGTTTTAATTCATGGTAGTTTTAATGAAATCCTGGTCACTACATCTGGTATCAGAGCCTAGGTTTGAAATCTGAGCCTAAAGGGCCAAAACTCCAAGCTCAAATTGCCCTCCGCTCAACCTGCAAACAACTCCAAGCCCTAGCTCTAGTCCCGCCTGCAAACCAAACCAAACGCATTATTAAATCATAATATAAGAAAGGTATATATAAATGCAACAAGAATGGAATAGGAAACCATATTTAACACCAGCATTAGCATTATCTGCTATCAGTTACTACAATAAGAACACACATCAGATTCCTGTTATTTTAATTACGTGAACTGCAATTTCCTTGCCTCTGAATCTTGTCATTTTGACTACGTGCCACATTGTTCCCTTGCACCTGTTTTCAAACACTCTACCCTCCTTTCTTGATTCATATAGATAGTGTATGTATTCACTGTTTATCTCATTTTTTTGACTTGCTGTAAAAAAAAATGTGAGTTTACCTAAGAAAAACAAATGAATTACTTGCTTAACCGTTACAGGTTACAGTTAGAAAAAAAAGAAGGTAGGAGTTTTCTTTTGTTGGAGAAAGGAGACTAAAGCCATTGGGAGAGTAGAACTCTGTATCAGTAAAGAGTGGCAGAATCGGTAACAACAGGGAATTGGAGGCAGAAATAGTGGCTGATCCCTGTCATTCTGTAACAGTTGTAATCTCTGTGATCCTGTAACACTCTGCAATTCTAGAAGAGACTTGAACCATATGCACTCATACACAGTAGCAAACTGCACTCAGGAGGGTGTCCATTGGGAATTTAATGTAGGAAACTTATGTACTCTGTAATCCTCATAAATAAATAAAAATAAAAAATCATTTCTTTTTTGGTGCTGAGTCCTTATACCCAGAGAGGGTTTTCTCCACATAAATTCATGCGTCCCTGAATGCTAACTATGTCCGTGTTTCTGCTTTAATTCCTAGTTAGTTTCACTGAAATCTCTAATTGCAGTTGATTAATGGATGCAAGTCAAGTTGCAGACTTCTCTGTCATTTACGTACAGGGATGCCATGGTTAATTAAACACGAAAATCTGCAAGGCTAGATCTGCACTGTAATTACAGATAATTTCGTTCATTCCTTTCTCTCTTGCCGCTCTCTATAGCTCAAGCATGCCGACTCTTTTCCTCAAAGAAAGGGTAAGATCACACACATACAATCACTAATGGTACCATAATTGGAACCTTCAAATCTCTTTATTCCTATCCTCTGTCAATCCAACAAATAATCAGCAAAGTCCGTACCTTCTAATATTACTTGTGCAAATCCCTAAAGACTAAGGCCTTAAACAGTAAACCAATATGTAATTTAACCTAGAAGCATGAAACGACATGCCACTGTACTGAAGCGTGAAAGGGAAATCCACTAGATTGGAAACATTTTCTTTGCACGAAATGTGTCTGGGGTGATATGTATCCAGCATGCTCGTATAAGAGACTGCTATCGTGTTTGATGTTCTAAAGGATCAACATCTCTATTAATGGTATTGGAGAGAAATCAATACAGGGTTTATGTTTATAGGAAGGCCCATAGGTTATGTTTGGCCTACTATGAAATAAAATTATACGGCCCGACTGAAGATACAAACATGGTCTGGGGAATAAGAGAAAATTCGCATGTCATGTAGATAAATCATCGCCATAAATTAAATGGGTTGAATTAAAGCGTAATGGATAAAATAAAAACAGAGGTATAGCAGCATTTCGTTGTGAGAATCTGAAGCAATGGATTTATATAAATTTATCCGAAAACTATCTGCAAACAACAAATAAACAAGCGCGCGCAGCACCAAACAAACAACAAACGCACAAGCGCGCACAGCACAAACACCAACGCCCAACCCTCGGGATCTCTTCATAAGCTTCTGTTGTATGCATAGCTGCTTTGTGATTAGAGTCAGTGTATTATGTATGAGACATTCTGGAACAAAGTACCTGTCTTACCAGCCCTGTATTTTTAGATAGTGATGTTTCTCTAGCAACAACACATAGAGCAACGCGCGCAACGCCTACACCAATACCAAACCCCAAAGCCCAACGCCCAGCCTCGAGCTCGTTACTTCTAGCGAGCCCACGCTGTCGACTTAGCTGCGCGGCCCCCTTTCAAATTTTGTAAATTTTGTTCCTCGTTAATGTTTAAATTTGAACAATATATCGTTTGTTTAATGTTCAAAATTGTATTAAAGTTGTAGTATATTCATTTGTGTACATTGTATAAATTTGTATACATTGTATACATTGGTATAAAATTGCATTAATGTTCCTGTTTAAATTTCATTTAATATAGTTAA
>ML797442.1:216892-232767 GCA_009831015.1 Picea engelmannii
AAAGGATAAGATAATTAATATGAAATAAATGATGGATGGAGCATTAATAAAGAGATAAGGTGTTTGGTGGGGAGTAAAGGTGTGAGGGCGGTGAAGGAGGCATAAGGGAAGGAGGAGGATTCACTTTGGGGGGATTATTCATTCATGCATTCTACGGGAGAGGAGATTTTGGGAGCTTTGAGACAGAGTTAGTTAACAGTGGGATTTACAGTGCGTCGGGGCTGAGGGGTTTTGGGCTTGGAGGGCTAGGACGTCCATAGATGTCCTAGGGCCAGGCGTACTGGTCGGTAGGGTGGATGGTTTTGGGGTGTCTTAAGGAGCAAGCGGCTGCGGATAGGTTCAAGCGAAGGGAGCGACAGCATCAGAACGAGGTATTTAACCTGTTATGCAAATTGTTATGTAAATTTAACTTGCTATGCAAATTGTTATGTAAAATGTTATTTTATTTATCAAAATCTGGGAGTGAATATGCTAGAGTAAGCGAATTTTTAGTAAATTTCAAAATTTCCGCTCTGTTTTAATTCATGGTAGTTTTAATGAAATCTTGGTCACTACACCTTTACTGCTAGGTCCACTTCAGCTTGAGTGATGGGCCTTAGGAGTGCTTTGTTCTGATCAGGGGTGACCAACGAGGGTATGTGATTCATTATTTTTTGGATTTCTTATTCCCTGTCCGCAATGGTCTCCATAAGAAGATCTTTATAGTAGGAGTTGAGTTCCTCCACTATTTGGTCATGATCTCTTATAGGGATGCCTTGAGCATCCTCCAGTTGAGTAATGCGGTTGATGTATCGGCGGTGTATCATTACTCTGTGGAATAATTTTGTGTTTCACTCACCCTGTTTGAGCCATTGAACTATAGATTTTTGTCGCCAAAGGATTTCTTCTTGCTTTCTTCGTTCTTCCATTTCTTCTTGGAGTTTCTCTTCTTCCTTCACTAGATCTAGAGTTCTTCTTCCTGAGATGAAGGTTCTTTGTAGGTCTTCGAGCCTACATTCAATTTCCTTCTGCCTTTGGAAAATGTTTCCAAAAGTGGATTTGTTCCATCTCTTCAGTTGTTGCTTGAAGTTCTTGAGGCACTGCTGGAATTTGTACATGTGAGTGCCATGTTCCACTTCATCCTAGATCCACCAGGCATGTGTCATCTGGTGGAAGTCTAGGTGGGAGAGCCATAACTTTTCAAAGTGGAAGGATTTGGGTCTGGGAGTAATGCCAGGATCCAGACAAAAGACAATAGGCCAGTGGTCCGACCCTGATTTTGGTATTATATTTGCTTCCATTGCCGGATCACCCTCAAGAAGGGTTTTAGCTACCAGGAAGTGGTCTAATCTGTAGGCTACATGCTAGTGTCCCAATCTTTGATTGGACCAAGTGAAGATTCCATTTCGGGTTTACATGTCTACCATATTTAACTTCTCTATTAGGGTTTTGAACTTACCTCTATCCTGCTCCAGTCGTTTGGTTCCTCCAGTTTTCTCTTCCAGTGTTAGGATCATTATGAAGTCACCACCCATGATCCATTTGAGCGTATACAGTAGATTTTTGACATGATGTATTTTTTGTATGAATCTTTCCTTTTCTTGTGTAGTCTGTGGTCCATAGACATTTGTGATGGCTCCTTCCTTGGTAGAACCTATTACCGTGAAATAGGTCATGAGCATACCTATCGTGGAGAAGGGTTGTTGTAGAGTGACAGTGTGTGGATTCCAGAGAATGGCCAATCCTCCGGAGGCTCCCACTGAATCTTGATGAAAGAAATCACACCCTTTCCATCTTCGTCGGAAGATATTTTCAGCTTCCTGACCTACACATTTAGTTTCTTGCAGGAGTAGGACATCTGGGTTTTCAGCTTTAATACAATCTCAGAGGATCCTCTGCTTGGATCTACCATTAATCCCTCTGATATTCCAAGTAATTATCTTCATCATGAGGAAGACAGGGGGGATGGAGGTATCCCTCTGATAACCTGTGTATCTGGCTTGATTTTATCATCAGGTTTCCTGCTTCTTTGATAAGCTGTTGGGTTGTTTTGCGTCCCCTTATTTTGTTTTCATTGGCTTCTCTCTTGGGTTCTATCCCTGGGTCAGCAGTTATGCCCAGTCTAGCCGTAGATCCTGCTGTGGATTTTGTGAACACTTTATGGACTTTACGGAGTTGATCCATAGAGATGTGTTGTAGGTATTTTTGGTTGAGAGCTTCCTCCATCTTTTCTAGATCTATGTCTGCCAGATCAATTTCATCCATATGCATGGTGGTGTCTCTGTCTGTACCTGTTTGAGCTGCTTGGGATGTTTCTTTGGCTTGAGTCAGGTTGGGTTACTCAGGACTTTTACCCTTCACCTGTATTTTTTCTTGGTGAGGGTTTTGTATTTCCTCCTCTTCTGCCAACTGATTCAAAACTTCATAGGAATTTTTGGTTGGGATCTTTGGAGTTGTACTCTGGTTTTGTTTTCTTGGTGGATTTTTCCACCTACCTATGACATTGGTGAAGCCGTCCTTTTGCTTTCCATTGCTAGCCTTGGTTCTTGGAGCATTCATAGGGCAGTCTCTGAAGAGGTGGTTGTGCTCGTGGCACTTCCTGCAACGAAAGGGGATGTGTTCGTAATCAATTATTTGGTTCCAGTCATTGTCCTGATATTCTAGCGTAATCAATCCTGGTAGAGATTTTGAGATGTCCATGTAGATATAGATATGGGCATATGAGGTATACTTTCTCATCTTTGTAGCCTCCGATGCATTTACATATCGCCCCACTGTGTTCCCAATACCCATGAGTATTTCTTCCAGCCAGAATTCCTGGGGTAATGAGTACAGATGAATCCATATTGGCACTCTTGTGAAGTCCTCTTTCTCTGGGCTAAATCTGTCTTTCCAAAATCACAAAAACAGTCCCACCGAGTTATAGAAGTACAGTCCATTGTCAAATATTTTGTCCTTGTCTTCGATGTTGTATAGGATTATTGTGAAGAAACCCTTGGAGCTAAGCTGAACTTCATAGTCTCCTTTGGGGTTCCACCAATCCTTGATCCAGCGTGTGAGATCATGTTCAGTTGGCCATAGGCCTAAAAATTTACCGATCGGAGCATGATCCATCATAAACTGGGTGTGCTCCCCTACCCATGTAGATTTGATGTGATAGTGTGGGGGTTTGTCCATTTGCGGTATACACTTGCCTGGTTCCCATCCTCTAGAAGCTTTTGGATGAGACGTACTGGGTTCTACATCCATTTCTTTCCTAAGCCCCTGTTCTTGGATGAAAAGATGATCATGCAGGTGCAACAGTGGCTCGAATGCAGGTCATTTAGCATGGGTTCCCTTCCTGTCATTTGCAGTGATATCGTTGTACGAGGGGGGTTTCCCCCCCTCTTCCGGAGTCATCCTAGATGCGCAACGATCTCATGAGGCCTTTACCTGCAGAGCTTAGTCTGTAGCCTCATAACGTTGGTGTCAGAGTGTGCAGCGATGGCTGCGTCGTTATAGAGCTCTAGGGTTTTCGATGTGTATTTTTCATGTTGATCATGACTATGTACTTAATTAATTTATATGTTGATGTTGATGTGTACATTTTTAGGTCATGTTAGATATGTTTGTTAAATGTGCTTGATAGATGTTTATGTTAAATGATGTTTGTTATATGTGTGTGATGATGATGTTAGACAATGCTTGTGTTTTGTTAGATGTGATCACAATGATGATGCTCTGTTAGATTATTAGATTTGTGTGCTAGATAATTAATTACGTTTATATGTGCTAGAGGTATATACAATTAATTAGATGATGTTAGTGAATTTAAATGTGTATTTTAGATGTTGTTTACATTTCTTAGATGGTTATCATGATGATGTTCATTTTTATTAAATGATCTTTATTATAGATGATGTATTGGTGAACTTATATCAAAATTTTATATATGAAACATAAAGACTTAATTTAAATAAAAAAAATGCAAAGATATTTTTATAAATTACAAAGTTCAATATGGTTGAAACTATAATTGTAAAATTACCATAAACATTTTTCTATTTCATAGATAGTTCATATATATTCATTCTAACTAAATTATTTTTCAAAAAAAAACTTACATGTGAATAAATGTTATTTTCCATTGTACTCATTACTCTTTTTTAATACTCTTCTACACAAAAAATTGTTATTATAAAAAGTTATGATCTCCAATGATAAGCATTCTATTGGCCCTAAAATTTTATGGATGCAAATTAATCTTCCTATTGTTATTTTTGTCATTATTTTGTACATTGATTGCTATCGAATTTTAAATTACATCATTAATTGTGGTTTTACTCAACATTGGAGGCATAATTTTATAAATATTTCCAAACGAAATGATACAAGTATGTAAACTAACAAACACTTTAGTTAAAAACCAAATTATCACAAGATCATGTTAGAAATTTAATTTTTAAATTATAAACCACATTATTTGTTAAACATCTTACTTTTAAATCTACAAAATACATGAACATAAACTCAATTTTTGAATCATCATGTTAACATATCATCAAAAAGGTTGTACCATTAAACATGAATATCAACCATATTATTCTTCTAATATCAACATAGATTATTAGGATAAATAAAAAATTATGTAAATTAAAATATTGCCATTCAATATCTAAACATGTTGCCAACTATAAAAATATTATATGTCATTGCATATATATATAATTTTAAAAAATAATTAAATAAATCATGCATGGTTTAAAATATTCACAACTCAAATGCTCAAGCAAGGAATTACAATGCAAATCTTAAAATTATTTCCCTAAGACATATAAGGATCGAAGTCATATCACTAAAAAAAGTGCTTTACACAAGTTCTTGAATGTGTGCAAGGGTAAGAGGATTGTTAATAAATGGATAAATGCGACCTTCTATACACATCAGAATTCTGAGTACACCATTGTTACTATGATATTTTTTACATCTCAATGCTTCTATAACATGTTGGTAAAGGGTCAAACATCTAACATCTCGAGGCCTTTTTGAACATGATAATAATTCTTACGACTTTATCATGATAATAATTCTGAAAATTTGATATAATTAAAAATGCAACGACATATAAATATGTTCAAATAACAATATAAAATTCTACTTCAATCGATCAATCCATGCAATTACAAATAATTTGAAATAAAAACACATTACGCATCAAACTGACTGTTAACCAACTAAAATTGTTCAAAGATTTTTTATAATTAACTTAACATTTCCTCTGTCAGAAGATGAATACAAAACAATATAATTAGAGAAATAAAGATAACAAAAAGATATAACAACAATATTAATGATGAAATAAAACATGTACATATAATTCTTTGTTGTCATCACCCTCATTATCTTCCTCGCTTGGCATGATAACACTATTGTTATCAAAAATATGTTTTGATCTAGGGTCATGTCTTAATACGAACCACCATTCCCTATCCAACACATCTGAGTAAAAAAACACTAGGTTTCAGTGTTTTGGGAAAACATAAGTCTCCTTAGCTTCATCCCACATCTTTCTAGAGTTCATACATATCATCCCACTATCACGATCTTCCTTTACATTATTCCGATCAAAGGTGTCCCACCATTTGCACCTAAAAATAACACATTGGAAAGAAGAGAAGTCCACTCGAATGATCTCTTGTATCTTTTCAACGTAACCTAACATCCCCATAGTAGGTTTTTATCGCAGCGGCTAGCATGATTAGATTGGTCGAACTTGATTTCCACTCTGTTGTCTTGTGTCATACGTCCATCATTGACAACCTTTGTGCAGAAATCATGTCCATATGCCCACATAGATGGGAACAAAGGAACCTATAAAAAGGTGAAAAAATCACAGTGTCATGTGTCTAATAAGCCGACCAATAAAATACAAAATATAGATATTACAATCCAAAAGTGCATTATGAAGTTAAAATTGTACACAAAGAGATTATTATCGAATTGTTTCACCCAATCCCTATGTTTAGTGCATCCTCTTTAGCACACAGATAATGACCGGATGAACTGTATTTCTCTCTGACTTGGTCAACAACTCAATTGTTGGGGCATATCATTGACATATTTTATTTTAAATGATCAGGATAAGGCATTCTTCTACCATTCAACCATCTAAATTATTTCATGTCACTGTCCCATTTCCTCCTCTTTTGTTCGTATAATGTGACCCACGACTGTGTTGCCTTTAAATTGTAAAGAATGAATTTATTGATGGCTTCAATTTCTGAATTCATTGATGTGTGTGTGTGTGTGTGTGTGTGTGTGTGTGTGTGTGTGTGTGTGTGTATTATTCATGAAATCAAACCAACATATAATATGTATCATATTAAAATATACATTATGAAGTTCATTGTGAATAGTTATTGTGTAGAAATTTGATAAATGATAAGACACTTACTCTTTATCAAGCATATTTTTCCATTCATTTGAAGAATATCCCATTCTCTTTTGTATACATCCCTTTCATTGTTCCAAATCACTGCACTCAGAGTGTTTTTGATCTACTTGATGTACTCACTGGAATAATAGAAAGACTCATATGATATGTACCCCTCTGCCATAGACCCCTCTGGTTTTTCCCTTTGTCAAACAAATCCTTTCAATTTCTTCATGTACCTCTCTAAGAACAACATCCAACAACATGAGACCAGTCTGACTAATTCAACCTAATCTACTAGGTGAATTAGAAGATAAACCTGCAAGTCCATGAAATGTGTTGGCAATTCCTTCTCAAACATACAAACAATATTAACTATCTCTTGACGCCACCATGGAATGCTAGCCATATGAATCTCCTTTGATCTGATCCAACGTACAAATTAAGATAATTTAGATATGGCACGTCGTAGGTCCTGGGTGAAGTCATGGTTCACACACCCACACACGAGCAGAGGATAATGACACTACAAAATAAACAGATACACAATTAATTATGTTTTATCCCATGGCATGAATTTATAAAATAAATACTAAAATCATGTTTTTGACATACATACTCTTAGAAGGTTCAAATGATCATGTTATTTTAACCCTGGAAAATGGCCTTCCATAGTGAGTTTGCGTTGTAGTGAAGACCCATATAAATAAGGCACATTCACACCCAATATAACTTCCTTTTCCAAAGAAATATCATCTTTATTCAATATCCATGAGACATCACCTTGATTGAAAGACCAAGAGGGACTAACCTCTCCTCTACTTTATTTTCTTGTCCATTCTTTCTTTTTACTTTTTGAAGAAATAAGATCTCTCCTAATAGCTAATGTGTCACTTTCTTTGATGATATGTGCCTCCATAAAGAAGATGAAGCATTTTTAAATATATGCATGGGATCTAGTAAGTGGGAAATCTTAAGATGCTCCCAATATGGGAGCTCATAAAAGACATATTTCCTTTTCACCCAAATGGGAAATTTCTTAACATAGGTGTGGAAGAATTCTGGATCATTAAACATAGGCTCCCCATTTGAATCGAACATTTATGTAATCTCCTTCTCCTTCTCTCTCCAATATGGTCTAAGCCATTCTGGTGATGTCATTATTGCAGACCTTTGGGTTCTCTTTGGTTTACCATTGAAAGAGGATGTTTCTCTTCTATAAGGGTGTTTTTATGGGAGGAATACCATGGAACAATCGTACAATGGATTTAGTAGGTGGGTGGACCACCTAAAATTTAGAGAAAGTCCACAAAATTTACATCCATGAGAGTCTTTTGTTACAAGACCTGCAAAATTATTAATGTATACAGAGCATGTTAGCATCAAAGATCAAAAAAATAACAACGAATTAAATATGCCAAAAACTATTGTTACTTATATAAAAAAATCAATAAACATGTAATTTACCAGAGAAAACTCCTAATCTTGGATAATCATGTGTGGTGTAAACACATATGCCATACAACATAAAACTCCTCTTTGTTGTGATGGGTCTTGATACATTGTATACATGTATCCCTTCCCATAATTCCTTCAATTCATCTACAAATGGTTGTAGGTAGACATCCATATTCTTCACTTGTCTTCTACCAGGGACTATAAGAGCCAACATAAGATGTTTATTCTTCAAGGACAACCATGGGGGGGGTATTGTTATCAATCACTACAATAGGCCAAATAGAATAGTTGGTGTTTTGGAGGGAATATGGGTTAACTCCATCCATGGTTATGTTGAGTCGTAGACTTCGTACTTCATCCTTGAATTTTTCGGAAGATGTATCCTCTATATGATTCATGGCTATTGAATTTGTTGGGATTCACATAACTATCGACTCACTTCTGTGTGAGGCATGTCATCATGTTGGCCCTCGATCAAGTTTTGTGGAAACATTGGTCGTGTTTGACCATTTTTGGGACTTCGATAGGTTGGTCGAAGACGGAGCACCCAGGTGAAGCGAAGATCATGGGATCCCGCCCATTTTGCAGGATTTTTGGGATTTTAGGGTTTATGTAACAGGTATGGGATGTCGGCCCATGGGTTTTACCCATGTTTAGGACCTGTTGTAAATGTATAAATAAGTATCTAAGGATGTAATAAGTAGTTACAGTTACTAGAATTGGCTTAGTGCAAGAGGTCATTGGCTTAGTGCACAACTAAAGTATGCTAAGACTTGCAGAGCTAAGTGCAAGTGACTATGTAAGGCTTTGTGTCATGACCTGATTTTGAGGAAGGTGGATCTAGCACGTTGTGTACATATCACCTGTCTAGTGCGGAGTGAGCTCCGTGGCTCTGTGATTGTAAGAATATTGAAGGAGACTAATAAAGAAGAAGAAGAGTTGGTGGGCGTAGCCCCACATTGGGGTGAACCATGTATATCTTGTGTCGATGTGCTTTGTGAAATAGTGTTCATGGTGTTTATGTATGTATTTTATTAGTGCATTTTCTTGATATATGATAGATAGATCTATGAATGCTTAGTGCTTTATGATGTGAATGAATGTTAGATTTGATCTTATGCTAAGTTCTTAGAAGTTTTTGATCTGTTTATGACAACTATGTTTTGTATTTAGGGTTTGATCTGCGATGTGAATAAGAACCGTAAATTAATGCATATTGTTGGCTAAGTGCTCTATTAAGTGTTGTGATCACAGATCTGTGTCCCAGGTATGTTTTGAACACTTGAGTCTTGCAACCCCCCCTGCCTCTACCTCAAGTGAGACTTCATCTGCTTCGCAAGTGTTTCTAAAAGGGACGGTAGTTAGGGTTTTGTTGGTGCACTGTTGAAGAGTTGAACCCTGGGTCTGCCCCTATGCCAACAAATGGTTCTGTTGTCGGGACCTGAAACTGTGATTGCTGGGAACTAGGGAAAATAGAAATCTCTGTGCATAGAGAAAATAAGTTTGATCTGTTTGATGAATCTAGGCATGTTTGATAGATTTTGTCCTAGTCTGAAAACTAGGGAAAAACTAGAAGAAAACATATTTGATCTGGATAGATTTGATAGAAATGGTGAAAGATATGTTATTCCTATGCATAGAAATAATTTTTGGACTAACAAGTGGGTACAGGAACCTATAAAGATTTTTTGAATATTGCAAGTTCATCACTGTGATCCCAGTGCACAATACAGGAAAGGTTGGGGATCATTTAAAAGAAAGAGAGGATTCACACTATGTTTTAAATGCAGAAGACCGAGAAATATTGCTAAGGAATGCCTTGGTATAAGTCCTATTTGTATTTGTTGTAAAGTTGTTGGCCATAAGGTTTTGTATTTCCCTAGAATGATTGCTAAATTTTAAAAGATGAACATGAGACAAGAAAACTATGAATAAGGCCAGGAAACTAAGGATATGTTAGAGAACCAAAAAGAATCATAGACTATGTTATTACAAATGAAAGAAACATTGAATGGTCATAGGGACATCAGTTTACCAGAGATCTCAAAAGAGAAGTAGTGCATAGAAACAAGAATATGAGATTTCTACATAGACTATGTTTTGGACAAGGAAACACATGTGAATATTATGCCAGAAAGCACTTGGGGAATTTTGGGAAAGCCTGACATGATTCCTTCATTGGGAAGGATAGGATTGTTTAAAGGAAAGATGATAACCCTATGTGGAAGAGTTACTAATGTACCTATGATTTCTCATGGAACATTGACCAAAGAATAATTCAAAGTCATTAAGTTTGTTGAGAACAAAACCCCTTTTGCACTTTTGTTAGGAAAGACATGGATTGGGAAAGATTAGATTCAGAGAAAAGTAGAGGAAGAATCTACAAAATAGAAAAATCAAGAATTAAGGGACTTCATAGATAAGAAAATAGAGCGACTAATACAAGAATTAAGGGACTTCATAGATAAGAAAATAGAGCGACTAATACAAGAACAAGAGGACAAGTGAAAGAAACTAAGGGCCAGAGACTTAGCTATCAAAGTTGAAAGAATGCAGGAAGGCTTGAAAAACTGTCCATGCAGGAGAGAAGAGCACCCACCCTATAAATAGTAAGAGAAGAGGTATCAAATTTGAACCCTTTGAAAGACCCTCAACAGTGTGAAGTTACTACGCTAAGAGAATATAAGAAAAAGAATGGAAAGAGGAACCTAGTGACTCGAATCACAGGGAAGAAGGAAAGAAATCTCAGCAAGAAGAAAGAAAAGTTAGAAAGACTACAGGAAGTTCCAGAGGAAAATTCACATAAAACAGGCTTGCAGAACTTGAACCTCGTCCGAATCGCAGAACCACGAAGAATGGCGCTTTGTGAAGGAGAAGCTATATGACCGTTGGAGGCATCCCAACCGTTAGAACAACACTCCGGAATGGATAGAAATGCAATTATTGATGGAAATGTCACTATTGGATTGTTGAGACCACGCCATAACAGATGGATTCGTATTGATTAAGGAATTTTGACCCATTGAAAGAATCTGTTACGATGTTGCTTATTTAATTCGTCGAATGCCACATAGAGACCACTTTTGCAACCTGAGATATTCGAGCTAACAGAGAATTGATCGCATACCACGTTGTACTATCTAGACCTCACCATCGATTCAATTACCTTGAGTGTCCATTCACCTACCCAAGTTATTTGATTACGAGCGTGCATGTCAGGTGACCTTAGCGCAGTAGAGAAATCTATAGAAGAGATCTTGATCGACCTCATGGCTGAGAAAATCATGTCTGTAGGTATACAAGCCTCGTCAACGGGCAAATTGCAAGCATAACCCTCGATTGGATGTCGATATATCTGAACCGTGACTGAGAAAAGAAGAAATCACCACGATGATCTAGCGAACGTGAAGCAGATCTCGTCGATCTTGCCTGAATACATCCCACCTTTGGCTGGCATAGTTAGTCATGATAGCATCCCGCGTGATTTGGAGTACACGCTCATCACTGCGTACCTCTTGTAGGGGATACACGCAATTGGACCACAATTGGGACCGATCCCAACTCTCAAGATCAACAATTTTAACCTAGGAGACTGAAAGAAATATGTGATGATTGAACCACATAGGTACCTGAAAAAGATGACTATAAAGAAGCCCAAGATAGTCCCCCAGCCGTGGATCAAGGATATTGCAAGATCGACGATCTTAAATGTGATGAAGATACCCCACTTCAACAAACATCAAGAGGTTAACGCGTGCATTAAAACCCTCCTTTTGTGCTATCATGGAGGTTATCTTTGGTTGGATAGGCACATCACTATGGATTTGACACTGATCCACCTCATTATTGGACTAAGAATGCAGGGACCAGATCCCCAGAATTTCTACACAGGGAAGGCTACATATCGCTCCCTGGTGCAGCAAATAAAGGAGGCATATGGTGATGTGGAGAAGGGGAAGCGAGGCTACAGGGTAGCCTCCATCCAAGATGGCACAGGGCACCTATCTTGTCAGTTGATAGCTGGAAAGATCGTTAGAAAGAACCGACTGACACAATTTACAGGGTTCATAGTCAACCTTGTAGGGAAGTGTGTCGAAGGGATGCAGATGAACTGGGTGAGCTACCTCATCAACGAGTTGGAGAAGGATTGTCATGAAGTGCAGGACCAAGGATACACGTTTCACTTCAAATGGTTGCTGATTTTAATCACATTTATTGCCCGAGAGATGCCGGAGGGAGCGACATTCCCAGAAGTCGAGCCATCAGAACCATTTGCCACAAGGTTCACCACCTTGTGGTATACAAGCGATATGGAGAAGCAGTAGAAATCAAATGCGGTGTTCCACGCTTACTACCTACAACTCAAGAGTTCCATTGAATCATTCCCCTGAATGACCTTGAACACCTTGCACATGTACAGGCCACTAGAGAAGTTCTGCATAGATTTCCACTTCATCTACATCACTGCGCGCAGGCATGAAAGTAAAGAGGAGTTGTATTCGTACTACAAATTGACTGATAAAGACATGGAGGAGATAACCAAGGAATGGCCATCCGAATTCCTTGTACTGCTCGAAGATGTATAACTCTCTGACCTTGATATCATTGAAAGTCCTTTTTTCACCCGAACTAAGTAATGTGGACCAAACAATGCAAAGAAAAATAAGAAAAAGGAGGAATTATAGGACATAGACAGTGAGGAGAAGGACAATGCATCAGAGGACACTGTTCTTGACTCACCTGCAGAAGGAGGAGGTGATGAAGTAAACCAAGACAAGGAAGGGGAAGAAGATAAGAAAGACAAAGGCGAAGCTACACTACTGAAGGATCCCCTTACATAGGTTGAGACACCAAAGAAAAGGAAGGTTTCTCCGTAGAAAACCTCAGCATGGAAGAAATCCTGAGCCAATAAGCCTCAGTCACAGAACATGCTCACAATGGATGATATCCAACTCATCATCATAGTTGTAGAAGATGCCTCAGAGGATATCTTGCAGAGACATGAAGCAAAGCAAGAGACACTCTACGACATAATCGAGAAATAATTGAAGGACATACAACAAGCCCTCTACTCGAGCTGCGCAGTGTCTACTGCGCCGTCGTCATCAGAGAATGTATAATTGGGAGATGAGCCCACCCAGTTACGTAGATTAGTAGATGAAATAGAGACCCAACTTCATTGAGTCCAATAAGAAAAGGAGAAGGCCACAGAGGCCTTGAAGCAAGAAAAGGAAGAGGCCTTAAAGAAACTTTGAGTTGCGCAGCAAGAGAAAGATGACATGAAAGAAAAGTTTGAGGAGGATAAAGAGAAAATACAGAAAGAGAAAGAACAACTACTCCTGAGTAGACTGTGTTCAAGGAAGGATTAGAGATATTCTTTCTATGTCAGGCTTGGAACAGATGGAAGAAAAGTGGGGAAGCTCGCTAAGGCCATTCAACAGCTTCAAGCTAGAGTAGTAGAGTTAGAACTTCAAGCAGTGTCGAGCACTCTGCAAAGTGTGGGATCGAAGGGAAGAGACTGTTAGGAGCATAGTAGAAAGAATTAGGGTGTTGGCCTTAGAATATAAGAAACTAAGTAATCAAAGTGCGTAGACCTATGAGCGCCTTGCAGAAGACCCAGAGCTGAGGACATTGGAGGCACAACTCCAAGAGGTGAAGAAACATGCGTCGATTGTGGAAGTGTAGATGAAGCTGCTTACTACAGTTGAAAATATGAAGAGGTCACAGGAGAAGCACACAGTTCAATAGTAGGTAACTTCCATCCAGAGCAGATTTATGGAGGTGACACAAAGACTCCAGCCGGTGCAGGACGAAGGCTGCACACTTTTTGAAGAGATCGAGGGACAAGCCTCATAGTTGGAACAAGTGGTCGCAACAATGGAGCAGTGCCTGGAAGAGCCTTTCACTGAGCAATTCATTCAGGAGTTTGTTGAGTAGGAGGCTCTAGAGAAGAAGCAAGTCGAGGCAACTTGATCTAAACTTGAGGCCTTCAAAGCAGTATTACCTAGATCAGAGTGACTCAAGACGAGTCACAGGTGAGTGTTGGGGGCCTGTTGGCCCTCAACCAATTTTTATGGAAGCATTGTTCATGTTTGACCATTTTTGGGAATTCGAAAGGCTAGTCGAAGATGAAGTGCCTAGGTGAAGCGGAGATCGTAGGATCCCACCCATTTTGTGGGCTTTTTGGGATTTTAGGGTTTATGTAACAGGTATGGGATGTCGGCCCATGGGTTTTACCCATGTTTAGGCTATGTTGTAAATGTATAAATAAGTAGCTAAGGATGTAAGAAGTAGTTACAGTTACTAGAATCAACTTAGTTCAAGAGGTCATTGGCTTAGTGCACTACTAAAGTATGCTAAGACTTGCAGAGCTAAGTGCAAGTGACTGTGTAAGGCTTTGTGCCATGACCTAATTTTGAGGAAGGTGGATCTAGTGCGTCGTGCGTAGATCACCTGTCTAGTGTGGAGTGAGCTCTGTGGTTCTGTGCCTGTAAGAAGATTGAAGGAGACTAATAAATAAGAAGAAGAGTTGGTGGACATATCCCCACACTGGGGTGGACCACGTATATCCTGTGTCGATATGATTTGTACAATATTGTTCATTGTGTTTATGTATCTATTTTCTTAGTGAATCTTTTTGATTTATGATAAATAGATCTATGAATGCTTAGTGCTTTATGATGTGAATGAATGCTAGATCTGAGCTTATGCTAAGTTCTTAGAAGTGTTTGATCTGTTTATTACAGTGTTGTTCTGTATCTATGGTTTGATCTGCGATGTGAATAAGAATTGTAACTTAATGCGTATTGTTGGCTAAGTGCTCTATTAAGTGTTGTAATCATAGATTTGTGTTCCAGATAGGTTGTAGACACCTGAGTCCTGCAACCCCCCCTGCCTCTACCTTGGGTGAGACTTCATATGCTTTGTAGGTGTTACTGAAAAGGTCGGTAGTTAGGGTTTTGTTGGTGCATTGTTGAAGCGTTGAACCCTGGGTCTGCCCCTGTGCCAACACATCCCTGCAACATAGCTAATTTTTTGCAATGAAAGTGCCTTTGAATCCTTGGGATTATAGGCATGTGCCACAATATCTTATGAGGAGGAACATGTGATTTACCCTTTTTATTGTGATTTATGATATCAGTCATGCCCACATTTCGGACATATATATTTGAATGTATATTCTCCTCTATATAGAATACAATCATTCAGACATGCATGATATGATATGTACTTAACACCCAATATTTTCAACATCTACTTTGCCTATTTGCAGCTACTGAGAAGTACATTATCGCTTGGAAGAACCTTATCTTTGAATAACCTATAGTTAGTGGGAAATATAAATGTACAATTTCATTTGAAGTTCATAAAATTGATCATTTTTAATGTTGATTGTGTGACAAGATTTCTCAAATTATAAGGGACTCAATGATGGTCAATTACCTCAATATTGTTGAGAAACATGTGTTTGACATGCCAAAATTTGCTTTCAATTTGTACAGTAACATTGTTGTCCCCAGTTGGGTAGACTTTGACTAGCTAGGTCCAAAGAGAGGGGTGGTGGAAGAAAATTTCAGACATTCGAATAAGGTATCAATGATATGAGCATCATCCCCTCGCTCAGCATTCTGGAATGAATATAACAACATTGTCTCCATGGAAGTTGTATCTTGTAAATAATCATCCATACCAACCTCTATTTCATTGACTCCAATGCCAACTTGTGAAGAAATACTATTGTTGTATTCATTCCTAATTGGTGAATCTAGACTTAGTGGGAATTGAATAGGTGGTTGATTCAACCATTCTTGGTATGATTCCTCTCTGAGTTGTGCTCTTATTTCAGCCTTCTCTCGATTTGACATTATAGTGGGGTGCAATGGAAGATGATAGGTAGGTCGCTCATCATTAGAATCCTAATTTCAAAAATATTGAACATTAGTACATCGATGATATTAGTAAGCACAATGCAATTGGTTTGTTCAAAATCACATTATACCCAACATTAATTATTATCGTCGTTGAC
>ML797442.1:238549-253926 GCA_009831015.1 Picea engelmannii
GATGTGTATTTTTCATGTTGATCATGACTATGTACTTAATTAATTTATATGTTGATGTTGATGTGTACATTTTTAGGTCATGTTAGATATGTTTGTTAAATGTGCTTGATAGATGTTTATGTTAAATGATGTTTGTTATATGTGTGTGATGATGATGTTAGACAATGCTTGTGTTTTGTTAGATGTGATCACAATGATGATGCTCTGTTAGATTATTAGATTTGTGTGCTAGATAATTAATTACGTTTATATGTGCTAGAGGTATATACAATTAATTAGATGATGTTAGTGAATTTAAATGTGTATTTTAGATGTTGTTTACATTTCTTAGATGGTTATCATGATGATGTTCATTTTTATTAAATGATCTTTATTATAGATGATGTATTGGTGAACTTATATCAAAATTTTATATATGAAACATAAAGACTTAATTTAAATAAAAAAAATGCAAAGATATTTTTATAAATTACAAAGTTCAATATGGTTGAAACTATAATTGTAAAATTACCATAAACATTTTTCTATTTCATAGATAGTTCATATATATTCATTCTAACTAAATTATTTTTCAAAAAAAAACTTACATGTGAATAAATGTTATTTTCCATTGTACTCATTACTCTTTTTTAATACTCTTCTACACAAAAAATTGTTATTATAAAAAGTTATGATCTCCAATGATAAGCATTCTATTGGCCCTAAAATTTTATGGATGCAAATTAATCTTCCTATTGTTATTTTTGTCATTATTTTGTACATTGATTGCTATCGAATTTTAAATTACATCATTAATTGTGGTTTTACTCAACATTGGAGGCATAATTTTATAAATATTTCCAAACGAAATGATACAAGTATGTAAACTAACAAACACTTTAGTTAAAAACCAAATTATCACAAGATCATGTTAGAAATTTAATTTTTAAATTATAAACCACATTATTTGTTAAACATCTTACTTTTAAATCTACAAAATACATGAACATAAACTCAATTTTTGAATCATCATGTTAACATATCATCAAAAAGGTTGTACCATTAAACATGAATATCAACCATATTATTCTTCTAATATCAACATAGATTATTAGGATAAATAAAAAATTATGTAAATTAAAATATTGCCATTCAATATCTAAACATGTTGCCAACTATAAAAATATTATATGTCATTGCATATATATATAATTTTAAAAAATAATTAAATAAATCATGCATGGTTTAAAATATTCACAACTCAAATGCTCAAGCAAGGAATTACAATGCAAATCTTAAAATTATTTCCCTAAGACATATAAGGATCGAAGTCATATCACTAAAAAAAGTGCTTTACACAAGTTCTTGAATGTGTGCAAGGGTAAGAGGATTGTTAATAAATGGATAAATGCGACCTTCTATACACATCAGAATTCTGAGTACACCATTGTTACTATGATATTTTTTACATCTCAATGCTTCTATAACATGTTGGTAAAGGGTCAAACATCTAACATCTCGAGGCCTTTTTGAACATGATAATAATTCTTACGACTTTATCATGATAATAATTCTGAAAATTTGATATAATTAAAAATGCAACGACATATAAATATGTTCAAATAACAATATAAAATTCTACTTCAATCGATCAATCCATGCAATTACAAATAATTTGAAATAAAAACACATTACGCATCAAACTGACTGTTAACCAACTAAAATTGTTCAAAGATTTTTTATAATTAACTTAACATTTCCTCTGTCAGAAGATGAATACAAAACAATATAATTAGAGAAATAAAGATAACAAAAAGATATAACAACAATATTAATGATGAAATAAAACATGTACATATAATTCTTTGTTGTCATCACCCTCATTATCTTCCTCGCTTGGCATGATAACACTATTGTTATCAAAAATATGTTTTGATCTAGGGTCATGTCTTAATACGAACCACCATTCCCTATCCAACACATCTGAGTAAAAAAACACTAGGTTTCAGTGTTTTGGGAAAACATAAGTCTCCTTAGCTTCATCCCACATCTTTCTAGAGTTCATACATATCATCCCACTATCACGATCTTCCTTTACATTATTCCGATCAAAGGTGTCCCACCATTTGCACCTAAAAATAACACATTGGAAAGAAGAGAAGTCCACTCGAATGATCTCTTGTATCTTTTCAACGTAACCTAACATCCCCATAGTAGGTTTTTATCGCAGCGGCTAGCATGATTAGATTGGTCGAACTTGATTTCCACTCTGTTGTCTTGTGTCATACGTCCATCATTGACAACCTTTGTGCAGAAATCATGTCCATATGCCCACATAGATGGGAACAAAGGAACCTATAAAAAGGTGAAAAAATCACAGTGTCATGTGTCTAATAAGCCGACCAATAAAATACAAAATATAGATATTACAATCCAAAAGTGCATTATGAAGTTAAAATTGTACACAAAGAGATTATTATCGAATTGTTTCACCCAATCCCTATGTTTAGTGCATCCTCTTTAGCACACAGATAATGACCGGATGAACTGTATTTCTCTCTGACTTGGTCAACAACTCAATTGTTGGGGCATATCATTGACATATTTTATTTTAAATGATCAGGATAAGGCATTCTTCTACCATTCAACCATCTAAATTATTTCATGTCACTGTCCCATTTCCTCCTCTTTTGTTCGTATAATGTGACCCACGACTGTGTTGCCTTTAAATTGTAAAGAATGAATTTATTGATGGCTTCAATTTCTGAATTCATTGATGTGTGTGTGTGTGTGTGTGTGTGTGTGTGTGTGTGTGTGTGTGTGTGTATTATTCATGAAATCAAACCAACATATAATATGTATCATATTAAAATATACATTATGAAGTTCATTGTGAATAGTTATTGTGTAGAAATTTGATAAATGATAAGACACTTACTCTTTATCAAGCATATTTTTCCATTCATTTGAAGAATATCCCATTCTCTTTTGTATACATCCCTTTCATTGTTCCAAATCACTGCACTCAGAGTGTTTTTGATCTACTTGATGTACTCACTGGAATAATAGAAAGACTCATATGATATGTACCCCTCTGCCATAGACCCCTCTGGTTTTTCCCTTTGTCAAACAAATCCTTTCAATTTCTTCATGTACCTCTCTAAGAACAACATCCAACAACATGAGACCAGTCTGACTAATTCAACCTAATCTACTAGGTGAATTAGAAGATAAACCTGCAAGTCCATGAAATGTGTTGGCAATTCCTTCTCAAACATACAAACAATATTAACTATCTCTTGACGCCACCATGGAATGCTAGCCATATGAATCTCCTTTGATCTGATCCAACGTACAAATTAAGATAATTTAGATATGGCACGTCGTAGGTCCTGGGTGAAGTCATGGTTCACACACCCACACACGAGCAGAGGATAATGACACTACAAAATAAACAGATACACAATTAATTATGTTTTATCCCATGGCATGAATTTATAAAATAAATACTAAAATCATGTTTTTGACATACATACTCTTAGAAGGTTCAAATGATCATGTTATTTTAACCCTGGAAAATGGCCTTCCATAGTGAGTTTGCGTTGTAGTGAAGACCCATATAAATAAGGCACATTCACACCCAATATAACTTCCTTTTCCAAAGAAATATCATCTTTATTCAATATCCATGAGACATCACCTTGATTGAAAGACCAAGAGGGACTAACCTCTCCTCTACTTTATTTTCTTGTCCATTCTTTCTTTTTACTTTTTGAAGAAATAAGATCTCTCCTAATAGCTAATGTGTCACTTTCTTTGATGATATGTGCCTCCATAAAGAAGATGAAGCATTTTTAAATATATGCATGGGATCTAGTAAGTGGGAAATCTTAAGATGCTCCCAATATGGGAGCTCATAAAAGACATATTTCCTTTTCACCCAAATGGGAAATTTCTTAACATAGGTGTGGAAGAATTCTGGATCATTAAACATAGGCTCCCCATTTGAATCGAACATTTATGTAATCTCCTTCTCCTTCTCTCTCCAATATGGTCTAAGCCATTCTGGTGATGTCATTATTGCAGACCTTTGGGTTCTCTTTGGTTTACCATTGAAAGAGGATGTTTCTCTTCTATAAGGGTGTTTTTATGGGAGGAATACCATGGAACAATCGTACAATGGATTTAGTAGGTGGGTGGACCACCTAAAATTTAGAGAAAGTCCACAAAATTTACATCCATGAGAGTCTTTTGTTACAAGACCTGCAAAATTATTAATGTATACAGAGCATGTTAGCATCAAAGATCAAAAAAATAACAACGAATTAAATATGCCAAAAACTATTGTTACTTATATAAAAAAATCAATAAACATGTAATTTACCAGAGAAAACTCCTAATCTTGGATAATCATGTGTGGTGTAAACACATATGCCATACAACATAAAACTCCTCTTTGTTGTGATGGGTCTTGATACATTGTATACATGTATCCCTTCCCATAATTCCTTCAATTCATCTACAAATGGTTGTAGGTAGACATCCATATTCTTCACTTGTCTTCTACCAGGGACTATAAGAGCCAACATAAGATGTTTATTCTTCAAGGACAACCATGGGGGGGGTATTGTTATCAATCACTACAATAGGCCAAATAGAATAGTTGGTGTTTTGGAGGGAATATGGGTTAACTCCATCCATGGTTATGTTGAGTCGTAGACTTCGTACTTCATCCTTGAATTTTTCGGAAGATGTATCCTCTATATGATTCATGGCTATTGAATTTGTTGGGATTCACATAACTATCGACTCACTTCTGTGTGAGGCATGTCATCATGTTGGCCCTCGATCAAGTTTTGTGGAAACATTGGTCGTGTTTGACCATTTTTGGGACTTCGATAGGTTGGTCGAAGACGGAGCACCCAGGTGAAGCGAAGATCATGGGATCCCGCCCATTTTGCAGGATTTTTGGGATTTTAGGGTTTATGTAACAGGTATGGGATGTCGGCCCATGGGTTTTACCCATGTTTAGGACCTGTTGTAAATGTATAAATAAGTATCTAAGGATGTAATAAGTAGTTACAGTTACTAGAATTGGCTTAGTGCAAGAGGTCATTGGCTTAGTGCACAACTAAAGTATGCTAAGACTTGCAGAGCTAAGTGCAAGTGACTATGTAAGGCTTTGTGTCATGACCTGATTTTGAGGAAGGTGGATCTAGCACGTTGTGTACATATCACCTGTCTAGTGCGGAGTGAGCTCCGTGGCTCTGTGATTGTAAGAATATTGAAGGAGACTAATAAAGAAGAAGAAGAGTTGGTGGGCGTAGCCCCACATTGGGGTGAACCATGTATATCTTGTGTCGATGTGCTTTGTGAAATAGTGTTCATGGTGTTTATGTATGTATTTTATTAGTGCATTTTCTTGATATATGATAGATAGATCTATGAATGCTTAGTGCTTTATGATGTGAATGAATGTTAGATTTGATCTTATGCTAAGTTCTTAGAAGTTTTTGATCTGTTTATGACAACTATGTTTTGTATTTAGGGTTTGATCTGCGATGTGAATAAGAACCGTAAATTAATGCATATTGTTGGCTAAGTGCTCTATTAAGTGTTGTGATCACAGATCTGTGTCCCAGGTATGTTTTGAACACTTGAGTCTTGCAACCCCCCCTGCCTCTACCTCAAGTGAGACTTCATCTGCTTCGCAAGTGTTTCTAAAAGGGACGGTAGTTAGGGTTTTGTTGGTGCACTGTTGAAGAGTTGAACCCTGGGTCTGCCCCTATGCCAACAAATGGTTCTGTTGTCGGGACCTGAAACTGTGATTGCTGGGAACTAGGGAAAATAGAAATCTCTGTGCATAGAGAAAATAAGTTTGATCTGTTTGATGAATCTAGGCATGTTTGATAGATTTTGTCCTAGTCTGAAAACTAGGGAAAAACTAGAAGAAAACATATTTGATCTGGATAGATTTGATAGAAATGGTGAAAGATATGTTATTCCTATGCATAGAAATAATTTTTGGACTAACAAGTGGGTACAGGAACCTATAAAGATTTTTTGAATATTGCAAGTTCATCACTGTGATCCCAGTGCACAATACAGGAAAGGTTGGGGATCATTTAAAAGAAAGAGAGGATTCACACTATGTTTTAAATGCAGAAGACCGAGAAATATTGCTAAGGAATGCCTTGGTATAAGTCCTATTTGTATTTGTTGTAAAGTTGTTGGCCATAAGGTTTTGTATTTCCCTAGAATGATTGCTAAATTTTAAAAGATGAACATGAGACAAGAAAACTATGAATAAGGCCAGGAAACTAAGGATATGTTAGAGAACCAAAAAGAATCATAGACTATGTTATTACAAATGAAAGAAACATTGAATGGTCATAGGGACATCAGTTTACCAGAGATCTCAAAAGAGAAGTAGTGCATAGAAACAAGAATATGAGATTTCTACATAGACTATGTTTTGGACAAGGAAACACATGTGAATATTATGCCAGAAAGCACTTGGGGAATTTTGGGAAAGCCTGACATGATTCCTTCATTGGGAAGGATAGGATTGTTTAAAGGAAAGATGATAACCCTATGTGGAAGAGTTACTAATGTACCTATGATTTCTCATGGAACATTGACCAAAGAATAATTCAAAGTCATTAAGTTTGTTGAGAACAAAACCCCTTTTGCACTTTTGTTAGGAAAGACATGGATTGGGAAAGATTAGATTCAGAGAAAAGTAGAGGAAGAATCTACAAAATAGAAAAATCAAGAATTAAGGGACTTCATAGATAAGAAAATAGAGCGACTAATACAAGAATTAAGGGACTTCATAGATAAGAAAATAGAGCGACTAATACAAGAACAAGAGGACAAGTGAAAGAAACTAAGGGCCAGAGACTTAGCTATCAAAGTTGAAAGAATGCAGGAAGGCTTGAAAAACTGTCCATGCAGGAGAGAAGAGCACCCACCCTATAAATAGTAAGAGAAGAGGTATCAAATTTGAACCCTTTGAAAGACCCTCAACAGTGTGAAGTTACTACGCTAAGAGAATATAAGAAAAAGAATGGAAAGAGGAACCTAGTGACTCGAATCACAGGGAAGAAGGAAAGAAATCTCAGCAAGAAGAAAGAAAAGTTAGAAAGACTACAGGAAGTTCCAGAGGAAAATTCACATAAAACAGGCTTGCAGAACTTGAACCTCGTCCGAATCGCAGAACCACGAAGAATGGCGCTTTGTGAAGGAGAAGCTATATGACCGTTGGAGGCATCCCAACCGTTAGAACAACACTCCGGAATGGATAGAAATGCAATTATTGATGGAAATGTCACTATTGGATTGTTGAGACCACGCCATAACAGATGGATTCGTATTGATTAAGGAATTTTGACCCATTGAAAGAATCTGTTACGATGTTGCTTATTTAATTCGTCGAATGCCACATAGAGACCACTTTTGCAACCTGAGATATTCGAGCTAACAGAGAATTGATCGCATACCACGTTGTACTATCTAGACCTCACCATCGATTCAATTACCTTGAGTGTCCATTCACCTACCCAAGTTATTTGATTACGAGCGTGCATGTCAGGTGACCTTAGCGCAGTAGAGAAATCTATAGAAGAGATCTTGATCGACCTCATGGCTGAGAAAATCATGTCTGTAGGTATACAAGCCTCGTCAACGGGCAAATTGCAAGCATAACCCTCGATTGGATGTCGATATATCTGAACCGTGACTGAGAAAAGAAGAAATCACCACGATGATCTAGCGAACGTGAAGCAGATCTCGTCGATCTTGCCTGAATACATCCCACCTTTGGCTGGCATAGTTAGTCATGATAGCATCCCGCGTGATTTGGAGTACACGCTCATCACTGCGTACCTCTTGTAGGGGATACACGCAATTGGACCACAATTGGGACCGATCCCAACTCTCAAGATCAACAATTTTAACCTAGGAGACTGAAAGAAATATGTGATGATTGAACCACATAGGTACCTGAAAAAGATGACTATAAAGAAGCCCAAGATAGTCCCCCAGCCGTGGATCAAGGATATTGCAAGATCGACGATCTTAAATGTGATGAAGATACCCCACTTCAACAAACATCAAGAGGTTAACGCGTGCATTAAAACCCTCCTTTTGTGCTATCATGGAGGTTATCTTTGGTTGGATAGGCACATCACTATGGATTTGACACTGATCCACCTCATTATTGGACTAAGAATGCAGGGACCAGATCCCCAGAATTTCTACACAGGGAAGGCTACATATCGCTCCCTGGTGCAGCAAATAAAGGAGGCATATGGTGATGTGGAGAAGGGGAAGCGAGGCTACAGGGTAGCCTCCATCCAAGATGGCACAGGGCACCTATCTTGTCAGTTGATAGCTGGAAAGATCGTTAGAAAGAACCGACTGACACAATTTACAGGGTTCATAGTCAACCTTGTAGGGAAGTGTGTCGAAGGGATGCAGATGAACTGGGTGAGCTACCTCATCAACGAGTTGGAGAAGGATTGTCATGAAGTGCAGGACCAAGGATACACGTTTCACTTCAAATGGTTGCTGATTTTAATCACATTTATTGCCCGAGAGATGCCGGAGGGAGCGACATTCCCAGAAGTCGAGCCATCAGAACCATTTGCCACAAGGTTCACCACCTTGTGGTATACAAGCGATATGGAGAAGCAGTAGAAATCAAATGCGGTGTTCCACGCTTACTACCTACAACTCAAGAGTTCCATTGAATCATTCCCCTGAATGACCTTGAACACCTTGCACATGTACAGGCCACTAGAGAAGTTCTGCATAGATTTCCACTTCATCTACATCACTGCGCGCAGGCATGAAAGTAAAGAGGAGTTGTATTCGTACTACAAATTGACTGATAAAGACATGGAGGAGATAACCAAGGAATGGCCATCCGAATTCCTTGTACTGCTCGAAGATGTATAACTCTCTGACCTTGATATCATTGAAAGTCCTTTTTTCACCCGAACTAAGTAATGTGGACCAAACAATGCAAAGAAAAATAAGAAAAAGGAGGAATTATAGGACATAGACAGTGAGGAGAAGGACAATGCATCAGAGGACACTGTTCTTGACTCACCTGCAGAAGGAGGAGGTGATGAAGTAAACCAAGACAAGGAAGGGGAAGAAGATAAGAAAGACAAAGGCGAAGCTACACTACTGAAGGATCCCCTTACATAGGTTGAGACACCAAAGAAAAGGAAGGTTTCTCCGTAGAAAACCTCAGCATGGAAGAAATCCTGAGCCAATAAGCCTCAGTCACAGAACATGCTCACAATGGATGATATCCAACTCATCATCATAGTTGTAGAAGATGCCTCAGAGGATATCTTGCAGAGACATGAAGCAAAGCAAGAGACACTCTACGACATAATCGAGAAATAATTGAAGGACATACAACAAGCCCTCTACTCGAGCTGCGCAGTGTCTACTGCGCCGTCGTCATCAGAGAATGTATAATTGGGAGATGAGCCCACCCAGTTACGTAGATTAGTAGATGAAATAGAGACCCAACTTCATTGAGTCCAATAAGAAAAGGAGAAGGCCACAGAGGCCTTGAAGCAAGAAAAGGAAGAGGCCTTAAAGAAACTTTGAGTTGCGCAGCAAGAGAAAGATGACATGAAAGAAAAGTTTGAGGAGGATAAAGAGAAAATACAGAAAGAGAAAGAACAACTACTCCTGAGTAGACTGTGTTCAAGGAAGGATTAGAGATATTCTTTCTATGTCAGGCTTGGAACAGATGGAAGAAAAGTGGGGAAGCTCGCTAAGGCCATTCAACAGCTTCAAGCTAGAGTAGTAGAGTTAGAACTTCAAGCAGTGTCGAGCACTCTGCAAAGTGTGGGATCGAAGGGAAGAGACTGTTAGGAGCATAGTAGAAAGAATTAGGGTGTTGGCCTTAGAATATAAGAAACTAAGTAATCAAAGTGCGTAGACCTATGAGCGCCTTGCAGAAGACCCAGAGCTGAGGACATTGGAGGCACAACTCCAAGAGGTGAAGAAACATGCGTCGATTGTGGAAGTGTAGATGAAGCTGCTTACTACAGTTGAAAATATGAAGAGGTCACAGGAGAAGCACACAGTTCAATAGTAGGTAACTTCCATCCAGAGCAGATTTATGGAGGTGACACAAAGACTCCAGCCGGTGCAGGACGAAGGCTGCACACTTTTTGAAGAGATCGAGGGACAAGCCTCATAGTTGGAACAAGTGGTCGCAACAATGGAGCAGTGCCTGGAAGAGCCTTTCACTGAGCAATTCATTCAGGAGTTTGTTGAGTAGGAGGCTCTAGAGAAGAAGCAAGTCGAGGCAACTTGATCTAAACTTGAGGCCTTCAAAGCAGTATTACCTAGATCAGAGTGACTCAAGACGAGTCACAGGTGAGTGTTGGGGGCCTGTTGGCCCTCAACCAATTTTTATGGAAGCATTGTTCATGTTTGACCATTTTTGGGAATTCGAAAGGCTAGTCGAAGATGAAGTGCCTAGGTGAAGCGGAGATCGTAGGATCCCACCCATTTTGTGGGCTTTTTGGGATTTTAGGGTTTATGTAACAGGTATGGGATGTCGGCCCATGGGTTTTACCCATGTTTAGGCTATGTTGTAAATGTATAAATAAGTAGCTAAGGATGTAAGAAGTAGTTACAGTTACTAGAATCAACTTAGTTCAAGAGGTCATTGGCTTAGTGCACTACTAAAGTATGCTAAGACTTGCAGAGCTAAGTGCAAGTGACTGTGTAAGGCTTTGTGCCATGACCTAATTTTGAGGAAGGTGGATCTAGTGCGTCGTGCGTAGATCACCTGTCTAGTGTGGAGTGAGCTCTGTGGTTCTGTGCCTGTAAGAAGATTGAAGGAGACTAATAAATAAGAAGAAGAGTTGGTGGACATATCCCCACACTGGGGTGGACCACGTATATCCTGTGTCGATATGATTTGTACAATATTGTTCATTGTGTTTATGTATCTATTTTCTTAGTGAATCTTTTTGATTTATGATAAATAGATCTATGAATGCTTAGTGCTTTATGATGTGAATGAATGCTAGATCTGAGCTTATGCTAAGTTCTTAGAAGTGTTTGATCTGTTTATTACAGTGTTGTTCTGTATCTATGGTTTGATCTGCGATGTGAATAAGAATTGTAACTTAATGCGTATTGTTGGCTAAGTGCTCTATTAAGTGTTGTAATCATAGATTTGTGTTCCAGATAGGTTGTAGACACCTGAGTCCTGCAACCCCCCCTGCCTCTACCTTGGGTGAGACTTCATATGCTTTGTAGGTGTTACTGAAAAGGTCGGTAGTTAGGGTTTTGTTGGTGCATTGTTGAAGCGTTGAACCCTGGGTCTGCCCCTGTGCCAACACATCCCTGCAACATAGCTAATTTTTTGCAATGAAAGTGCCTTTGAATCCTTGGGATTATAGGCATGTGCCACAATATCTTATGAGGAGGAACATGTGATTTACCCTTTTTATTGTGATTTATGATATCAGTCATGCCCACATTTCGGACATATATATTTGAATGTATATTCTCCTCTATATAGAATACAATCATTCAGACATGCATGATATGATATGTACTTAACACCCAATATTTTCAACATCTACTTTGCCTATTTGCAGCTACTGAGAAGTACATTATCGCTTGGAAGAACCTTATCTTTGAATAACCTATAGTTAGTGGGAAATATAAATGTACAATTTCATTTGAAGTTCATAAAATTGATCATTTTTAATGTTGATTGTGTGACAAGATTTCTCAAATTATAAGGGACTCAATGATGGTCAATTACCTCAATATTGTTGAGAAACATGTGTTTGACATGCCAAAATTTGCTTTCAATTTGTACAGTAACATTGTTGTCCCCAGTTGGGTAGACTTTGACTAGCTAGGTCCAAAGAGAGGGGTGGTGGAAGAAAATTTCAGACATTCGAATAAGGTATCAATGATATGAGCATCATCCCCTCGCTCAGCATTCTGGAATGAATATAACAACATTGTCTCCATGGAAGTTGTATCTTGTAAATAATCATCCATACCAACCTCTATTTCATTGACTCCAATGCCAACTTGTGAAGAAATACTATTGTTGTATTCATTCCTAATTGGTGAATCTAGACTTAGTGGGAATTGAATAGGTGGTTGATTCAACCATTCTTGGTATGATTCCTCTCTGAGTTGTGCTCTTATTTCAGCCTTCTCTCGATTTGACATTATAGTGGGGTGCAATGGAAGATGATAGGTAGGTCGCTCATCATTAGAATCCTAATTTCAAAAATATTGAACATTAGTACATCGATGATATTAGTAAGCACAATGCAATTGGTTTGTTCAAAATCACATTATACCCAACATTAATTATTATCGTCGTTGACCCAAGATTGCGGCTATAAGTTGGCATGTTATTATTGACAGCGTCAAGCGATTGTCCATTTTCATCTACCAACTACTTGCAATATGTTTCTCTTGATAAGATCTTCCAAAAATTTTGAATTGGTGGAATATTATTTGCATCTGAACTCAATTTTGAATCAGGATCCTGCAAATTTGGAGACATTTTTATTTAGATTGATAAGGATAATAAAAAAAAAATCAATTAGATAATCAAAATATAAATAAAATATGAACTTACTGGAGATGGAAAAGGAGAACTCCACAACGGAATTTGAGCAATATGGAATGGGATAGAATTTGAAGAATTGGCCATTTGATAGTATAAGTTTTTCTCCCTACATTTGAGAAAAATGAACAATAAATTTTTAAGAATAAGGCGACTTTAAGTGGAAAATGTACACTATGGTGTACTGCAAGTCATGTGGATGCATCCTAAAAGATAATTTAAGATGAATATTTTATTTTTTGTGCAAATAAAAATTCAGAAATTATTAAAGAATAACGGTACGCTTATTTAAACAACACGCACCAGTGTGTATATAACAATGCAAATCACTAGGGCATTTATTTACTAGTCGCACAGGTTCGTAAATAAATAAAAAAGAATTATCTGGTATCGATGCTCCAAAAATTTTAAGCGCACCGGTGCATTTTATAAAAAACTGCATCGGTGTGTTTTATACAAAACCACATTGGTGCGTTATATTAATATATGCATCAGGGTTTTAAAAAACTTAAAAAAAACACAACTTTGTTTTTTTACAATTGAAAAATGAGTAGGAACTTAAAATATAATTTCATAAAGTAATTAAATAGTAAAAGGATATTCATTGTTTCATTATTTTACCAAAATTTGTAGTGGAGAGATTTGCAAGAGAGCCATATCAGAGAGAACTGTGGAGAAACATAATACTTTGGAACAACAAGATTATTCAGAAGATCAAAATTTAGTTTATGGTTGGTCATTTAAAACTCTTTTCATAAAATCTTTCCTGGGTATTAAGTTATTCAATGTTTTATTATTTTGCCAAAATTTGCAGGGGAGAGATTCACTAGAGAGACATGCAGGGGAGCATTGTGGAGCAACAAATCAATACTTTGGAACATGAGACTTATTCAGAAGATGAAAATTTGAAGGGTATGGTGATTCATTCAAAACCCTTTTGGATTAACAAAATTATTCAAAAAAATGGAATTTGAAGGGTTTTGTGATTCACTCAAAACCCTGCATAGTAAATACTTCAAATTTTACTGTTGATTTTAATAATAATTTTTTCACGATTTGTATCTCTATTTAGATTTAATTAAAATTCAAAATAAATAAATAAATAAATAAAAATCATACTTACCTTAAACCCTTGCTTCTTCTTGCTTATGTGACTGCAAAATTTAACCTTAGGGTTTAACTCCCTCTATCACTTCATAATTACATCTTTTCATTTTAAGCATTTTATATTTAATGGGTTTATGTTTCCATATAAAAAGTGTTTGACATGTGATGCATCGGATCCAAACCCTCTCGTCCCTGTCACGTTTTTTTTTAAATTGTTTCGGGTAATCGGTGTGGCTGATTGAATCTAATGCACTAGTGCACTTTCGGATAAAACACACTGGTAATGCTGCAACATAATTAAAAATAAATTGTTCATCAATGTGTAATTTTATTTGTTCATGGCATTTTTTTTATTTTCATTTTTTTGATTGGAGCAGTGTTGATATCGCAGCATTGTAATTTATAGTTTTAAAAAAATCTATTTTTGATATCAATGTGTTTCATTTATGGAACACATCAATGCTTTTATATTATGAAAGCGCACTAGATTTTTTTTTACATAAAATTATGTTATTTATTTATAAAATATATTTAATATCTTGTGTATTGAATGATACAGGATATATATTAATAAAAAAATGTGTGAGAATAGTTCAACTAACAAAAATTATGATTGACACAATAATAACACATCCAAAAAGGGAAAAAGGCAAGTTCTTTGTAAATTCTATACAAAATTAATATGTTAAAAAGACAAGTTCTTTGTAAAGTCTATACAAAATTAATATGTTTGAACTATGTGTAAGTTTAACTAATATGTATTGGTTAGTCTGTGTCCTGTAGAGCCATAAAATGAGGAAGCTCGATAAAAATATTTGTGATCTAAGTGCAGAAGAGCATAAAAGCTTGATGTAAAATTGCAAAAGGAAGGATCATGTGAATGAAAAAAATCTATTCAATATGAGTTTGTTTTTTAATTTTCACTAAAAATATACTTAAAAATATTAGATAACTTGTTTCAAACAATCTATTAATTCACATATGTTTAGTGTTCTATAGGAACTAACAACGAAGGAATGGTATGTTGTCCTCAGAAAATAAAAATTATAGAAGATGTAAATGATGATGAATTGGTCCTTAGCTCATCTGGAGTGGTGTTGGAGGTTAATGAAAGGGGGGAAAACTTTTACAAAACTATTTGGGATATAGTGGAACGAACGTATAGACATAATTTACACTTATAATACAGAAATCAATCCAATGATTCCAAGAACCAAGTTATATCTAAATTGCAGGAAGTGTTTCTAGAGTAATAGTCAATGAGTCATGTTAGACTTGCAACATATATAGAAAAAAACATACAACAACAAAAAATAATCATTCAAAAAGTAGAATTCCTAAAAATTCCTTTTCTAGAATATGTATATATTAAGTTACAAACCATTCATATATTAATATCAATTTTGTTATATTTAGTTTTCATATATCAATATAGTTTATTGTCATGTTATTTTTTTCAGGAAGATTATGAAAATCCCAAAGGATCAACGAGCTGATATCCAAAATATGTCAATATGAATGTTGAAGAAAGTGTACAAGGAGATGGTAAAAGAAATGGACATAATTGCATAGCAGGAGGAACCATCTCAACAACATGCTTCAAATGTATGAAATCATTGAAAATTTCTATTAGATACATATAAAT
>ML797442.1:254215-265359 GCA_009831015.1 Picea engelmannii
TATGTATATATATATTTATTTATCCTTGAATGTCTTCAAACAGGTGCTAACATACAAAGAGCCATCAAAAGAATTGATTGACATTGGGTTAAGTAAGGGTTGTGAGTATATGTTAGCATATCAAAAATTAATTGTGGAATTTGTAACTATCTTATATTGTTTTACTTCTCTCATTTTATAATTAATGGAACAAAAATAATGTTTATATTAAATCTATGAAGAGTTGTTGACATAAGGCATGTGATTTGGTTTTGAAAAAATGTGTATCATTCAGGATTCAATTCTTGCTATGGTATGTCATTTTTCAATTTACATTCATGTATATTATTTATTTCAATTTTCATTATTCTCACCAATGTAGATACACTCGTTACACTTTATTTTTATTTTTATAGATGGAATCATTTGAAGAAGAGAAAAACAATTGAGACAATCAACAAAACATTCGACCAAATAATCCAAGTCATGAAAGTAGCTTGAGCACTAACAACAGTTCCAGCGAAGAATGCTGATCAATATATTTGGATATCAATGCAAGTTGTTGTATTTTTTGAAATAATTGTCTGTGAAAATCAAACATTTTGTTTAATTTTTTATGAACAATGGGATTAAAAAATAACAATAAGTGTGCACTGTCACAGGTCGGTATTCTAAAAATAGAAAATGACAACTAGTGTATTTAATGATAAACAACACCAGTGTGTTTCAATATAAAACACACTGGTATCATAATTACATTCGCATAGGTGTTGATATAAAAGAAACCATCATCGATATTAATACTAATTTCACCAAAAAATATAGTAATAAAAAACCTTTATCGGTGCATTTAATTAATAAACAAACTGGTGCTTATGTATCACACTTTCGCCTCAATGCCTTTTGAATATCATGCACCAGTAGAGTTTATTTTTTAACACACCGATGATGGTATTATAGATTCTCCCAATGCTTTATTCTTATTAAGGAACCTATGCATTATTACTTATAAGAGCACCGATGCCCCAAAAGTTTTTGGATAGGCCCAGTGATTTCTTGTAAATTTAAGCACCGATGCTTTAAGTTAGAGAACACATCGGTGCTTGATATCATAGATTCAAGAGGTGCATTGTTTTTATTAAAGCATCGGTGCATTATTTTGTATAAATGCACCGGTGCCCCAATATTTTAGGACTCACCCAGTGCTTTCGGTGTAATGTAGGCATCGGTGGGTATAGACCATGAAACACACTAACTAGAAAAACATATGCCACAACCTCTACTCGCCCAATGTTTTTTAGTTATAATGAAGTTCCATTATAATCTATGCAAAAACATCTGCTACCAAAAATGGATGTTTACACAAAGGTTTTTTTGACAATTTTTGTCAATTTTGTAACACTAAAAACCTTTGTTATAACCTACGCTAGAGGGTCTTTTCCTTGTAGTTCCCCTTGATGGGAACTTTTAATTTCTTGAAACCAATCTCATACATTAATTCCATCTACAATGAGTATTCATCGTTGTTAAGGTCCATCCCATTCTGTACTTCATACTTTAATGACCCATGGACCCTACCTTCTCCATCTATGTCATATGAAGGCCATTCACACATCAGGATGGAAATGTCATTGTATGCAGTAGAGATTGCATATTAGGATATACAAGAAGCTACTACAGACCCATATCCTTCCTCCTCACAGACGAAAGAGGTGAATCCTATCTTAGAGACCATATGGGTTGCACACTCATCTATTTCACATTACTTCCTAGACAATACTTTACCCTCGGATGAAGCCATATTAGAGGACATGTCTGATCCTGATAGGCCTTGGGATGACCTTTATCATAGATCTTATTTTCTCCTAGAGCTTGAGTGGATTGAATAGGATGAGTTTAGGTCCACCTTGAGTGACATGGTTGGTCACATTGTGGTTCCGTTAGATATGCATGGTATATATTATGAAGGAAACATGGTGAAAATTACCCCTATCATCATGATTGACATCTCTTCAACCCATGGTAATATAAAAAATGTATGTATCGATGCAGATTATTTGTCTGAAGAAATTTATATTTACATCAATCTCTTTAAGGAATTCTGAGATGTGTTTTCTTGGTCATATGAAGAGATGTCAGGGATCGACCCCAATATTTTTGAACATTAAATTAAAAATTATCTGAATGATAATCCCATTCGACAATGACTTAGGGTTGTAAATCCTAGGATGTCCCTTGCTATTAAGGTAGAGGTGGTGGAGAATTTTCTTAATGTTGGCTTCATCTACCCGCTTCCCTTGACCGAATGGGTATCCAATCCCATTCTTGTAGATAATAAGAAAGGAGTTGTCTATGTATGTATGGATTTTAGGGACTTGAATAAAGCATGTCCTAAAGATAACTTCCCCACTCCATTTATTGATCATATTATTGATGATTTTGTGGGAAGAAAGGTCTTTTATTTTATGGGCATATTTTTAGGTTATAATCATGTTCAAATTAAACCCAAGGATCAACATAAGATGTTGTTCATTTGTCCTTGGGATACATTTGCGTACCAGAATATTCCTTTTGGACTTAAAAACACCAGAGAAACTTTTCAATGTGCCATGACCTTCGCGTTTCATGACCTTAAGCATATAGTCGAAGCTTATCTAGATGATATCGTTGCTCCCTCTTGCAAGAGGGTTGATCATCCGACTCACCTTTGACTAGTATTTGAAAGAAATCTCTACTATCACATTCAATTGAACCCTCACAAATTCATCTTTTGAGTTAGGTCTAGAGGCATTTTAGGATTCATAGTTTATGAGCATGGTATCATGGTGGACCCAATCAAGGTTGACACAATACTTTGATTGCCTCTCTCGTGCAATATTCAACAGCTTCAGGGTTTACAAGGGAAGGATAACTTCTTGCATCATTTCATAGCTAAATATCCAAATATAAATAAGGGTTCCATGCATATCTTGAAAAAGGATACTTCTTTTATATGGTATGAATGAGCCTAGGATTCCTTTGATACTCTTAAGAAATCCCTGGTATCGACACCTTTGTTGAAGCCCCTAGACTACCATAGATATTTCCTACTTGATGTTGTTGTGTCCAAAGGGATGGTTGGTATGGTTCTTATTTAGGAATATGAAGAGCTCCATGAGAACATTATCTATTAGCTTAGCCAAAATCTATTTGGTCCTGAACTTAAGTACTCTCATGTAGAGAAGATAGCCTTAACAATCATGCATGCGGTTCAAAGATTATGTCACTATATCTTACTCTGGAAGACTATAGTGGTTGTTGATATCAATCCATTTCAATACATCCTTACAAGGCATATCATAGGGGGGAAATATAATAAATGGATTTTGATCCTGCAGGAATTTGAGACGACCGATGACATATATGACATCAAGCCAAAAACTACCTCATTATCGGCGACATGTTTTATTATTGAGGGATGGATGCTATTTTGTGTCATTGTTTCACTCACCAGGAGGCTGAAGCCATTCTCAATGACTGCCATAGTGTGGCATGTGGTGGTCACTTATCCGACTTGCAACAACCCAAAATATATTACAAGATGGTTATTTTTGGCTGTCAATTTTTAAATATTGCATAGAAGTGGTCAAGAAGTGGCACCCTTTCCAGGTGTTCACTCGTAAGATGCAATCACACCCTGCCCCTCTTCACTCAATCATTACCATTGGTACCTTCACCAATTAGGGGTGGAATTCATGGACTGAAACCCAACCTGAGCTGGGGGGGACTATCATATTATCATGGCCATGGATTATTTTACAAAGTGGGATGAGGCCATGCTTATTGGTAAATCTGATGGTGAGACTGTAGCATTTTTAGTATTCAATCAAATTATAAAACCGCTCAAAATCATGAAGGAGATTTTCACCAATCATGGTAGTCACTTCCAAAATGAAATGATGATAGAGTTAGCATCCAAATTGGGGTTTAAACATGAATATTTGTCACCCTACTATCCATAGGAAAATGGACAAGTAGAGGTCGTGAATAAATCTCTAAAATCCATTTTGCAAAAAAATGTCAGGAAGAGTAAATCTAACTGGCACGTGATGCTTTACCCTACACTATGGGAATATCGAACCACAATAAATACTTCACCCAGTTTCTCATAGCTTTAGTTAGTCCACAGAGTGGATTGATCCTTCCTATTGAATGTGAAATCCCTTCTCTTAAGTTGGTAGTTGATCTCCTACCTAACACAAGTGATCTCAAACCCCATACACTTAGAACAACTCGATGAGTAGTGTCAAGACGCCACTATAGTCATCGAGGTGAATAAGCAACATGTTAAGGTCTAATATGATAAGTTTTTCCATCCCCGACAGTACGTTGAGGGAAACTTGGTTTTTCTCTATGACCAAGCTAAAGAACCATTGGGGGTGTTGGCACTAGATAATTTTTTGTAGAAAATTTGTAAATGTGGCCAAATGTGGTTTTGAAAGGTCATTTTGTTCTTGGGGATAATTGCACTAAGTCTTGGGTTTCTTTGGGAAAATGGGTAAAATTAGAATATTTTTTGGATTTTATAGCCAATTTTGGTTCTCGAGCTCATTTGCAGGGTTGTTTTATAAATGTTATTAAAACATATATTGGGCCCAAAGGATCAATCTCCAATTATTCCATCCAACTTCACGAGTTTTTGAGATAGTTACCTAACCAACAAATAACAAACAAATCAACACCAAAGATCAACACACAAGGTACTAAAGGGAGAGCCCATAAGGGACTTAACAATTTCTCAAGCCATCTCGAGATGTTGAACTCCTCAACATATATAAAAATGGTAAAATCATTCTCTCTTAGAAATATGGGTTATTACACACCTCTTATTAAAGCTATCACCAAATGTCTAAGGTTTCAAGAGCGCCCAAGTGTTTTCCAATAGAGGAAAAATGCCTATGACAAGCTTGATTTCCCAATTGTTAGCCGATGACAAGTGTTAGATTCTACACCAAAGTGCTTGAGTTCTGAACGTGGGGAGGTCACTTTCTTCAAGTTATGGAATTCCCACAACATAGAAATATGCATTGATGATACAAGTTCCCATCCAGTAAAAAAATAAACGTCAAGAGAACACGCAAGTGCAAGTGAGAGGAAGGTGTCCAGTCGCTCGAGTGCCAAACTGTCAAGATAAATGATCAACGCCAAGTTCTCTGTTCACATTGAATTTTTCAAGAGAATCTATTTCTAAAGCTTCCTGTATTATGACGGAGCCTACAAATAATTATTACCCTGCCATCAATCATTTTCTCCAACAATGGGCCTTTTGGATAGAATTCCTTTGTGGATTCTTGGATATATCGCCTAAAATTTGTTCTTGAAGTTTTGTTGAGTTTTTATAGTTCATCTCTTGCAGAATTCCAAAATAGGAAGCAAGTTAAAAAATGAACACTTACACAATACCTGGTTGAGCATGTAGGCTTTCTTTAAATGGCATAGATCTCATTGATGTAACCTCTTCCCATGGCATATTTTTGATCTTGTTGATTCTTCTCTTGTCAGAGGTTTCATGTCCAGTGGAAGTCAACACTTCCTGGCGTTGGTCATTTGATAGTCCTTGGAGAGACCTATCTTCACAAATGTCAAATGTGTAAAGATTATATGAATATGATGAGATCGCAACAAGTTTATGAAAGGCATTTCAACACAATTATAGGAGATTTTAAACATGAATAAGGTAAGTGTTTTAATTAAAACAGAGAAATGCAGTTAGAAAAGGATAAACAATTTCTTCAGAGGAGATTAAATACTTGACAAACGTGGTATATAGGGTGTTATTTCACAATGTCTTGGACAAAATTTTGCAAAGATGTTTGATATTATTTTTGAGAATGAGAGGAGAAAAGGCTGATGATCTCTATGTATAGCACACACTTAATTTGAACTGAAAGGGATAGTTTCAGTTCTATAGTGGTTTTGTGGCTATCTTTGTGATTTGCTTAATCAACCAAGCAATTTACATAGTGATAACAATTTTTTGTCATTGCAGGGGGATCGAAAGTGAAATTTTCCCTGGGAAAGAATGACAAACTTCAGATCTGATTGTTGATGGTGGACAACAATCAGACACAAAAAGGCTGTAAATAATCCACCTGGTGACTCCATTATCAGTTGTATCCA
Organism: Picea engelmannii; assembly: GCA_009831015.1. NCBI lineage: Eukaryota > Viridiplantae > Streptophyta > Pinopsida > Pinales > Pinaceae > Picea > Picea engelmannii. Next base: position 260,354 of record ML797442.1, read on the forward strand.
GATGACATAATATCAATGGTGACTCCACTATCTTAAGGTTTTAAATATTGAATAAGGTACTAGTGACTCCATTTGATTTGATGAAGAAATCAAATGTTGCTACAATTGTTTCAAGGTATGCATGTTTGGAATTTTCATAGATTTATGGTTTCACGAATCCTTTACCCAAGGATGAATATTTTTTAAGAAATGGGCCAAAATTTAGTGGAGATGATCTGACTTTGAATTTAAATCATGTCTCAAACTTTCGTGAATTTATTGAGTTTCTTAGAGTCAAGCATGAAGATGTTTTCATCAAAAAAAATTATGATTCATTCCAAGGGAAGTGTAGGAGTTGGGTTGAAAGTTTACCCCCTAAATCCATATGGTCTATAACGGGTTTTTGGGTTGTTTTCTTGGAAACATGGATGGAGAAAGTAGATTTTGTGGTAGAATATCCTTCCATTCAAGGTTTTAGAGAATGGAACAATATGTGCATTGATGATGAGGGTGATGAAAACTTTCCTGCAATTTTTTCTTCTTACTTAAAGTCATGAAAATGTAGCTCATAAGCCAAGATCCTTTTTTTACAAGAGTTTTCCAAGGACTTTTAGAAAGATATTGAGGTTTTAGAGATTCAAATTCATTCCCACAATGTCCAATATCAAACTCATCCTTTTGAAAGCCTTTTCCAGCCAAGACAAGAGGAGGTAGTCATGCCCTCAGTTTCCAATATTGAGGAATGTTTTGTGTCTGAACATGAGTTTGACAATACACAATTGAAACAATGGTTTAACATAGAAAGAACATGTGAAATATCCAATTTCTAAAACCAAATTGTCAAATTCCTTGGGGATCAATAAATAAACTATGGAATCCATGATTTCTATGATCCTGTAACTAAATATATGGAAGGATTTCTCAGATTAATTTTGTAGCCATGTCTCCACTATGAGAAGAATAAGTATTATGAGTTTCTCTTGCCATCACAGATCCTAGTGTGTATTATGTTCAAGCATAATCAAGCAGTCAAATTATGTGAACAGGTACTTGATTGGATTTACTGGAAATTTGAGATCACTTAATTCGACACTTGTGCTCAACAAATTAGGGTAGGTAGGTGTGAAAATAATCTTGTTGGGAAAGCATACTTTTTCAACATGTTTTAGTTGTTGCTTTTAGATTGTAGTGTGGTTTTCAGTTTGTGCATTTTTCAGTTGCAGTAGTATTTTCAGAGCAGGTTATAGGTTAAAGTTGGAAAGTTGAGTTTGGGAGCATCCCGATGGATAAGGCACAAGTCTACAAGTTCTTTGGCATTTCGCAAGGAGGATGTCATCTCCAGTTGGAGCCATTGTTCGCACTGGATAATTTTTTGCAGAAAATTTGTAAATTTGGCCAAATGTGGTTTTGAAAGGAATTTTTTTTCTTGGGGCTAACTACACTAAGTCTTTGGTTTCTTTGGGAAAATGGGTAAAATTAGAATAGTCTTTGGATTTTATAGCCAATTTTGGTTCTTAGGCTCATATGCAGGGTTGTTTCATAAATGTTATTAAAAACAATATTGGGCATGAAGGCCCAATTATTCTGGCTAACTTCACGAGTTGTCGAGCTAGGCACCTAACCAACAACCAACATACAAGTTAGAAACAAATCTCAAAACACAAGGCGCTAAGGGGAGAGCCCACAAGGGACTTAGCAATTGCTCAATGTTTTAAGAGATGTTGAACTCCTCAGCATATATAAAAATGGTAAAAGCATTATCTCTTAGCAATATAGGTTATTACACACTGCTTATTAAAGCTATCACCAAATGTATGAGGTTTCAAGAGCACCCAAGTGTTCTCCAACAAAGGAAAAATGCCTATGACATGATCAATTTCCCAATTGTTAGCCAATGACAGGTGTTAGATTCTACACCAAAGTTCTTGAGTGGTGAACATGGCGAGGTCACTTTCTTCAGGTTATGGAATTCCCACAACACAAAAATTTTCATTGATGATCCAAGTTCCCATCCAATAAAAAATTAAATGCTATGAGAACACGTAAGTGCAAGAGAGAGGCAGGTGTTTAGTCACTTGATTTCTAGAGTTTCAAGATAAATGATCAACGCCAAGTGATCTATTCACATTGATTTTTTGAAGAGAATCTATTTCTGAAGCTTCATGTATTCTGACAGAACCTACAAATAATTATTACCCTGCCATCAATCATTTTCTCTAACAATGGGCCTTATGTATTGAATTCCTTTGAGGATTCTTGGATATCTCACCATAAATTTGTTATTGAAGTTTTTTTGAGTTTTTATAGTTCATATCTTGGAGAATTCCAAACTAAGAAGGCAGTTAAAAATGAACACTTACACAATACCTAGTTGAGCATGCAGTATTGCTTTAAATGACACATATCTCATTGATGTAACCTCTTCCCATGGTATATTTTCGAGCTTGTTGATTCTTCTCTTGTCATAGGTTTCATGTCTGGTGGAAGTCAACACTTCCTGGTGTTGGTCATTTGACAATCCTTAGAGAGAGCTATCTTCACAAATCTCAAATGTGTAAATATTATATGAATATGATGAGATCACAACAAGTTTGTGAAAGGAATTTCAACATAATTATAGGAGAGTTTAAACATGAATAGGGTAACCAAATTTTGAGTGTTTTAATTAAAACAGAGCATTGTAGCTGGAAAAGGATAAACAATTTCTTAGAGTAGATTAAATACTTGACAAATGTGGTATAGAGAGTGTTATTTCACATTGTCTTGGACATAATTTGCAAAGATGTTTGATATTATTTTTTAGAATGAGAGGAGAAAAGGGTGATGATCTCTATGTAGAGAAAACACTTAATTTGATAGGGGCTTTTTATGGATTCCAATTTCCCTTAACTCACCTTGATAAAAGGCAAATGCTCGATAAGAATATAATCAAACATGGTCAATATAAAGATATAAATGATGAAGTAATTGGTGGTGTCTATCAACTCCCTAGAGAATCCCGGAGGATCATTGCTACTGATGATACACAAAGAAATTATGATCTCATGCTTTGAGCTACAGTGAAACTGGTTGGCAATTTCTACTTACTCAAGTCTACTTCATGGGAGATGTATGGGAGTGTTCCATTGTTTTGCTTGAATGCTTTGAAATTTTTCTGTTATAATGATGTTATATTTACAAGAAATTTGGAAATGATATGAAATATTGGAGCTCGAAGAACAAGGGAACAAGTTAAACATCCAAGAGTACAAAATTTAGGTTCTAGAAGGCTCTAAAGGGAAATAAATTAGCCAAATTCCTAAAACCGTGGATTTAACTAAACCTACAACCCCTTTAACAAGATCCTCATCCAAAAGGATAATTTCATATTACAAGTTTGCAGAGGAAACACATGCACAAGGCCATCCTGTATTAGTTGAAAATATTCACACTTCACCTGGATAAGGTGGGAAAACTATCAAGTGGCTCAACAAGCAACTAAGGGAAGCTCAAGACCTAATTATTAAGCTCAAGGAGGAGAACATATTATCAGATTTAAAGTTTGAGAGACACTTTAAAGAGTGTGGACCATAAGTCAACAATGCATGTGTAGCTCTTACAAATGCCTTGTCAAAGTTGAGAAGAAATGCACTTTTGTTTAGGCAAGTGAGAAATTTGAAAAAACAGAATGTGGCATTGAGAAAAGAAAATAGGTATTTCAAGATAAGGATGAAGTTTGATGGTGAAGCCACGTGAAAGTTGGACCTACTAGAAGAGATGGTTGGGATATAAATGGCATGATTTCACAATTTACATTTTTTGATAAACCAAGGTTTAAATCTATTTTGAGTTTTGGCTGGAAAATGGCATTGTATAGAACTTATGTAGCAATCTCACGCTACACAAGTGTTGTAAATACACAGAGGGTAAAATGATAATGGGAAATGTTTGATGGATGATACATAAGTTATTTTAAACCTCCAACAATGTTCAACCACCACCTAAACGAATATTTTTTAAGAAGAGCAACACGTTGTGTAAACTCGCTACGCAACTACTTTAGGTTGTAGTCACACAACGAGTTGCAATGGTTCACTACACAAAGGTGACAGGGAGCCTTGTCAGTGCTCAGATCAGTCCAATATTAATCTCCAACTATCCCTGATGACTCACATCATCTTCAAACTCAAAAATATGTTGGAGAATCTCTATTGTCATTAATATTGTTATGCATTAAATATGGTCAAAGCAAATTGCTATTTTTATCAAGTAGTTTAGAGTTGTTCCTTTTTTAATGTAATCAGATCCAAAATTATAGGATAGTAGAGAAGTTCAACTTCTCTAGCCTAAGGATGTAGTTTTCTTATATATTTGAGCACTTTGAATGTGTAAAGGGTTGACAGAAGCACAAAGGACATTTTGTCTTGAACATTGTACAATTTTTTTGAATTTTAATGAAATACTAGTGCAGAAGTCCAAAACCTTTCATATCAAACATTCTAGTGGTGGTGACCTGAAGTACTTGTTCTCTTTCATATATGTACTTATTTTTTTTCTTTATCTTTCATCTACAAATTCATATATGTTTAAATTGGAAAACAAATGGTATGAAATTCCTCTGAAAATGATGCTTTAGATTCAAGTGATTTAAACATTGTCTTTTCTTCCTAACTCAATCAAAATTCATCTTAATTGGTGCTCTGAATGTTGTTATGTGTTTTTATCCTTCTTCCATCCTATAACAACAAATTTAAAAATTGAAAGGTTATCACCTACCTAGCCTTTGCTTCCTTGATAGTTCTATCTACTAGTCACTAATTCCATTTGCTTTTAGATTTGACTACATTGCCCAGTAGATTCCTTACCTTCTTGCCAACAAAATTTAAAAACCCCTTCATATAAATCAAATATCTAGCCATTGATCCTCAACATAAAACCTATCTTTCAGAGACCAAGTGACAAGAGTGATCCCTCTCTGAACTGAAAGAAATAGTTTCGGTTCTAAAGTGGTTTTGTGGTTACCTTTGTGATTTGCCTCTTCAGCCAAA
>ML797442.1:270935-292211 GCA_009831015.1 Picea engelmannii
TCATTATACATTCATTTGATACACAAGTTGAATTTCAGAGGAAATCAGAAGTAAAGAAGGCCAGATTTCAAGGGAGGATGAAGTCTTTTGGTGATGTGTTCTAAGGTATGTTATTTTCAGGTCATCTTACCATTTTTTCTATAAAAAAATTTCTGGAACGATTCAGATGGTGAAATTGCTATGTTATTGAGAATACATATCAAGGTACCTATGGTTAAAATTTCATCTCTTGATTCACTATAATTATGGAGATACACTCTGTGGAAGATAGGGTTTGTGACCAGTCCTGAAGCTAGTCAATAAACAGGTGGTCTGAGTAAAATAGTCATAACTTATTCATCGAGAATCCAACTTATGTGGGAAAAATTTCATTGGAAAGAGTATGGAATTTAGTTTATTTTGTATGATTTTTAGAATCTGATGTTAAATATTGAGTGCAGGGCATTCTGTACAAGTTCAGTCTCCTGAATAAACCATAATTGAACAAGGTCTACCATTCTCTCTATAACTTCTTTTTGGGGAGGATTCAAAGAGTGAAACTTGGAGGAGTTTCATAGAATACATTGAGTAATATTATCTACAGGATTAGAGTACTCCAAGAATTGAAGAATTGCAGAAATTGAAGAAGTCTCAGGAAGCATTATCAGGTTCTATGTGATGATTGGTTGATGGTGATGATTTAATGTAAAGTTTTATTATCTTTCATATATTCTTGGGTGAAAGGAAGGGGAAAGGATGGAGAGTTGAAATCTCTCTTGATATTGCAGGATTGTATCTTCCTCTTGGAGTTTTATCCCTCCCTTTACATTTGGAAGCTCTAGCTACCTTTGGAAGTCATTACTTCCCTTGAACAATAACTATTGATTATTTATCATATATTGTGCATGGTGTATTGTGGTGTATTGGTGTAACTCTTATACTATTGTTCATTTCTCATTGGATATAATTGAATGGTCTAAGTATAAGTTGAAAAAGGTTTTAAATTGTACTTGATACTGATTCACCCCCCTCTCAATATCAACAATACTCTGACATTTCCTTCGGGTACGACTTTTGGAATGATATTTTGATTTTGTTACTTATAATCATATACCTAGAAGTTCTAATCAAGTATCTGATGCATATGATAATTACATTTTAGATTGGCATATTTCACATAACTAAGTAAGGAAAACACACATTCATACTGTTGTTATAGAGTTTGTACTTAAGTCTTAGAAGTACAGTGTCTAGGCATCCAAAAGTGGGTAAAAGGTGGAGAAGAGAGAAACGTCAACCTTCGGCAAAGAAAACTAAGGAATATTTCTACCTTGGTGTTGTCTAGCCTCCAATTGTTCCTGGATGGATATATCTTGTTCGATTGCTTCCCATGAACGTTCGAGTTCAACCCAAGTAGTGGTTGTTTTAAGAATAGTGTCGAAAAGGTTTAAGGCAATGTGCATTTGATTTGATAATCCGGGTTCGATATTGGGCATGTTGGTTCAAGGACAGTCATGGAGGAACAATAAACTAAGAAAAAATTCAGAGAGAAATTAAGTGTTGTCTCAATTTGGTTGTATAAAAGAGAATTTATGATTTCGGAAATAAAACGGGGTGCAAATCAAAGGCTCTTTCCCGTAACTGAGTTATATCTTAATAAAAGGTATGAGATGGGAGAAAAAAATGTAGCTGTCTATGGTGTAAGGCTCCTATCAAGGGAGAATCTCACGTATAAACAGAAGAGGAAAACTGTAAGGAAATAAACCAATGTAGCATAAAATATATGTAGAATTCTGAAAGTGTTGACTGGTCTTACACCTGCTAATAGCTAGTACAGAGGAAAAAAAATAAACAATTACAAAAAACCAAAATTCATTCACTATAGTAGTGGTCGTACTAAATTATAATGAAGCATTGACCAGTTATGAATATGAAATGAAACGAAAATATGAGATACAATAAAACAAACTCATAACACAGTCGTGACGGAATTGAGAATCTTCAGATTTGCATTGTATTAACTCTCAAAATGTAAAAACTCTGTTACAATCGACACAAAAAAGTCCAGCCCCTTTTCTTTCTTTCTATGGTATATTTATACAGTTTTACAATAAGACGAAATCTCAATCGTTACAAAAATTTCAGTTATGATATGGAGGAGAGAAATCGCTACATGTCTTCTTATCTGTCTTCACTTGGTGCCAGAAGTTTGTCCTCGTGCATGCTCAGTACAAGTGACACAGCTTTCAACCAGCTGAGATATCAGCCTCGACGGTTCTGCTTGATAGTTGGCTTCAAAAGTGTAACAATCTCGGGCTAATTGCGGCAGCCTGTCTCCCATCTGTCTGTCTATGATGTCGATAGTGCATAATTGTGCGCTTGGTTTAATCATACATTTGTCTATTTGGACTATGTCCGCCATAGTCACTTGGGAGATCTCAGCTGAATCTCTATTCTCTTTTTCCTTTAGATCAAGCGAGATTTTTTCCATATTCATTTGCATCAACGCCTCGACATTACCTCCGCTATCAATGCCTCGAAATTACCTCTGCTATCAATGCCTAGCAGATTGCCATCTATAGCACTAAAGGACTCTTCTAAGGAATTTGTTACCCTTTTGGCTTGCATCTTGCCTTCCGCGATGCTGTGCTCCCATTCTTTTAATAGAATTTTTCCTCTGGTCTACTCTGAAATGGTGAACCTGGGAGTACTTCCCAAACCCCTGTTGTTTGTGAATATTACAGCCTCTTGGAAGGCGACCCGTGCTACTCCAGCTTCCCTTTCTCTAGAATATAAGTTCTCTGAAACCTGGTTTACTAGCAAACAGTTGTCTCGGATTGCTTCTATCTTGGCGAGTAAATTTCTTTGGGCCACAGAGACTCTGCTCCGAATCTCCATCACCTGGGATTTGAACATCCCGATGTTTATCATTCTGCTCTCGGCGATCTCCACCCTAGACTGTAGTTGTTCGATCAAATCCTTTTGTTGTCCTGCTTGCATCTGACCATCCTGGACCACCAACTGTGCTTGCTCGATCTTAGTCTTGAGTAGCTCTATCTCATTTTTATTGGCCAACCTGGCCTGCTCTATTCCTACGCTCGCCTAGTCTTTGGCAGTCTCTGTTGCTATGGCTATTTTGGCTTCAAGGGTCCTAATGAGGCGATTTTTCGTTTAAGTTGGTTTTTCAAAAGCCCGACTGAAAATTGATTCGCCGAGGCATATGCTCCTAATGTCCCTGCTATTTTAGTCATGAATTGTTCATTCTTATTGTCCTTCCCATCAGTTATGACTTTGTATTTCTTGGTTGTTGACTCTCCTTCCTGATAGAATTCCCTCTTTACCACTGCCTTTCTCTTCTTATCGAAAAAGAACTCATTCAGAGGGAGATTTTCTACCCTTATAGGCCTCAACTCTTCATTGAAGATCCACCCTGCATCAATATTTCCCTGAGTTGACTGCAAGGGAGTAACTGATGTGATAGGTTCTTCGAACTGTTTCACTGATTTTCCCAGAGTAGTAACCAGACTCTGCTTCTTTGGCGGGTCAAGAGTCCTAATCTCTGCTTTCGAATTCTTAGTTTTCTCTCGCTCATCCTGGTGTTTTTCCCGATCAGGAGTCACATCCTTAGATCCTTCGCCATCTCTTTGTTTCACTTCCACCATACTCGGACTCTCACCCCACAACACTGCGGGAAGACAACTATGTCGATGTTCTTGGAATTTCAGAACATCGGCTCTTTCTTTGGGTGCCAAGGTTTGTATCCGAGCTAATATCTCGGCATAGGACCTTACGCCTCGGAAAATGTCATCCGAGGGTGAATTCTTGTGCTCAAATCTCTTGAGCCCGCAACTGGCCAAATGATTTCTCACGACCCTTTGTGGATTGTGCTTCTTGTATTCAATGAGGACCAAATTTAGGTCTTCCAGGGCTACTGCCTCAGCTTTGGCATGCCTGAAATCTAATAAAGAATAAGAATTTAAATGAACAGGAAAAGGTGGCCATACCTTCTTTGAGTATCCCTTAAGCTCCTTGCTTATACCACTGATTACTATTTGTCTGGCAACCTCATGACAAGCCATATTGTCGGGAATGAACAATGGCAATGCATGCAGTGGAACAGAAGCCCCGAAAACTCTGAGGTATGAAAATTCGGACTCTACATACCAGTCTACTATACTGCTCAGATTTGTCACTATACTGTCCGAGATCCTGGGTGGTGGGTGACCGAAAATAGTGACATGCAAAGGCACCATCACCCAGTTGAAGATTTCATATATGAAATTTGCCACCTTGTTTTCCCATAATTTTGAATGATAGACATGTATGGCCTCGTCTTCTATTGGAGTCCAACTCCAGCTCATTAAAGGAAATGGTGTCAAAAAACACACGACGTCCATAATGTATGTAGACATGAAAAATGAAGACGCGTTTCTGCTCTCTTTCTGCGCCCGATACTCTGTGACCCGACTGGTCAAGCTATCAGATAGCATTTTCGCCCAGTCGAAGGAACTGCCTTCGATGACCCGAAACATTAGAGGCACCCACGGAAGAAAAAAATGTGAGGTGTCCTCTCTCCCATATAACCTGCATGTCATCATGGCTACATACTTGTACTGCGGCTCTAAGGAAGTTATTGAATATATGTCGTGGCTATCAGCCCTGAACTTCGTGGTGTGAGAAACCCAATCTCTTATTAAAATGGACATGGTTTTATCATACTGTACACATTCCTTCTGCTTGAACTCGTCCAAGAATTCAGCGCCATATGTATAGTCGGACGTTGTAGGCAGCTTATACATGGCTTGAAAGTCTCGATGGTGACTTTCTACTAATTCATGATGGTTCTGGTTGGTATGTCCACATGGTCTAACGCCCATCAGACCATGTCATAATATGGAAGCAATCATGGCCTGGCTGCTACTTTATGCATTCCGGATTGAATGACGATCTTGTACTTGGTGGTTATGTCATCTTTTTCATTGTCGCTGGAGTCATCGGAATAATCCACCAATTTGGCCTGCATAACATCTGAAACGAATGACCAATTTGGGACCGAGTCGATACTTTGAGGTGAAGTATCAGCAATGTTGTCCGAGCCTTGTCCCGAAACCTCAACACTAGCTTTGGATGTTTTTCGCGGAGCCATGGCTGGAGATTGCGCTTTAGCTCTTCTGCGATAGAAATACGTATACATACAGAAGTCATCTTGATCATAGATAATGTGCTCTGCGTAATATGAAAATGCATTTGTTATAATGAACCACAACTCTTATATATATTCAAAAACTCGGTACCTTTCAGAACAAGTCTGTCAAATCATGTTTAGAAATAAATTTTTCCATAAAAATCTGATCTTATATTCATCGATTTTCCCTATTTCCTCATTAATGTCATAAATTTTGGCGGTTTAAAATGTCAGTTGGCGTATGGAAAGAATAAGGCCACCTCATAAATTGTGCAAGCATCGAAACATGGGATATGTATTGATTTAGCTTAATTAATCCAGTTTTACCAACATTAATTAATATTTTGCCACTCATTGTATCGGTAATTTTGCTTTAACCTTTTGAACCTCTAACCCCTGAAATTGCGATGATTGATTTTGATTAATAAAAACGTAATTATGATTAGGAGCTTAATTCATTTTGTAATTATTTATATTCACCGTATCGCGACTCAGAGCTTCAAAGGTAAGTTACCGGGAAGTTTGCATGCCGAGTTGCGAAACCGCGAGATCGCGATAATACGACTTAATTAAAACGGAAGATAAACTCGGATTATGTGATTAATTGATTATGTTTATATACTTATCATGACTTCGTGAGTCGGGGTTTAGACGGTGTAACTTTTTAAAAAGAAAACGCCAAGTGGCAAATTGCCGACAAAACTTTACCATGGTTTAGCTTTTACTTTTAATCTTTACACGAGTTACTAAAATAAGGACTTCGTGTTCTCGGTTATCGGGGCTACGACAATAAACTCTTGGATTTGGTGAACACTGAGGTGTGAAAACCTGATGACGTTTAATCATGGTTTAGGAAAAATTTACTCCCGTTACTGCCCTGGGTAAAAAATCAAAATGATTTTTCCATTTCGTTGCTCGGGACGTGTGAACTACATGATTTATAGCATCCAAACTACAAGATCCCGAGGTAGAACAAAAGAGGAAACATTTTTACGAAAGGTAGGACTCGCCTCGAGAGTACAATAATCATCGTTTCTCGCATGATAAAACTTCAGAGACTTTGAAGCCACAGAGGAAAAATACGAAAACCATCTTTCGATTTCGAGCATTAAGAATGAAATTTGTAATGGGCTAGAAAAACAAAGGCGGCTCCAACATAGGCTCCAACTAGGGATCCCACTTTCTTGTAAGGCAGGAAGAATAGTAGACCACGTGCCAATATTGGGTAAATGGAGTCAATAGATTCAATTAAGCGAAAAAGGTTCTTGAGAACAGGGTATCGAAGGGGGAAAGAGACTTCACTTTTTACCTTGAAAATATTTTTTCAAACTCAAATACTCTTTTTAAACTTAGCTGTAGTCCCTTTCACGACTTTCCCTTTCCCGCTACTAATTTCAGGTCTATTTTGAGACAATCAAAACAGTTCTAGGAGACCCAACAGATCTTGCGGCTATCAGCTTGCATCCAAAGAATAAGATTATATGTTTTTAATTCGGAAGTCCCGTCTGAACTTGGGATGTAGATCAGGTTTTTAAAAAGAATTGGTCACTGGAGTAGAGTGATATTCATGTATAACAGCCTTACAAATATCTCAAATATTGCTTCACTGCCAGCGAGCCTGTTCAGTACCCCGGTGAAGTTATCTGGCCCCTTTTACTGAATTTCCTTTCACCACTTCAGAATATATTCATGCATTTAAATGCTGAGATGAGGGCAATCATTTCTGAATTTCCTTTCACCACCTGTATTATAATTTGCTTTTTAGAGCGCAAAGATGGGGGCAATCAATTTGTATTAGGGCTGATATCTGTGTAATATTTTTCATTATAGGTCTGTCAACTTACTTTGATTACTCGGTACCAACCTTCCCTTGGCCTTCACAACACCTTTGTTCTTAGGGAAAAAAGGGAAAATAACTTTCTTAGGGCATTCTATTTGAGCAAGCTTCAATCCTCCGATGTCGTTGAAAAACCTAGGAAAGTTAGGATCACTCTAAATGTTCCTTCGCTTAGCAGGGGATCGAGTAGTTGTGAAGACCCGCTTTCTTTCCACAATCTGCTTTGAAGCTCACGCGGTTGAAATGAAAAACTCTTATCCCTTCATATATGAAATAGAAAGATGGTGACTTTTTTTTTTTAAAGGTAAACCCAAAGATAGAAAGGATGCCAGGTAGTGACTTACTGACTGAAAATACAGAGGTCAAAAATTCAAAATTGACTCTCGTAGATATTTTCGGGGATACTTTACTTTGACTGACTTATTTTAAATTGGGTGAATCATTTAATTTGTCTTAATTTTTCAAATATTATTAAACCAAGAAACCACTCTGCTATTTATCAGTTCAGCTAATGTTGTTGTTTGAGTGAGGTTACCTCGGTTTTCTTTAATATTCCTTTAGAACATGTCTTTTGAGAAATCTCATTTTTACCTTTTCATTTCAATTTCTTTGCGCAATATGAAATTTCTTAGGTATCACCTATTTAAGCCGACTTATTTCTGACACCGACTTTCAGTTTACTTCTCCTGCTTGTTTTGTATGTAGCCGGAATCCTGTAAGAGGCAAATATGAATATTATAGGGGCTATCCAAAATGTGTCGAAAGTTCATGAATGAAAAAAGAAAATCAAGAGCAATGTTTATATATATATATATATATATATATATATATATATATATATATATATATATACACACAATTTTTTTTTTTTTTGAATATGGCTACTGTTACGTCATATAATTCTTCAGATACCGCCCGTTGACAGGGGCATTGAGGAATTCTCCGTCTATATTTTCTAGTAGGAAATAATTTTTTCCTTCCAAAGCCGAGACCCTGAATGGCCCATACCAAAGGTGGTCAAATTTACCATGTTTTGCTACTTCTTCCTTTCTTGCATCCCACCTTAACACTAAATCACCTGGGAGGAAATCTCTGTCCTTTGCTTTGCGGTCGAATAATGCCTTCATGTTATCTTGGTACTTCTGCATTTTTTCATCTACTTCGACTCTATGTTGTTGAACCTCGATCAATTGATTTATCCTTTTGGTGACATGATTGGGTTCTTAATTTTGATCTTGCCATAACTTCATCACTAGGAGCGCTAGGTTTATAGGTAGCACAACATCGGTCCCATATACCATCTGAAAAGGCGAAATGTTGATTGACCTTTTTGTGCTTATTCGATTTGCCCACAATGCGTATTTTAAGTGCACATGCCAAGACCTTTTATTTTCATCCAATACTTTCTTGATTATATTTACCAGGCTCTTGTTAGATGATTCAGCCAATCCATTTCCTTGGGGGTAATATGCTATGGAATGGCCGAGAACGATGTTATACTTCTGACAGAAACTGATCATGGCCATAGATTTAAAAGATTGGGCATTGTCAGTAACTATCTTTCGGGGGCAACCAAATCTTGACAAAATGTTGTCTTCTAAGAAATTGATTACCACCGAGTCTGTTGCCCTTTTGGTTGGGATGGCTTCCACCCATTTAGTAAAATAATCTGTTGTGGTTAGGATCCACTTGTGTTGAGCACTGGAATGGGGATTAATATCGCTTATGAAGTCTAGACCCCATTGTTGAAACGGGGCTTCAGATTTGACTGGAACTAAGGGCAGTGCTGAGAGCTTCTATTTACCTGCAAATAGTTGACAAGGGTTGCAGGCACGCACTTTGGCATTAACATCCGAGAAAAGTTTTGGCCAGTAGTACCCAGCCCTCATAATCTTGTAAGCTGTATCTCTCCAAGCGTGATGCCCCCCATAGATTCCCTCATGAAATTCATCTATAACCCACTGAGTTTCCGATTTGACTAAACATACTAGCAGGAAACTGAGTGGATCTTTCCAATATAGCTGACCTTCGGTGATACAATATTTAACTCCATGGATTTTTAAAGTCCTGGATTTAGATGGTGATAGCTCATTTTGGCATTTTAGAGTTAGCAGGTACAACACTTTGTCTCTATACCAGCCTGACGATATGAACTTCTCTTCAATCTTGTTTGGACCTGTTTCCTCATTCAGCTCGTTTAGGTTCGTATCTTCATCGCCTTCCTGCAAGCAATTTATATCTAAAGCTCTAAAATTTTACTCAGCTAAGAGTTTGGCTAGGCCTTTCCCTTTTATCAATTTGGTTGGTTTGACTTCCAGATCAAATTCTTGGATTTTGGCGAGCCATCGCCCTATTTTTCCATCGTTGTCTGGCTGTACCAATATATCTTTCATAGAACTCGTAGGCACGTATGCAATTATCTTTGAGTGTAGTACATATGTTATGAATGCCTTTAATGCTTTTACCATGGTGTATGCCTATTTTTCTATTATATCATACTTCAGTTCTGCGTCTCTAAGGCTCTTGCTGAAAAAGGCGATCGGTTGTTCGAATCCTTCTTCGTTCCTTTGTAGGAGCACCGTAGCGATAGTGTGTTCGGAGGCAAATGAGAAGATAAGAAAATCTTTTAGATAGTCGGGGCTCGCTAACACAGGTGCCTCGCTTATGAATTTCTTAATATGTGCAAACGATGCTTTGGCCTCGGTTTTCCATTTTACTTCACTGTCCTTCTTCAACATACTTGTGATCAATTTTACAATCTCAGTGAAATTTGGGATAAACCTTCGTAAAAAAAGTATTCTTCCTAAGAAAGATTGATTCTCTTTTACATTTTTGGGAATATTTCTAGTATCTATTGCTTCAATCCTCTTAGGATCAATCCTGATTCCATCCCTAGATACGATATGACCCAAAATCTTACCTTCCCGCATGGCGAAATGTGATTTGTTTGGGTTTAAAGATAGACCAAACCTGTGGCATTTTTCGAAAGTCTGTTTAAGATGCATCAAGTGTTCTTCATCGGTTTTAGAGAAAACTATCAAATCATCGAGGTAAATGAATATGAACTTATCCCTTTCTCCTATGAAAGTGATGTCCATAGCATGTTGGAATGTGGCCCCTACATTCATCAAACCAAAAGGCATTTTGTCATACATGAATGTACCCCATGGTGTGGTGAAAGCAGTTTTTTCCCTGTCTTGTTCATTCATGGAAATTTGATTATAACCTGAGAAACCATCGATCATAGACAGTCGGTTTGCTCCGACTACCTTTTCTAATACATGGTCCATTTTGGGAAGCGGATAGTTGTCCTTGAGAGACGACTTATTTAAGTTTCGGAAATCCACACACAGTCTGATTTCCCCACTCTTTTTCCTGAGCGGGACCAGGTTTTCTACCCAGTCTGAATATCTCAGAGGTACGATTATTTTTGCGTCTAAAAGCTTTTTAACTTCTTTTTCGATCACAGGTAACAAAATGGGGTTAATCTGTCTAAGATTTTTTCTGAATGGTTTGACCCCAGGCTTCAAAGGTATCTTGTGATCAATTACGGAAGTGTCATATGTTCTTAACTCATCATAAGACCAGGTGAAAATGTCCTTATACTGTCTGAGTAGGTCTTTATACTTACTCTTTATTTCGGGAGGAAGGAACTTGGATATTTTTACTATCCTGGATTCTGCTTCAGTTCCTATATCATAGTCCTCCACTTCTTTTGGTTGGGGTTGTAGAGTGGATTTTACAGGTACGTCATTCTGATAAAAAAGTCTTCCTAAAGGAATCAATCTTTTCAGAATCTGGTTATTTTTAAGGACCAACATACGATGATCCGCAATTTTTTCTCGGAAAGCCTTAGGATCTTCCCCTTCTTGCATGATCCATATCGGGTCATTTTGATTTTCTTGGTCTGCATGTGTTTCAGAGAATTCACCCACTGCTTCAAGAAATTTCTTAATTTGTTCGTCATCCTCAAAGACCTGCCAGTGTTGGATATTGTCTGGTATAGATGGTCTGTGTCTAATTTCAATGTGATAATTCAATTTGAAAGTCATGGGAGGAGAGAAGGTTGAAGTTGCTTTAGCCAATGCGTCAACATGTAAATTCTATGCACATGGGATGAAATGGACATTTACGGACAAGAATTTTTTTTCCATGAGATCCCAGGCACAATTCCTGTATGATCTTAATCTGGGATGCTTGTCTTGGTACTGTCGATTTATCTGTTTGACTATTAACTCTGCATCTCCATACACCTCTAAGTTATTTATTTTTATCTTTTAAGCAACTTCTAATCCTAAGACCAGCGCTTCGTACTCACATACGTTGTTAGTATAATCTACATACCACTGCAGTCGGTAAGAAAAAGGAATAACGAATTTACCTTCAGTAGCCACTAAAATCACTCCTGCACCGGCCCCTTCAGAATATGAGGCACCATCAAAATACATTTTCCAGACACTGGTGCTACACAGATCTTCTATCATGTAACTTGACTCTTCATGCTCTATATCTTTTTCCTCCGAACAACCATCTAAACCATCATCAAAAGATAAAATACAATTTCCCAGATCTTGGTCCGCAATGTAAATAGGGAAATTGTTTGGGTTTTGAGGATCACTCACTGTATATGCTAATCTTGTTTCTATGTACAACCGAGTAAATTGGCCACCAAATACAGGAATTGTGGCGAACGTCATATCCAATTGAAGGGAACCCCCCAACTTGGCTCCCCATGACCTAGACAACAGTAAGCCATACTTAGGGGGAATATCTGCAATAACCACATCCATCAGGATACTCTTAACCGGGACCTGTGCCAGGGTAAATACTAAGTCCTTAATCATTCCCATACACTTAACCCTTCTCGATTCAAAGGAGTAAATATCTCCATAAGGTCTGGTGATCTGGAGACCCAATTTGTCCATAATAATCTTAGGCATGACATTATGGGAGGCTCCGGAGTCTAACATGCAATTATGTAGCAATTGATCATACACATTTAAAGTGATGTAAAAGGGAGAAATGGTGTCTTTGGCCCCTTCAAAATGGGGACCAAAAGTGATGTTAGGTTTGTCATCTTCTAGTCTTAAAACATCAGACTGGATTTCTAGCTCAAAGACACCCATCGCTTTGGTAATCTGCTTCCGATAAATGTGGTTTTCTGCTAATTATACCAAAGGGATTGGTATCTTAATTTTATTTATCTTGTTTTCAAAACTGAAAGCTCTGCTCACCTTTTCTGTTTCTTTGGTTGAGACTTTCGAATCCTTCCTTTCCAACTTATTCGTCTGGACCACTTTATTACTCATGGTCCTGGTTGAAGATGTAATTTTATTAGCTGTTTCGTTTCCTTGTTCTTGGGTCTCAACTTTTTCCACTTCGGACTCTTGTGTGCTTACTACTTTGTTTTTGTTGTTGGGTAATAAGTTATATTCCAGAGTAGGCTCATACGTTTGACCTCTTTGGAGGATTTTCTTGGGTTGAGCAGTTGAGGTGGGCTTACTCTTAGATATTAAGTTATACTTGGGTTGGATCTCAATTTCTTGTTGAGATTCACAAAGGCCAATATGATTACTTTCTTCACCCTTATTTGACGGTTGTTGCGTGTTTAGAGATTTTTCATAATCTTCTCGAGTCAGATATGGTTGTGTGCAGTCATCATCGAAGTTCATGACATCATTATCCGAATCTCCGAAGTCTTGAAAATCGTTCGCTCCTATAAAAGTTTCATTTTTTAAGGGAGCTTGTATTTTTTTATCTTCATTTTTTATTTGTCTTTGTTGGCTCGGGGGGTTGGGGTTCCTCTTGAAATCCTTTTTGGGGAAAGAATTAGCTTTGGCCTGTTCGAGCAACATTCTGGATATTTTATTTGACAGTTCTTTAATTACTTTGGCCATATCTTCTACCTTGTCATCTGTGGATCTATTAGACTCTGATGGGACATCTTGTTCTCTAAAGCGTTTAGTTTCTCGGTTTCCCGTTTCTAATCTATATTTAAGCTTACCCAAAGCCATCATATTAGACTCTATTTATACCACATCGTCCTACATTCGGTTTAGGGTGGCTCCCCTTCTTTCTCGCAAAAGGACTGCAAAATCTGGTTTGAAAGCTCCGGCGAAAGTTACTTTGGCCGCGAGTTGGGACGGTTTAACCTCGGCTGGGATTTTGTTATACAGTTTGTTGAATCTTTGAATAAATTCCATGACTGTTTCTGAATTATTTTTTCTTAAAGACCCAAATTCGGTTAAATAATATAGATGGTCTTTTCTTTCGCCCCATTGTCTAAGGAAAGCATCTTCCAAAGCATCATAAGACAAGAAATATGCTGCAGGTAGGCTCTGAAACCAAGTTCGGACCTGGCCTTCAAAGGTTTGGACAAGAAGTCTCAAATATACATCATCATGTTTGATACTTAGGATATCTGCGAATTGATCAAAGAAATTAACATGTTCAGCCGCAGTCAGATCCCCTTCCCCGGTGAATTTTGGTAAATTTTTTATGTAATTTTCGGGAAGGTCATGTAGAGGGATGGGCAATACTAAGGGAGAATATCTGGTTGCAACTTTCGCAAACACTCTAGGAGGGGGGGAAAGCCCTTGGCCTCCAACTCCTCCTAGAGGGGCTCCTCCCCCTCCTCCTCCAATAAACCCTCCACCTCCTCCTATAAACCCTCCACATCCTCCTCTGGCAGCTGCCATCATTATTTGTGGAAATTTGTAAAGGGGGTTTCAGAAAATTAAAAGTGAATCTTTATTTTCTTCGTAAAGAGGAAAATCCGACGAGGAAAGATAAGGAAAGAGAGGACTCGGTTCCTCGGATTTGCAAGAGACGAAATCAGGAGAATCGACAGGTGTGGAAACAGAATGTGTAACACACTCTTCATAATTTGGTGAGGTCAGGAAATTTAACTGAAGGAAAGATGGTATGTCAACTGCCGACGAACTTTCAAGAGGGCCCTTTCCTTTGTGTACTAAGGGGATTGTCAGATAAATCTCACTCCTAACTTCGAAGCAGTTTGGCATTAAAAATTCAGTATCAAAGAGAGGACTGAGTGAAGTTGAGGGTTCAAAAGAAATCTTAGTCTTTAGTTGTGGGGTTTTAAGTTTGTAAACTACAGTGGTTGGCTTAAGAGAGCCTCTCGCCTTTAGAATCTTCTCAGGATCGGTAACGGGCGTAATCTGCTTACCATCCGAGTTTTGTCTGGTATTCCTTCGACCGGATGCCAGTTTATTATTTCTGGAGTCTCCAAGTGAAATATTGGAAAGCCTTAAAAGGTGTGTACTCTTTGTTCACTATCAAAGGGTAACACTTTCAACGAAAAACAAATGTCGTTTTCCCAGGGAAAAAGATTTCGTAACTTCGGTCCCCGGCAACGATGCCAGAAAGATGTTGTTCCAGAGTCTGTACTTAAGGCTTAGAAGTACAGTGTCTAGGAATCCGAAAGTGGGTAAAAGGTGGAGAAGAGAGAAATGTCAACCTTCGACAAAGAAAACTAAGGAATATTTCTACGTTGGCGTTGTCTAGCTTCCAACTGTTCCTGGATGGATATATCTTATTCGATCACTGCCCATGAACGTTCGAGTTCAACCCAGGTAGTGGCTGTTTTAAGAATAGTGTCGAAAAGGTTTAAGGAAATGTGTGTTTGATTTGATAATCCAGGTTTGATATTGGGCTGTGTTGGTTCAGGGACAGTCATGGAGGAACAGTAAACTAAGAAAAACTTCAAAGAGAAATTAAGTGTTGTCTCAATTTGGTCGTATAAAAGAGAATTTATGATTTTGGAAATAAAACGGGGTGCAAATCAAAGGCTCTTTCCCATAACTGATTTATATCTTAATAAAAGGTATGAGATGGGAGAAAAACATTTAGATGTCTATGGTGTAAGGCTCCTATCAAGGGAGAATCTCACGTATAAATAGAAGAGGAAAACTGTAAGGAAATAACCCGATGTAGCATAAAATATATGTAGAATTATGAAAGTGTTGACTGGTCTTACACCTGCTAATAGATGGTAAAGAGGAAAAAAAATAAACAATTACAGGAAACCAAAATTCATTTGCTATAGTAGTGGTCGTACTAAATTATAACGAAGCATTCACCAGTTATGAATATGAAATGAAACAAAAATATGAGATACAAGAAAACAAACTCATAACACAGTCGTGACCGAATTGAGAATCTTCATATTTGCGTTGTATTAACTCTCAAAATGTAAAAACTCTGTTACAATCGACACAAAAAGGTCCAGCCCCTTTTATTTCTTTCTATGGTATATTTATACAGTTTTACAATAAGACGGAATCTCAATCGTTACAAAAATTTCAGTTATGATATGGAGGAGAGAAATCGCTACATTTCTTCTTCTCTGTCTTCACTTGGTGCCATAAGTTTGTCCTCATGCGTGCTCGGTATAGGTGACACATCTTTCAACCAGCTGAGATATCAGCCTCGACGGTTCTTCTTGATAGTTGGCTTCAAAAGAGTAACAGTCTTAAGCTAATTGTGACAGCCTGTCTCCCATTTGTCTGTCTATGATGTCGATACTGCATAATTGCGTGCTTGGTTTAATCATACATTTGTCTATTTGGACTATGTCCACCATAATCACTTGGGAGATCTCGACCGAATCTCTATCCTCTTTTTCCTTTAGATCAAGCGAGATTTTTTCCATATTCATTTACATCAACGCCTCGGCATTACCTCCACTATCAATGCCTAGAAGATTGCCATCTATAGCACTAAAGGCCTCTTCTAAGGAATTCATTACCCTTTTGGCTTGCAGCTCGCCTTCTGCGATGTTGTGCTCCAATTCTTTTAATAGAATGTTTCCTATGGTCTGCTCTAAAATGGTGAACCTGGGAGTACTTCCCAAACCCCTGTTGTTTGTGGCTATCATAGCCTCTTGGAAGGTGACCCGTGCTGCTCCAGCTTCCCTTTCTCTAGCAGATAAGTTCTCTGAAACCTGATTTACTAGAAAACAGTTGTCTCAGATCACTTCTACCTTGGTGAGTAAATTTCGTTGGGCCGCAGAGACTCTGCTCTGAATCTCCATCGCCTGGGATTTGAACATCCCAATGTTTATCATTCTTCTCTCGGCGATCTCCACCCTAGCTTATAGTTGTTCAATCAAATCCTTTTTCTGGACCCTTTGCGGATCATTCTTCTTGTATTCAATGAGGACCAAATTTAGGTCTTCCAGGGCTACTGCCTCAGCTTTGGCATGCCTGAAATCTAATAAAGAATAAGAATTTAAATGAACAGGAAAAGGTGGCCATACCTTCTTTGAGTATCCCTTAAGCTCAAAGAAGGTATGGCCACCTTTAGAGACTTTGAATCCATAGAGGAAAAATACGAAAACCATCTTTCGATTTTGAGCATTAAGAATGAAATTTGTAACGGGCTAGAAAAACAAAGGCGTCTCCAACATATACATTCATCCATTGTAATATATGCAAGTAAAGACGAATACATAAATATTTTTGTATATTTCATCCTTTAATGCCAAAAATATGGTGTCATAGTACAAAATTGGGTTAGTTGCCCTAAAATACATATACGAACAATACATCAAATAACCATGGCATATAAGCCTGAGGTCCCAGATGCGTGTCATGATAACACACTATGGAATTCACAAGATTTCGGAAGTGTCTCACCCATGCACAGGGTACACCCACCACCTATCGTTGCATAGCCTATGGTAGATCCTCCACCTTGACCATAGGAATCATGTGTGTCAAATGAGATAATTTTCCCTACACATTCTGGAGAACTCTCTCTACATTCCCACCAACCATTTCATCTCATTATCCCCTATGTAGATTTCATGGGTATCCATATGATTTTCGTGGACCTACATATACATACAAGAAATAATTGTTAATATATGATACCATGCAAAAATATTTGTGTTTTTTGTTTGCATTTATCAAATTGAAAAACACAAAAAAAAATCAAATTCTCACTGATCTCTCCAAAGGGGGATCTTGGTGGTAATGGCATGTCATGATCCTCTCGGTAGTCAATCCCCTCATAAGGATAGTCATCGATAGTGATAATCTGTCATCGCCACTAATGGAAGAACTCATCGTTGTAGGGGGTAGGGTTTTGGTACCCTACCACCTCCCAGCCACCTCATCACCTCTGTCCACCGTGGCATAGATGGATTGCGTATATCATGTGGAAGAAATTCCACTCTAGGGATAATATATGGAACCCTCTTGAAGAAAAAACTACACAAAATGGATGCAAACCCAAAGTTCCTCATCCTACAGATTTTGCAATTAGTCAGTTGGCTCTTCATGTTGGCTAGTAGTGAGGTGAACCAGTCATAAATCATGGGTCTCAAACACTCCATGGAATAGAACATAATCGACCTCAATGCTTGATGAAATGAGGTCAATCTTGATATCCCTATGAGTACTAAGACAATTATATTTAGACTCATGCTCTCAATCTCCCTAATAGGGAGTTGACTCCCCACTTTCTCTGTGTCTACAATGCAATAGGTGGCGATGTACTCCTCCATAGTCCTCCCACATCCATCCCCTCGAGATTTGGTATTTACCACCTAACCTCGATGAGACAACCTTGTAATAAAGTAGATATCATCCACTTCAATTCTCAATGGTTTCTCATTGAGATTGAATGCCTCGGTCTCTGAATCCTAGTAGTTTATCAATGTTTGGAGCAACCTCACTTGGGCCCTCATTCATTTTATGGCCCAAAATTTATACATCCCACATCTTTGTAAATATTATTGGGCCCTCATATCCCTTTCTACTTTAGCATCAACCTCCTCATGCTTCCTTTCACTCCATTAAATCACCATCCTTCAAAGGAAACATCAAATTTTAAGTCATTTTTATTAAAAACTTGTCCACAGAGTTGTACATGGGATACAATTATAATAGTCATGTATAGAGATTCATATATGTAGGTAGTCTTCTCCTTGCCCACGTACATGAGGTCGTGTACGTGACCCAATGAACTATAGCCCGCGTACACCCTAGTTCTAAATTTACGACCTCTAAAACTCAAAAATTGAGCACTAAATCTAAAAATTAAACCATTGAAATGGAAGAGGACAAGATGAGCACTTACTTGGTCTATAATATTTCTCATTCCATCAATCGTAGCTCCCAGAATCTTCGTCAGAATATCATGGGTAAATTGGCCTCAAAATCACTATGTGGGTGAAAAACTCAAATGATATGGTAAATTTCTTATTTTTTACTATTGGTAGAAAATTTTCATCCACTTTATATAGTTTTTACCCTATATTTGTTATTTTTGAGAACATATGAACTAATCGAGTAGTATAAGACCTAGTTTGAAGTGGTTTTGTCCAAGGTTTTGTGGATTTCCAACATTCTTTATCCCGTTCGTGCCTCCAATAGGTATATACCATCACTGGAATATAGGGTAGGTTTTCACCCCACTTTGCATTTTTGCATAATTTTATGACCATGATTCATATGCCCTAGGTATGAATCCATTTTTTAGTGACACAAAACCTTCTCATTGTCACTAGATGTGTTGTTATTAAGTGGTAGAGAATTTCCAAACATGGGTACCCTAGTTAGAACAATTTTGTCATTTGGTGCCCATGCACAAGTTACTACATAGGTTTGGGAGTCCCTTATAATATTAATATGAGTTTTCATTCAAACCTCATTGAGATTACTCAATCTCATTCTAACCCCTGCCTATAGGACTCCCATCGAGTCTTGGTTAAGCTCTTTTTTTACTCTTTAAAATACGAAAATATTGTCAAGTGAACTTGTCTCTTTCACACTCGTTAAATGGATTTGAAAGGACGTTTATTTTGTTATAAGTTTTTCCATTTTCTTGACCAAATAGACTACTTATGAAAAAGGAATACTCTAGTCACCATTGGATAGAATAGTTCTCTCGGGTATTGTTTTATACTTTTTCGGGCCCAAGGGACTAAATCTATGAAAAATGATGCTATTGGAATTTTCTAGTGTCGGGTTGTTATTTCATCCCATTATCCTACTTACATTGTTGATCCTAATTCTGACTCTCACTTTCTCATTATAAGCCTCTTTCCCTAGAAATTCTCAACATTAACCAATAAATTCCTTCCATATATCCTTTGCAACTTAACACCCTTTACCCAAAGAGGAAACATTTCCCCGAGTGTCCATGCCCCATATGCATTCCCTTGCATTGAGCATAGGTATGTTCCAATGCTTGGAACCAGTTACTTAGACATGAAACTCATTTTCTCTCTTGTATCATAACATTTCATTTAATATGAAAAAACAAAAAAAAGATAGGCAAGAAAAGAATATTATATCCTATCGACAACATTCATGACACCTTTGAATAGAGCACAAATTCTTGAGTCCATTTCATCCAAGGTTTGGGTTTAGCAAGGCCTTAGGAAGTTGAACTCGTTACTTAAATTCTACTACTTTGACTGGTTACTCTTCTAGTCCCTATGGATATTTTGTTTTCCCTCCTACATCACAAACTTTGGTCAATGATTAGTATTAATTCTATGTTGCCTGGGTCATCCATCTATCTCATGCTCTTGCTCAAAGGAATTATAATCTCGTGTCAACCATTCCTCGGAATTATTGACTTTGCATGTCCTCCATCCCCTGACAAGTGAATCTCATAAACACATGAATTTGTTGTCCTCACTTGCACCCATGACCTACTTTTATCATTGGTAGGTGACCTTGAACCCAGCAGATGGAATCTCTCCATTGGTCACTAACTGGGGGGTTTCCCTTGTGTTCGATGGAAAGAAATATATTCACACATTGGGATTTGTGTAGTGTCTTGGATTCCATTAGGTCCTATTGGTGGTTTCCTATCCTTTGTCGAAAGTTTTCATTATTGTCTACCAGTCAAAGGGTCTCTTTCATATACTACATGCGAGAGATGCACATGGTCATTGGTTCATGAACATCTTATTCATATGAGTTATTTCTAATCATAAAAATATTGCTTTGTACATCATGCTCGATGATCAGATATTCCTTAATGCTCTCCTTTCAGTGGGTCTCCTTCCATCGACTTCAACTCATATATTCTAGAATCGAGATCGAGAGTCATAAGAGTACCTAGAGGCTTCCACTCATTAGTGGTAGGTTCTCCCCCCATAGACAGTTGGGAATGCATCAATGTCCCCTAAGTGATGGATTCTTCAAGTGTTCAACCTAAACACCTCTATTAACACTTGTGGAATGTACTTAGTTCCTTGACACCTACTTCCATTATTAGTGGGTTGTCTCATGTTTTTTAATGGTATACCTCAATGATTGGTAATCAAATGAAGTTTCATTGTGTTCGACTTCAACACCTTTATTCACATGATGTAGACTTTCACCTTCAGTGTCTAGTGTCGACAGACCTCTAGTTCACAGTAGCAACACCCCATATATATTTTTGTCTTCCATCGTACTTGTACATATATGTTGATGGGCGAAATTGACTGTCCGTCAATTGGGAGAGTGGAACCGGTCCGGGGTTGTCTAAATAACCCAAGTCGTTTGGAATGGACCACCCTGACGATTTTAACGGCTCTATTGGCTGCTCTAAGGTCTTCTAAGAAAACCAAAGAGAGAATTGATCTGAGCTAAGTAATCCAACTAAAGGAAACTAGAAACTAATAAAACAAAGAAAAAGAACTAATATTTTAAAAGCAAACTACTCTAACTATTCTATCTACAAACTATAAATTACTCTTGTAATAACTCAAATCAACTATCTAATTATCAGCTACAATATTACTTATTCACAAATATACATTATAAACAATCTACAGATTTGATTAAAACCTGCAAAACTCATGTATTTTCTGCCCTAAGATAGCCAAGAATCTCTTTTTTGATTTTTATATTTATGAAAAGGAAATAAAAAAAACTACTGAAATTAAACAATCTAATATATTTACTGAAATTAAACAATCTAATATAAATCTAATTAAATTACTATCTATATTAAACTTACTTAATCGAAACAGTAAACAACAAATTAATTGACCTGGAAACGCTCCAAATCTGCCCTGTGTATGATGACTTCTTAAGCTGGTTGGAGGAAGAAATTCACACCGTTTAGCCCTTAAGATTCTCGTAAACGATTCAGCTATGCTTCTTCTTGAAGTGTTTTACAGGACAAACAAGACATAAAATAAAATCATAACAATCTTCTGATGATAAATCTCTGCAATAAGGGAAACCTATTATGCAGAAAACTTATATAACAATTCAATCTATGAAGAAGACAAAGCTATCATTCA
>ML797442.1:314270-331011 GCA_009831015.1 Picea engelmannii
CTTTCTATTTATGGAAAGTGGTTAACCCTAAAATAAGGAAAATAGGTTAAGTGACCTAGAAATGGGTTAGTATTATTTAAATGATAAAGTAAAGTGACAAAGTCAAGGTGGATTATTTAAATAATAAAGAGAAGTGACAAAATAAAGAAATGATAAAGTAAGGTGACAAAATCAAGAAGGAATATTTAAATGATAAAGTATTGGAAAACTTTCTATTTATGGAAAGTGGTTAACCCTAAAATAAGGAAAATAGGTTAAGTAACCTAGAAATGGGTTAAGTGACCTAAAAATGAGTTAAGTGAAATAGAGGATGAAAGTATAAATAATATAGCAATGGTCTCTTGTAGATCATCCTTTTTGTGGATCAATGGAGAGCTTCTTGTGAGAATATCTTTTGGAGTATTGATGGAGAACTTCTTGTGAGAGATTCTTGAGCATTTTTGGTGTGGAACACTTGAAAATATTGAAGATATATAGGTGAATGAGGTAACCAAAGGATATATATGCCAAATTTCATAGGAAAGGTGAAGAAAAGAGGGCCGAAATTCAAGGGAGGATAAATTATTTTCATGATGCTTTCTAAGGTATGTTATTTACAGGTCATCTCACCATTTTCGCAATAATTTTTTTTTATATAATGACTCAGACCATGAGATTGATTTTCCATTGAGGAAACATATCCAAGTATATGTGGTAAAAAATTCAGCTTTGGGTTGTTGTATTTTTTGAGATACACTTCGTGGAAAATAGGGTTTGTGGCTAGTCCCGAAACTAGTCTAAAATAGGTGTTTCAGGTAAAAACGTCATAACTTATTCATAACATATCCAAATTTAGTGAGACTAATTGTGTTAGGTATATTATAGTCTATAGTATTCTTTGTAATAGTTTCAGATCGATTCAACAAACATTTCATGCGGGGCATGCTCTACAAGGTCTCTCTCTAGAATAAGCCAAAATTCAGCAAGGTATGCCATTTTTTCTATAACTCCTTTTCTGAGAGGTTCCAAGTAGTGAAACCTGAAGGAATTGCATAAAACACATTGAATAAAATTATGTATCAGTTTCAGATATTTATTCATTATAGGTACAAAGTTATGATTATTTCAAGTTAGGGTTGTTGACTAATCCAAAACTAGTCATGGTTGAGAAAAGCAGTTGATGAGTTGGCACATACATGAGGTGTATAGTTGATGATGTTGTTACATATTGATGAGTCATTGTTGATGAGTAGTTGACACATGATTGGTATATACTTGGTACATGGTTGGATGCACTTGTTTATGGTACATGTTGATTACATGTTGTTTAGCACAGGTTGGTGCATGGTTGATGCACTTGTTTATGGTATAGGTTGATTACAGGTTGTTTAGCACAGATTGGTGCATGGTTGACGCACTTGCTTATGGTATAGGTTGATTACAAGTTTTTTAGCACAGGTTGGTGCATGGTTGATGCACTTGTTTATGGTACAGATTGATATATGTTGAGGATTGTTGCCTCATCTCAATTGGTGTTGAGGGTGTAAGTTGAGTCTTGCATTATAGAGTTGGTGCTCTTATAGAGTTGTACTCTATTCAGTTGTTGCTGAAAAACCCCAAGGATTGTAGTCTGTAATAAATAAAAAAATTATACATACATCTTGTTTTCTTTGTGTTCCTTGTGGTGATGACTTGTTGATGATATATTGTTGATATATGTTACTGATATGTGTTTTTAACTGGTTATAAATGACAACAATGAGTAATGAGTTAATGGTGATTGTTAACTAAGGAGTTTTGGGAAAAAGAGCCCTACACTGTTAACCCCCCCTCTCAGCGTAGTCAGTGTGTCCAACAATAACCATGTCATTGTTTCATGGAAACCTGCACAAGAGATCTAGCTAAAGCATACACAAACAAAGCTTATCAAGAAAAGGAAGAGAGATACACAATGAAGAATGAGAATCAATGCATATTATAATCTTGTCAATGAGTGAGTGGTGTTCACTCATATAGGAAATGACATCCTATAATTAGGAATGCATGCATAATAGTGATGGTCTAATATTAGAAAGTCTAAAATAGAACTAGTCATTTAACTCCCAATGAACTAGTGTTAAAGACTAAAATAGAACTAGTTAGTTAACTCCCACTGAACTAGTGTTACTCCCACTAAACTAATGTGCCAAAAATAGAAATTTCTCCAACACCCCCCCTGAACATCACTATGGAGTAAAAAATGAGTCTCGACTATTAAGCCATTTTAGGTATTCATGTACAATGAAACTAATGAACATTGAATAAAAACAAGGAAAGAGGGAAAACCACATGGGAACAAACCCCCCCCTCAAAAGATAATGTATCAAAGAAGAAAATGGAAGTTGCTAGGAAACTGTGTTCTACACTGCAAGACAACCCCACAAAGTATGAAACTTCAACTCACTAAAAGTCTTCGTGAAGATGTAGAAATCTTTATGGATTTGATGAAGTCCTTTGGCAACCTGTCGGGCCTTGCACCTCTTGATCTTGTGGACCCATCTGCACCTGAAAATATTCATTTATGGTGGAAGTGGAACCAGTTTCCAAGTTTGGTTCTATAGGAGTGAGTCATACTCCTTCTGCATGGTTGCTTTCCATAATGGATTTCCCACAAGCCTATTGTAGTTCTTTGGATCTGTAGATTGAACCATATAGCAATGGATGGGCATCACAGGTTCTGAAGTTGAAAGTACATGAGAAGGCTCCTCATGCTGAGATCAAGTCATACTCAAATCCAATGGATTCCCTAAAAGGTTGCCTACTGCCTGAAGTGTGGTTTGTGCCTTCTTGGGAATCTATTGAAGCTTCGACACTGGCTTCTAATCTGGTTGTACTACCTTCTTATTTCCATGTACAAAATATGAGTGTATGGAATCATCTTTGATGTCTGAAACTGATGGAAGCACAAGAGTATATGCATGTTTCACTGGAGGTGCATGCAAAGCACTCTCCTTATGTGTAAGTAGAATAGAGGAGTCATCGTCATAAAACTTAGTGAATTTATACAACCTTGACTTGTGATCTACCTCACCAATTGCAATGATAGAATTGTCATGCAAGTCAATTACTGAAACTGAATCTGATGTAAATTCAACCCTTTTTACCTTTATGAGTTGTAAATGTGTTGAACCTGCACATATTAGATCTAGCTAAACAATGATACACACATTTTTAGAGAGAATTGGAAAAAGAAGAAGAAGGAGAGAAATAATGGAAAGAATTCTCATTAACCATTATGAATAATAAATAATTTACACATGATATACTCTGTATAAATCAATGAGTTCAACTTGAGGTGAACCAAGTCACCATAGTGGTGGTCTAGAGTTATTTGGACACACACCAGGAGTTACGGGAGTGAACTGCCACCTATTCTAGTCTCTCGGGCACTTACGGGATTGAAGGCAACCTAGTTGAGTTAACTAGTCAACCAGTCTTCAGTTAACTGACTAAACAAAACGTAGTGAGGAGTTAACTCAAGGAATCAAGGCTAATGCACCACTTTGGTTATGATACCAAGGAAAAGTTGAATTATCATGGTGATGATCCCAATGTTGCATGGTGATGATCCCAATGCAACATCTAAAATCAACTCAACTAGTCAAACTGAGGTGTGAACTGAAAGAGAATATTTTCCAGGTGGAATATTCTCTCTTAAAATATAGGAGACTGGATAATGACTAATTATAACTAATAAACAAATAAAAACCATAGGAAAAATAAATCCTAGGTGTGCATGAAGTAACTCCAACACCCCCCCTAAACATAACTATGGTTAAAATAAAGATTGGGTCCTGGCAACGAGGCCATGTTAGGTACCCAAGTACAAAAGATACACTAAAAATAAAGTGAGGAAAGAGGGAAAACCTCATGGGAAACCCCCCCCCCCCTCAAGGTACAATGTATGTAAAAAATAAGAACTACAGTTTCTAGGCAACTATGTCCTTCACTCCAAGACGACCTTGCAGAGAATGGAATTTATGCTCAGTGAAGGTCTTGGTGAAAATGTCTACCGTCTATTCTGCTGAAGGACAGAACTGTAAGGCGATGATCCCCTCGTATACTAAGTCCCAGATGTAGTGCATGTGGATATCAATGTGCTTTGTCCGTTGCCTCTGAACTGGATCTCTGTAGAAATTCAAAGTGCTCTGGTTGTCACACCAGATGACAATTGGCCAATGAAACTGAGTGCCCAACTCAGTGAGAAAATGTTGTAGCCACATAGCCTAAATGGTTATGTCAACTACCCCTCTGTACTCTACCTTGGCTGAAGATAGAGAAATGATAGCTTGCTTCTTGCTCGACCAACAGATAGGCCCAGAACCAAGACTGAGTGAGTAACCAGATGTGGACTTGTGATCAATGCTATCGCAATCCCAGTCGGAATCAGAAAAACCAATGAGATATAATGTAGAGTCTGTTGCATAATGAATCCCAAAGGTGATGGTGCCCTGTACATATCAAAGGATACGCTTTGCATCTTTCCAATGTAGCTCATGAGGCTCCTGCATGAACCTGAAAATTGCACCAACTGCATATGAGAGGTCCGGTATGGAGTGTGTGAGATACAACAATATCCCCACTATATTTTTGTACAGTGTGTTGTTAGCCAGTGGAGTCTCCCCGCCATCCTTAAGATTGACTCCTGATAGGAAAGGGGTCGGAGCAGACTTGCAATCTGTCATGTGAAATCTCAATCTCTCAAGGAGATCTCGTGCATACTTGGCTTGAGACAGTTTGATGCCTGATGCATCCTGACTGATCTCAAGTCTAAGGAAGAAGTGTAGAGGACTGATGTCAATCATCAAAAACCTGTCATGAAGAATCCTCTTGACTGCAGCAATCGCTGAAGTCGAGCAATCGATGATCAAAAAATCATCGACATACAAAACTAAAAGCAGAAGTGAATCGGTCATCCTAAGCATGTATACATTCGAGTCTAATTTACAATGTACAAAGTTTTTTGACAACAAGTAGGAGTCCATCTTGGCATACCATGCCCTCGAAGCCTGCTTGGGGCCATAAAGTGATTTCCTGCATAAATCCCAAAGATGAGTCCTGCATAAATCCCTAGGGTTTCTCCATGTAGATCTCCTCAGAGAGATCACCATGAAGAAATGCATTCTTCACATCCATCTGATGGACTTCCCTTCCCTTAGCTGCTACAATGGCAAGTGCGAATTGTATGGAATCCATCTTTGCTACTGTAGCAAAGGTCTCATCATAGTCAATACCATGAACCTGTTGAAATCCTTTGGTGACAAGCCTGGCTTTGTATCTACTAATCTGTCCATCTGTTGTGCTCTTGGTCCTATAGATCCATCTGCATCTAACAAGTTTCCTCCTAGAAGGAAGGGGAACCAGATCCCAAGTCTGGTTCTCGAGGAGGGAGTTATACTCCTCCTGCATGGCGGATTCCCAAAAGGGATTTTCAGCAGCCTTTCCATAATACTGTGGATCTGAAGACTGAACCAAGAAAAGATGCCTGGAAAGCAATGGTTCAGTGGTAGTGAGTGCAATAGGAAGCTTCTCAAAATCAGATTGAGTCCTCCTAGTATCGGCTGGATCACCAAGGAGATCCCCTACATCCTGAAGAGTAGTCTGTGCCCACTTGGGCCTCTGCTCTGGCTCTGTGACTGCTTTTGGATGCTCTGACTCTACATATGACTGTAATGAATCTAAATTTGAATCATTTGAGTCCTCTGAATCAGAACTCTCATCTGAAGAAGAGTCAACATGTGCATGCTCATCATCTCGGATAGGTAGAAGAGTGAAGGTGTCTGCATGTGACTACTGAGGTACATGCGAGACACTTTCCTTGAATTGAACACTACTCTCAATGATGAGTTGGTCTGAGGAAATATCAATAAGTCAATATCCCTTCACACCGTCAGGGTATCCAACAAAAATGCACTCAGTTCTCTATGGATCAAGTGCCTTCCTCTTTTCAGAGGGAATCCGGGCCCATGCATGTGAACCAAAAATGCGAAAGTGGGCCACTTCCGGTTTGAGGCCGCTCCAAGCCTCGTTGGGGGTCTTATCCTTGACAGATCTATGAGGATATCTGTTTTGGATATATGTTTCATAGTTAAGTGCTTCATCCCATAGTCTCTGTGGTAGCGACTTTGCATGCAACATGCAAGATGCCATCTCCTTTAGAGATCTTTTTTTTCTGCTCGACAACTTTGTTTTGCTACAGAGTGTAGGGAACTATATGCTGCAATTGAATCCCTACCTCATGGAAAAGATTATGAATCTCATGATTCATATACTCTCCCCCGTTATTAGTTCAGAGGACTTTGATCTTCTTTCTGGACTATGTCTCAACCAAAGCTTTGAAATCTTTGAGGTGTTGAAAGACCTTGGATTTTTTCCTGAGAAAGTATATCCAAGTAAAACGTGAGAAATCATCAACAAAAATGAGAAAAAACCTCATGTTATTGATCGATGGATGCATAAAATCACCCATAAGGTCACTGTGGATCAAATCTAAAGGTGTCGAAGCTCACTGAGACTTTCCTTTGACGAATTTCTCTTGAGGGTGTTTTCCATGAACACATCCCTCACATACTCCATTGGAGAAATGGATGTCTGGTAGACCATCAACTAATCTGTGCTTGATAAGCTGTTGCATGTATCTAAAATTAAAATGTCCAAACCTTTCGTGCCATATCCTACTACTTTCATAAGCATGAGTAAGCAGTAAAGAAGAATCAGGTTCAATGAATTCAGAAAATGTATACAATCTAGACTGATGATTTACCTCACTAGTAGCAACCCTAGAGTTAGTTTGCATGTCGTATATGTCCACAGAATTTGGTGTGAATAAAAATTTCTTTCTGGTGCCATAATTCATCATTTGATACATGGAGAGAAGGTTGACAGAAAGCTTGGGAACATGCAGTACATTCTCGAAGCTTCCATTGGTGAGTTCAATCCTTCATTTGCTAGTGACTTCGACAGAAGAGTTGCCCCCCATCAGAATAGGAGGACCTTTGCATGCATCAAAAGAAGAATAGACTTCTTCTGAGGTATCCATGTGATGTGATTCTCCTGAATCTACTATCCAAGCATCGGGAGAGGAGTTGATTGCAATCAAGGCATGTCTAGAATTGCCTTTCTTGGAATTCAGATCTTTTGGCTTCTTCTTCTTTGCACCCTCAGCGATGTGATCTCCAAGGTTGTTTTTCTGAAGTATCTGAGACATCAGATCTATTTTTTTTTCATGCATGCAGATTTTGAATGGAATCCTTTGTGACAGTATGTGCATTTCTCTCCTTTTCTTCCCTTTTCTCCTTTGGATCCGGAGGCATCGGTAAAGGGTTTTGTGTACCCTTCCTTATTCGTATGTGCATGATCTTTCCACTTATCTTTATCTTTATATTTCTGATATTTTTGGCTGCCATCATGCACAGTGAGTGCATGTGCCCTTGGGCCTTTGATTGCGCCCATGTTGATGAGCTTGGTTTTCTCTTGTGTCAAGGATTCGATAAAGTCCTAAAGAGAAGGCATCTTCCAGGTGGATCCAGAGGAGAATATGACATTATGGAATGTAGATAAAAATACTGAGAATTCAGGACCAAGCTTGGAGAGAATGGTGAGAACCATTTGTTTCTCCTCCTTCGATTTATCAACCCCGCAAGCTTTGAGTTGTGACATTAAATCCTTGAATTTTGTAAAGAAATCTTGGATATTCTCGAAGCTTTTTGGATCCAATGTGAGCAGCTCCACCTCCAACATGTGTCCCCTCATCTCATCTTGTTTTCCAAAGATCCCTTCCAAGATGGTCCAAGCTTCATTGGGAGTCTTACAGGAAGATATATGAAAAAGGAGATCAGGAGAAATAAGACTGCAAATTGTTCCGAGTGCCTCATCCATGCGATTTAAGTACTTGGATTTTTCTATGGATGATGTTGGTTCTGTATCTGTATTCATGGTTAACCTATACAACCCTCTAGATCAAATATGTATGGCTATTTCCTCCTTCCATGCAAAATAGTTGTAAGGTGTAAGAATGAATTCTTTTTGGAATTCCATCTTTCTGCTGTCTTCAATCTTTTGTACCTGCAAAAATTTTGGTGTAGTTTTTTCTTAGTAGTCCGTCGGTTCTGATGCCATGTAAATGTGTTGAACCTGCACAGAATAGATCTAGATAAACAATGATACACACATTTGCAAAGAGAATTGGAAGAAGAAGAAGAAGGAGAGAAAGAATGGAAAGAAATCTCATTAATCGTTATGAATAATGAATAATTTACACATGATATACTCTGTATAACTCAATGAGTTCGACTTGAGGTGAACCAAGTCGCCATAGTGGTGGTATAGAGTGATATGGACAGACACCAGTAGTTACGATAGTGAACTACCACATATTCTAGTCTCTCAGGCAGTTACAGGAGTGAACTGCCACCTAGTTGAGTTAACTAGCCAACTAGTCTTCAGTTAACTGACTGAAAAGAAATTAGTGAGGAGTTAACTCAAGGAATCAAGTCTAATGCGCCACTTTGGTGATGATACCAAGGAAAGGTCGAATTAGCATGGTGATGATCCCAATGCAACGTATAAACTCAACTCAACTAGTCAAACTGAAGTGTGAACTGAAAGAGAATATTCTTCAGGTGGAATATTCTCTCCTAAAATATAGGAGACTGGATAATGACTAATTATGACTAATAAACAAATAAAAATCTTAGGAAAAATAAATCCTAGGTGTGTGTGAAGTAACTCCAACATGAGTGATCTGATAAACTGAGAGCATATTCATAGAAAGCTTTGGAACATGTAGAACATTCTCAAAACTACCATTGTGGAGTTCCACTCTCCCTTCTCCTACTACTGCTACTAGAGTATCATCCCCCATGAGAATAGGGGGTCTTGAGAATGGACTCAAGGAAGAGAAAACTTCCTCTTTCACTGCCATATGATAGGATGCACCAGAATCTATAATCCATGAATCAGATGAGGAATTAATTGCAACCAAAGCATGATGATTACCTTTCTTAAGAGAAATATCTTCTTCCTTCTGCTTCTTGAATCCCTCTGGAATGAAGTTTCCAAGTTTGTTCTACTGAAGTGCCTGTTCCATAAGATTGATTTGTTTCTTCATGATTTGGTTTATTGTAGTGAGTACACTACTTTCCCTTCTTCTTCTTCTTGGAATCTGAAGAGTCGTTGGAATCTGAAGAATCATTAAGGGGTTTGGAATATCCCTCCTTCCTATTATGTTTGGATGACCCTTTTCCATCATGAATAGTGAGTGCATGTGCTTTGGGATATCTCATGAGGCCCATCTGTATGATTTTTGTTTTCTCTTGTGTGAGAGACTCAATGAACTGAGCCATCTTAGGAATTTTCCAATTTGCACCCAAAAGACATCTGCCAGAATGGAAATTGGAGACATATACAACGTATTTTGTTCCTATCTTGGCCAAGATTGTTAGAATAAGTTGTTTCTCTCGTGTAGACTTAACAATACCACGTTCACCCAAGATCAATAGAAAATATTTAAATTTAGTAAAAAAATCTTGTATATTATCAAAACTTTTAGGGTCTAAGGTATTCAACACTACCTCAAGCATATGATCTCGCATCTCATCCTTCTTTCCAAAGGGTCCTTCCAGGGTGGTCCAGATCTCGTTTGGAGTCTTGCATGCAGCAACATGAAACCATAAATCAGTGGAGATTAACTCAAGAACTAGTCCTATGGCCTCATCCTTACGGTTCACTCATCTCATCTTCTCAATCGTTGATGTAGGTTCTATTTCTGTCGCCATCGGCAAATTATACAGTCCTTTCCTTCTGAGTTGAAATAATGCCTTGGGCTTCCAAACAAAATAATTGTATGGTGTGAGGATTACCACCAAGTTTGATTGTATAATAGTTTTCCTATCCATCTCTCCCACTATTTCTAAGAACCACTAAAACTTTACTCTCAATCTGCAAGTGAAAAATTAAGAAATCACGGCAAAAAGGACACTTTAAGTGAAAATTCGTATCAGTTTCAAGAGATGATCTTTTGACTTAATTTCTAAGAAAACGGTGAGGAATCTCGCCAAACGATTGAAAACCCACTTGCAGAATGAGTCGATTTACTTCCCGAGTGAGTCGTTTCCTTAAAAAATTAACATTTTGGGAGCAATCACTGTAGAAAGGTACGACCACAGGTTCGTATCAGTTTCAATAGGCTATATTTCGGCTTACTTTCTGAGCAAACGGTGAGGAATATCGCCAAATGGTTGAAAACCCACTTGCATAATGGGTTGATTTATTTCCTTTGTGGGCCATTTCCTCAAAACATTAATACTTTTGGAGAAATAATTGCTGAAAGGTACGACCACAAATTTATCTCGCCGAAACTCTGATTTTCCTTATTCTTTGGCTTGTCTGGCTTGCTCCAAGTAGCGTAGCTCTAATACCATGTCATTGTTTCATGGAAACCTTCACAGGATATCTAGCTAAAGCATACACAAACAAATCTTATGAAGAAAAGGAAGAGAGATACATAATGAAGAATGAGAATCAATGCATATTATAATCTTGTCAATGAGTGAGTGATCTTCACTCATATAGGCAATGACATCCTATAATTAGGAATGCATGCATAATAATAATGGTCTAAGATTAGAAATTCTAAAATAGAACTAGTCAATTAATTCCCACTGAACTAGTGTGCTGAAAATAGAAATTTCTCCAACAGGCCATAGTCTCCAAGACTATGATGTGATGTTTCTCCTCTTCCACTAGTCTTATTCACACCTAACCACCTCACATGGAATAGGAAAGACTAATAAATAGAAGTGCATTATCCCCTCATTCACCTCACAAGACTGATCTAGGGAACCCTTGGCCAAAGGGTTTAGCCAGATGGAGGAGAAACAACACACCTTCCTCTCAACAAGGGTGGGCATTATGCATCACGAAAAGATTATCTTTTAAGTACTCATACTTCACTCTAGACAGAGGCTTGGTGAGAATGTTCACTATCTACTCATCTATGGATATGTACCGAAGATCCACAACTCCTCTCTGCACCATGTCTCGGATGGTATTTAATCTCTATATGTGTCACGAAACTTTGATTATCACAATATATCAAAGTTGGCTCTAACTCTAGATCAAATAACCCTACAAGTAGCTTCCGAAGCCACACTGCTTCATATATTGCAACACTGGTTTCTATATACTCTTCCTCTATTGTATTGAGTGCCACTGATAGCTGAAGAAACATCCTGATGTGATTTTTCGGTCCACTTCACTCCTTGCCCAGTCAGAGTCTATATAACTCTACAGCTTCACATCTCCATCTGAGACATATCATAATCCATATCCAACTATACCATGTAGGTACCTCAACACATTTTTTGCTACTATCCAATGCACATGTCTAGGCTCAACCATGTACTGACTCAAAGTGTTCACTGCAAAACATATGTTCAGCCTGGTGTTAACCAGGTACATCAAGGATCCAATCAACTATCTCTACATTGTGGGATCCACCAAATATGAGGATGAATCACTCAAGAGATTCAGATTTGTCAACATAGGTGTGGCCATGGAATTGCATTCCATCATCTTGATTCTCTACATGATATCAACAATATTTTTTCCTTGGCTAAGGAAAATATCATCTAGCCTCTTCTACACCTTCAATCCCAAGAAATAATGCATCAAAAATAGATCCTTCATCTAAAACTATGAAGTGATCTCCCTCTTGCACCCATTTGTGAGCTTCTCATCCCCTATAATAAACAAGACATTTAGGTGTATTTAATTCTGATACATTCAGTATCAGATGATCCTTTATTGAGTTTGTCAAGATCCTCTTGGTATTGACCTCATTCTTCCTAAACTTTGCTTTGGTGTCTTCTTCTTCTAGTTCTGGAAGCACCCACTTGACATGAACCAATAACTCATTCTCTTCTGGAATGATAAGTACTCTATGCTTCCAAGATTTGAATTTATCTTCTCCATCCAATCTATCCTAAACTCTCCTACTGGTTGACATTTTCACCGGTAGAAACCCTAGATCTGAGAAATTTCAAATTTGTGAACTTCATCGAATTGCAACCAGTGTGTTGCAAGGGGTACACTAGGGCAGGGAAAACTGCTCTGTGGTTAAATTAGTCCCAATGCCTTGGAACTAGTGCTTAGCGAACTTGAAAAAGATATTACGGTGTAGTAAAAAGGTATTGTTGCAAACGATCTTCCTTCCAATGGTTAGACTATTATGAAGGTAACCAACTCTGAAACCATGTTTTCTTTTCATTAAATTTACAAAGCAATATGTTTACTAGTGTATTTATATCTTCTTTAACATTTAACAACCATATATCATATACTGAATAAATAAGAGCAACATAAACAAGCACAAGAAGACACAAATATTTATCCTAGGAAAACCCCAAACCCAAGGAAAAACCCAACCAACCTTTCTTATATAGATTCCATCAATAATATAATCCAACCATGAACCATCTCTCAAGAGAAAACTAATATTGAAGAAACCCTAACACAAAGCTAGTATACTAGGCAGTTGCAACAAAAACACCATAAAGAGTAGCGCACCTCTTACTAGGGAGGGTGAACAAGAGAAATTACCACCAAGAATAACCAAGAACCCAGATGTTGTAGTATTCGTGTCTCCTGTGCCTCAGACATGCACCTTCTTCCTTATGTAGTTGCAGCTATGAGTGAATGTTTCCAAATGAGCAAGGAATCACTATATATATACTGGTTTGTCAATGTAATGGGGTCAACTTCCTATTTGAAATACTAGGGCCAAATTTTCATCTGGAATAATTCATTTTCCACTTTATTAATTCATGTGGGATGACTTCTTATCTGGAGGCTTCTATTTTCACTTTATTATTTTCCTGTGGGTCAAATTCTGTTGCGATGTGTTCTTCTTTCGTTCAATGGTCTTACTTTGACTTATGGAATCTTCTTCTCTTCTAAGAAAGGTTGTCTATGAGGAAGATACCTCCCACATTTGTCAAAACTTCAACACCTACTCCTCGAAGAAGCTTCAACAATTATAGCAATAATATTTAAAAATAATTTTGACAACTTCCTAGAAGCATCAAGGGGAAAAATCAATAGTAATAAGAAAAGAATTTATGGCTAGAATGTGCCAGGAAACCATCAATCTGTTACATCCAGAAATTTTGGTTTCCCCATGGTTGTAAATTGGTCACACTTCAAGTATCTAGGGATGCCTATATTTCTGAAGTCCCCCAATACAAAATCTTGGTAGGAAATTCTAAATAAAAAGGTGGTGCGCATTCAAAATTGGGGTGGTACCTAGCAATTAAAATTGTTTTTTTTTAATATGTTATTTCTTCTCTTTCAATTTTTCAATGTGCATGCCTTCTATCTCTGAAGGGATTTCTTAACAAAATACCAAGGAATCTCAGAAGCTTCTTGTGAGAGGGAAGAAAAATGAACACAAAGAAATTCCATTTAATAAATTGGAATATAATATTCCAACCATTAGAGAAAGGAGGTATTACTGTCTGTGATCTCACCCTCATGAATGTAGCCCTAGGGGCAAAGCTTACATGGATATTGATCACTGGGAAGGAATACTAGTGGAAACAATCTATCATCTCCAAATATCTTTACTCCCCAAGAACTTGAAGTTTGGACAATCCTCTTCCTGCAAATAAAGGGTCGTCGATCTGGAAGATTATAAGAGTTGTCGCTCCCCTTATTCACTCCAAGATTTTGTGGGATCCTGGTAATGGAGAATACATAAAAATATGGATCGATAGCATCGTGGGAAAGAGCAACCACTTGGACAAGTAGATGATCTCCACCCTCTCAAAATGTGGTGTTTGAGTTCATATCTTATCAAGTTATATGATTTCTCTGTATGGGTAGAAGATGGAAAATGGACAAAATGGAAAATCCTCTGCCCACCATCTCATCTATCTCCTCTACTTTCCAAATTATATAATCTTCTAGTTGGGTATGCTCCTATTGTGATCTAAAAACAAAGAAGACTTGTATTCTTGAAATTATTTGCAAGATTTAATTCATGTGTTAAAATGCAAATGGATCAATTTTGCAACACAACTTTCATATAAATTACTCATTCAAGATGCATATAAACAACAACAATAAACAATGAACAAAAAACACATAACACAATAAATGATAAAGGAGTTCACCCCTCTCTTGGGCTACATCTCCTAGTCCAGCTTCCAATGGATCTTTTGTATTGTTTTCTCCAAGTGCTCAAATATGTGCTTTACAATGCTCAAAATTCCAAATAGATGGCTCCAATGGCTTCAGAACATCCAAAAACCCCTAGCTGGGCTTTTTCGGCACCTCGTTTGGCCAAAAATTGAAGAAGATAGGCTTTCTGGAAGTTCCCCTTCAAACTTGTTGTCTCTGGATCGCCAAAATGCATCCTTGCCTCCTCAACCTAGCCCCCACATGCATAAATGTGGAAAAACCCAGCACCGGGTGCAACCGCACAACCGGTACAAACTGTACGATGGTTACACGCTAGCCCTTAACCACCAAGGTTGAGGGCACATGCACCACCATATGACCTCACGTGCATATAAAAGGGGCCAAGTCTAAATCAAATGACAATGGTCAGGCGCGCGACGGTGGTTCTATGCACAAACACATGTGACCGGGGCTCATACGAAAAGGGCTATGGTTAAACACGCTGCCTCGGTGGTTATATTACAATGTATACGACCGGGGGCCAAGGCTAATCCCTGGTCCGGACCGCGCCCCATACAACAACCATTGCAATTTAAATATAATGTTTTACACATATATAATAATAACTACATGTGGGCGTGTCGGTGGAGTGTCCCTTCCCAAGGCTTTACCCCTGCCTGGAGGTCGCAGGGTCGAATCCAACCAACAACATAAAGTTTAAACCAATATCCAGGTGACACGTGGTGGCCATTGATTGGGCCATGTGTCACCATCCCATTCACTGCAAACAAGCCATGTCATACGCCAACTATCCACATGACTACCCTGCCATATGTCGTACAACCCTGCCACGTCAGCATCTGTACGGACTGTACAGTCAGCACATTTTTTTTGCCTATTTGTCATTTTGAATAGAACGCGATATCTCTCTCATCCGACATCCGTTTGAACCCAAACGAGTTGCATTGGGTTCATGATGATGAGGCCTATGCTCCTGTTCGATTTGAAGTGATTCTGAGCACTTTGAATTTTGAGCAAAATTTGATCCCCTGGATCACACCTCCCCATTGGAAATCTTTTGGACCTCCAAAAGACTACTTTCAATCTATCTGAAGATGAGGGTATATCTCCCTCACCTTTCCAACCTCAATCCACTTGGCTTTGCTTGGATTTGTGCCTTTAAGACCAACTCGAAGATATTCCACATTTCCTCGTTTTGAAGTTCTCATTCTCCTATCCAAGATTGTGTCTTCATGCAATTCTGTAAGATATTCTGGGGAAAAATCATCTATAGAAGGAATCTGAACATGCTCTCCTTGATCATCAATCAAAGCAGTCTCATACAATTTCAAATTCTCAACATTAACAACTGCATACATTTGCATATAAGGAGGCAAATATAAATGGAAGGCATTGTTACCAATCTTGTCAATAATCTTGAAAGGACCATATCGAATTGGTTTCATTTTTTTACCTTCTCCTTTAAGCCTCTCTTTACTAATGTAAAGCCAAACTTCATCTCCAACTTGGAAACTGTGATCAACACGATGCTTGTCATGTCTTGTCTTGTACTTGGCTTGACTCTTTTCCAACTGCTCTTGCACCATTTGATGTATCGACTGAATTTGTTCAATGAACTTTTCTGCCCTATCAATGTCATATTGACCATCAATAGCAATATCCTTCCCAAAGATAAAATATAAAGGAGATTTGGGCAAATATCCAAAACATGCTTCAAATGGCGACGTTTGAGTTGAAGAGTTCTTAGCTCAATTGTAAGCATGTTGAATGTAGTGTAAATGCTCATCCCAAAGTTTAGGATGCTTGCTGCAATAACGACGAAGAAGATGCAACACTGTTCTATTTACCACTTCTGTCTGACCATCGGTTTGCTGATGAAAAGTTGTGCTCTTTTTCAGTTTGGTGTCCATGAGTGCCCATAAACTCGACCAAAAACTTCCAACAAATCGAGAATCCCGATCATAAATAATGGATTTAGGCAATCCAAAATGCACCCAAACATTTTGAGAGAACATTTGTGTTGTTTTCTCAGCTGTAACCTGCTTCTTACAAGGCATCAAAATACACATTTTTCTAAATCGATCAACCACAACATAAAGATAATCATGATTTCATTTAGACATAGGTAGACCTCCTACAAATTCCATAGAAATACTTTCCCAAGGACGAGAAGAAACCAGAAGTGGAGTATACAAACCCAACTTTCAATTTCTAGGTTTGCTTGTGGCACATAACGAACATCCTTAAACATATCTTGAAACACTTTCATTCATTTTAGGCCAATAGCAGTACCTTTGCAAATTAGCCATTGTCTTTCCTACACCAAAGTGACCAGCAATAAGAGAAGAATGGGCTTCTCTTATTATGTTGATTCTTTCACACTATGGAATACATAGCTTGCCAAGATGATACAAAATATTATCATGCACATGGTAATCCAATTCCTCAACATGGTTAGAATGACACAAAGTCTCATATACTTCTTTAAAATCAGTATCTAAAGCATATTGCTCAACATAACTCT
>ML797442.1:334144-367761 GCA_009831015.1 Picea engelmannii
TTTCAACCTTGTGAGCATCAGAAAACAAAACACTTGCAAATAATCAAGTCTTCAAAAACCTATGCTTTGATACCAACTTGATCTAAAAATGAAGAAGACTTGTATTCTTGAAATTATTTGCAAGATTTAATTCATGTGTTAAAGTGCAAATGGATCAATTTTTCAACACAACTTTTATAGAAATTACTCATTCAAGATGCATATAAACAACAACAATAAACAGTGAACAGAAAACACATAACACAACAAATGATAAAGGAGTTCACCCCTCTCTTGGGCTACATCTCCTGGCCTAGCTTCCAATGGATATTTTGTATTATTTTCTCCAAGTGCTCAAATATGTGCTTTACAATGCTCAAAATGCCAAATAGATGGCTCCAATGGCTTCAAAACCTCCAAAAACCCCTAGCTGGGTTTTTTCGGCACCTCGTTTGTCCAAAAATTGAAGAAGATAGGCTTCCTAGAAGTTCCCCTTCAAACTTGTTGTCTTTGGATCACCAAAATGCATCCTTTCCTCCTCAACCTAGCCCCCACACGCATAAATGTGGAAAAACCCAGCACCGGGCACAGCTGCACAACCAGTACAAATTGTAGGACGATTATGCGCTAGCCCTTAACCGCCAAGGCCGAGGGCACATGCACCACCATATGACCTCGCGTGCACATAAAAGGGGACAAGTCTAAATCAAATGACAATAGTCGAGCACGTGCCGGTGATCCTATGCACAAACACATGTGATCGAGGCTCATACGAAAAGGTCTATGGTTAAAAACGTCGTGCCGGTGGTTATATTACAATGTATACGATCGGGGGTCGGGGTTAAGCCCCAGCCCGGACCGCACCCCATACAACAACCATTACAATTTAAATATAATTTTTTACATATATATAATAAGAAATACATGCGTGCGCACCGATGGGGCGACCCTTCCCAAGGATTTACCCCTGCCCGGAGGTCGCGGGGTCGAATCCGACCAACAACATAAATTTTAAACCAATATCCAGGTGACACATGGCAGCCATTGATTGGGCCACGTGTCACCATCTCATTCACTGCAAACAAGCCACGTCATATGCAAACTATCCACACGACTACCTTGCCACATGTCGTACGACCCTGCCACGTCAGCATTCGTACGGACTGTATAGTCAGCACATTTTTTTTTGCATGTTTGTCATTTTGAATAGAATTTGATATCTCTCTCATACGACATCCGTTTGAACCCAAATGAGTTGCATTGGGTTTGTGACGATGAGGCCTATGCTCCTGTTCGATTTGAAGCGATTCCGGGCACTTTGAATTTTGAGTAAAATTTGATCCCCTATATCATGTTGAGATCGGGAAAATGGATTTTAGGTGTTGGGGAGCCTCAAACTATTTGGTTAAGAAGGAATATCAATACCTGATGATGGTCAATCCAAGTCTACCCACATCCAAAATATGGTCCTTTTTATGGTCTGGCCGCTCCTTACCAAAGGTAAACACATTTTGTTGGGTTCTTGTCCATGGGAAGATCCTTATGACATAAAATTTTCTTAAGAGAGGAATTGAAGGGCCCTCGCAATGTGCTCTTTGCAAAGAGGCATATGAATATATTAAACATATTTTGTTTGATTGTCCCTTCTCTAAACAAATATGGGAATCATTTTTTCCCCTCTCTCCTCTCAATATAATTCCCCTTCCAATTCAATCGACATTTTCATTCGCTGAAAGCACAGATATGCTAGCAGCTTCAGTAAAAATCCTTTTTTTGCAAGTCTCTCGAAGAAAATACCAAAATTCATATACTGGGAGATATGGTTGGCTAGGAACAAAGCTATATTTCAAAATTATCTTCTTCCCCTACCCAGGTTTCTCTCAAAATCCTATGGTCTCCTATCATAAGTCTTTTGCACTAAGTCTTCAAAGTCAAACCCCTTATTAAATCT
Organism: Picea engelmannii; assembly: GCA_009831015.1. Taxonomy (NCBI): domain Eukaryota; kingdom Viridiplantae; phylum Streptophyta; class Pinopsida; order Pinales; family Pinaceae; genus Picea; species Picea engelmannii. The sequence continues at coordinate 336,075 of ML797442.1, forward strand.
AGATCAAGCAAAACATACCTAGATTCAAGGAATCCTCAGCGACAAGCTCCTCCATTTCAATCCCTCATCTTTAAATCCATCACCACAGAGGTTCTGGCAGCTTATATTATCAGATCAAGATTTCACCCATTGGAAGCGGAAACATGGATATATTATTTTCTCTTTTGATGGTTCTTCGACATGTAATCCAAGGGAAGTAGGCGTTGGGGGAGTCATTTTTCACTCCAATGGACATAAGAGTTTAGAGTTCTCTTGGGGATTAGGATCTTCCACAAACAATCAGGAAGAGGCCCTTGCAGTATATGCAAGACTCACTCTCCTCTCACCTGACAACTAATCTAGAATAATAGTCATTGGGGATTTTGATTTAATCACCAAACGAATATGCAGAGTCACCAAAAAATCTCATTTTAGTCTCGCAAGAATATTTCAAAAAATCAAAGAACTGGAGAAAAAATTCCATTCCATCAACTATAGCCATGTATAAAAAAATCAGAACAGAAAGGCCAACTCTTTAGCCAAGGAAACTAATAATTTTGAGCAAGGTGATTGCAAGACAAATGGGAGGCACACCTGATTTTATTTGCCTTGAAAAGTTATAGTTCCGAGCAAAAACCTTTATTTCACCATGGCAAACATTAAGGTAAGGGGAATCATTAAAGTTGGAAAAGGACAGGGCATCGGCAAGATCCTTTCATCATGCAGAACGCTTGTATCTCACGTACTCTAATTCATAATGCACTTAACCGCTTCCCAATATAGAAGACATGAGGCCCCTTACTCATTGCACACATGACTCTCCTTCTCATGTTGTTATCTATTAAATGTGACCCATGCAAGTTGTTGTGTACATGTGGGAAATATCAGTCCATCATGGTTTCTCCAAAGTTATTCATCCCCCTTAGCCTTGCGAAAATCATTGATCATGCAGGAATTGCATCTCATCTGCTATCCTTGACAACGAAGATGTGTATCGCCTCATAAAACCATCATTTGAAGTTGTCCTTGTCTGATGGAGAAATGGCATTATGCTCGCAAGAATTAAATTAAGGAAGGAACAAATATTTCTCAACATTATGGGTGCACTTGCTATATAATCGAAGTATCAATCTTCATGGCATACTCTAGATTATCTAGTTATGGTATCACTCTCTTCCCAGGGAATTTGTTGTCATCATGTGGAAGAGGAGGCGCTCGCCCTGCAATTGACTTCCTTCAATTAAGTATAATCTTATGTTGAACAAAACTTTATTTCTATTATTTTCCTTTGTCAAAGTTTATTCATGACATTTCTACAGTAAACTTAATATATTTAGTCGAAGTTATAAACACAGTCGAACTATATGTAACATTGTAATTTTGCTTCAGGCCCCATGTCATTTTGATACTATGTACTTCTAGGTTGTTTTTATTTTTTCACAACCACCCTTTTACTAAAAATCATATCCGTTCTTGTAAAAAAAAGTTAACCATTCTCTATTTAAATATTTCAAAAAAAAATGCACTCAATTTTAATGATAACTTTCACTACCACACATTCTCATGAAATGAAACACACATCTTCACTTTTTTTTTAAATAACAATCATTAAAAGTTTATTATTTTCAATATAGCCACCATTTACTAAGCCATAAAAAACGTTGTTGCATAATTGTGAGTGATGTGGTGTCATATTCCTTTTAGGCTGAGGTTTGACTTGGGCCAAAATATAGCCACAATTTACTAAGCCATAAAAACGTTGTTGCATAATTGTGAGTGATATGGTGTCATATCCATTTTAAGCTAAGGTTTGACTTGGGATACCACATGATTCATGGAGATATTTAAGGGAATATCATATTAGGGACATATTTGACATCTAAGACATCTAAGAGTTTGGATTTGAAATTGAAGTTAATTATTATTTATAATTTTTATTTTAAATTGCAAAACTATGATCCAGGAAGTTAGCAAAAGTTGTATTTGATTTTTTTAATAGTGATATGTTTAATTTAAAAATAAAAAATAAAAATTATAATTATTTATTAGTTTGAAAGATCAAATATATAGTGTTTAATATTGTTAACATTAAATTGTATAATAGTGTTAACATTTTACTTTAATTAAGAAATTAAAAACATTTACGAAAGTTTTTAAAAAGTTTTTTACTTTATTTATAATTAAATATATAACCAAAAATAATTTTGATGAAAAACAAATAAAAATTTAATCAAACAAATAAGTCAATGGTGTTAGTATCATTTTAATTTACGACCATTCCATTCAAAGGGGTTTATTAGTCCCTACCGAAGGCGTAGAGAAACTATAATAATTCGTTGACTTCATATTAATATGTCATTTGACAATAAATTTTTGAATAATCTCTATTGTTCGAACTATAGAACTAAAAACATTTTTTTTATATAATAAAAAAAATATTATATGTCATCATCTCACTAGATAATAGATTTGAAGTCTTATTGCCAGCTTCACTATTCCCAATGTTTTAAATGTTTAGATATCCAAATTTTTGAGCATCAACGCTCTTTTTTTAATTTTTTTATTAGTCCTTTTTATTGAAATGTTTACATACCGAAAGTTTTGAGCAGCGACGCTCTTTTTTTAATTTTTTATTATTTCTATTTTTATTGAAATGTCTACATACAGAAAGTTTTGAGCATTGACACTCTTTTTGAGGTACTTGAATAGGTCCGACAACTTAAATGTTTACATAGCGCAAGGCCCTTAAACAGGCCTAACAACCTTAAATGTTTACTTAAATAGGCATGTCACAATACATTTTTCCTCGAATATTTCCATACAATGTTGTAGTGAATTTGGACAATATTGTTGTCCATTACCACTTGCATAGCCATCATATGTTTCATATTTATTCTATGCTTGGAGTGAAATTTATTCATCATTGAATATACATATATTCTTTACTGGTTCACTGGTTGTTGCTTGTTCGTTGGTTCGTCGGTTGTTGCTTCTTGTTGTTTGGTTCAACTTTGCAAGGTTGAGGTCCCACACCTACAGTTGGATCTATTGGTTCTTACTCACTGGTTTGTTTCTTGCTGCTTGCTTCAACTTTGCAAGGTTGGGGTCATGCACCCACTGTTGGAACTGTTTTTTCACTTTGCAGTGTTCAAGTCCTGCACCTGCAATTGGACCTGTGATTTTGTCATTCATCATTGACGAGTAAGTTTTAATACCATAGTTGTATTTGTTGTTTTTTGTTTTCTATTTACAGTTTGCAAGTAAGAATGTTTAAGTATTTCCACTCGCATGGTCATCATATGTTTCATATTTCTTCTTTGCTTGGAACGAAATTTAGTCATCATTGAAGATACATATATTCTTTACTGGTTCACTGGTTATTTCTTGTTCACTGGTTCGTTGGTTGTTGCTTCTTGTTGTTTGGTTTAATTTTTCAAGGTTGAGGTCCTGCACCTACAGTTGGACCTGTTCATGCTTGCTCACTGGTTTGTTGCTTGATTTTTTTTTCTTCAACTTTGCAAGGTTGGGGTCTTGCACTGTTATGAGGAAAATATCTCTATGGCTAGGGTAAATCACAACAGATAGGTATGACTACAAAAATCAAATATTTCCCATAAACATTCTATATAAACCAATGTGCAAGCAAGATAAGAAAATGACCTGCCTCGTCCAGATGTTTGATGATGTCCATCGTTGAACACTTTGACCCAAATATTTATACCTGCCACAAGTTCTCAACAAACAAGCAAGGCAAGAATATAGTGATAATATAAAAGGTTAGCACATTAGATAGTATAATCCATTAATATACAAAAAAAACATGCCCATGGATAATAACTCATATATTTGCAAGATATCAATTGGACGGGAAAGGAGTATTTCTATTAATAAATGATCAGCATAAGTGAAAATATTACAGACTTCCGTGTCAACATGGTTCGGAACCGAGAAACTAAGTTCCTTCCAGCTGGGCCTCCACCAAAGGAAATATCATAGAAGGGAGACAGTGAGATTCTCCATCAATAAGGGAAGAGCTTGGGGGTTGAACACTATGTTCAGACTTAAAGGACAAAGGGATGCAGACTCAATATGAAGTAATAATTTCTCCAGAGTAACGTTTCTCTCAAAGTTCAATTCTCTCTCTCTTCCATAGCTCAAAATTGACTTCTTTATATCCTTCAAAATGCAACTGAAGGGATGATTCAGAACGTTTCCAGTACATGGAAGGCCAAGGATCAGAGATCTCTTGTTGTGACATGGAAACTCAACATTGGATAGAGTGGTGGACATACATGTATTTGTTGATGCAGATTGGGCTGGAGATCTGGATCACAGAAGATCTACAAGTGGGTATGTGTTTAACCTATTTGGAGGAGCAATCAGTTGGATGAGAAAAAGACAGGTTGTAGTGGCACTCTCAACTACAAAAGATGAATACATGGCAGCCACTCATGCAAGAAAGGAAGAAGTATGGTTACAGATATTGTGTTCAGGTATTGGGTTGGTACAACAAGCAGTGAGATTATATTGTGATAGTCAGAGTACAATCTTCCTGGAAAAGAACCCATCTTATCATTCGAAGACAAAGAATATTGATGTTTAGTATCACTTTGTGAGAGACATGGTTGAGGAAAATAAGGTGTTGCTGGAAAAGGTTGACACTTTGAAGAATGTTGCAAATTTATTGACAAAGTCTGTGAGCATAGAAAAGTTCTCCTGGTGTAGAGTAACAATGGGCATTCCTGCCCTGGATTGTTGACTATATAACCCTGTGGACCCATGGATGCAAATAAAACAACAAGTGGGAGAGTGTTGGTTATATGTTATATTCTTTGCATGTGTGTGTAACGTTCCCCCAGTCAACCTCAGGCTGGGGTATGCCACTCCAAAGCAACCACTCATGCTCTGACACCAGACGCTAACATTCCTAGCCTTCAAGTCGAGCCATGATACTCTAGGGAACAATTTTGTTCCCATAATGTGGAACATATAGTAGCATACTCAATAGTCAACTAAGCAATGCCACATAAATTTACTCTTTAAATTGTATGCAACTAAAACATATACATACAACACGCTCATGGAAGATTTACATCTAAACATAAAAAAACAATTACTTTCTGTAACATATGACTTTTATATTGAAATAAAATTAACTACATATATGCATCATTTATAGGAAATTACCCATAAGCACACAAGCAATCATAATCACATATATGATAAAATCATAACATAGGCATGTAAATAACAAAACAACATATCATTTTATCATACAATTGGTACTTATCTTAGAAAGACTGTCACCAACTTCTTACAGGTCATCCACAAACCTCCCATCCATAGACTACATTGTTCATCACTCTCAATAGTGAGTCACCTCCGAGTTGGGACTGAAATCCACCCAGTGTAAAGGGTTCCTATCCAGGCTAAGGCTCAAGGACAACATGAAAGACTCAATCTCAGGTTCTCACTCAACTAACATCCTACAGCCTCTCATTCCCCACATGCATGTCCCACCCAAGGAAGTGTGCCCCTTCTCTGCTCAACAGTCCCTCGGCTGCCCCACTTCCCTTCCAGGGATTTAACAACAGGTTGGACTGGAAGTCTCATAGAATTGTAGCTGCAGTATAGCACCTTTGGGAATCAAACCCCAGCAATTCTCTCTCTCAGAGAAATACTCATAGGCCTGACAACCCGCTTCTTCAATCTCGCTCCAAGCTAACCAAGTACACCAACCAAAAAGGCTACGGAAACAGGCTTTAGAATGGTGAAATGGTTGTCTCAAGTATAACAGAATGTATGAGTGAAATGGTCATGGAATCATTGACTAGATAATCAAGTGTGGACAGGAATAACTATGAACTCTTCGTGAAAAGTGATGGTGAGAATGATGCTCGTCGGGTTGTTGGTAAGGTATCCATGAGAAATCTCCCAATGAGATAAGTTCCCCCACGATATGAATGCATGTCCCCAAATCGACACTTGTCATATCATAAGTTACTTTTGTCCACTTGTCCCCAACTTTAGAACTTAGGATAAAATAATTATCCATACTTTATGTTTTAGGAAATATTAATATAATATTCCCTTGACTTTTGTCCCTCCCTTTCCCTAACTGGTGAAGTTCATCCCCCCATCTCTTTTATCATGGTCGGTCTACGTGCAGCGATGTATTTTATATTAATCATGAGTCATGTACAAAGTAGGTGCATTGACCCTTGACATCTAGGCATTTCGGCCTAATACCAAAACATAAGCATCTCAGCTTATAATACTGGCTCACCAACCTATAATGCATATCATATACATAAAGGTTCGTTGACCTTAATATTGCATGCACTTTAGTTACTGTTCACGGTATCTGCTAACCTCAAGGTTGTGCGTTCTTTAGTTACTGCACGTGATATCTTGTGATGTGCATATTACATCATTTTACTACGTAGTTCATGCGCACACTATGCCACATGATGTGCATTATCAAATGAGGTCAAAACAACTCACCAACTTAAGTATATTTATATTACATTTACAATTGGGTTCGATTGAGGGATATTATAATCCCCTCCCCTTATTTATGCACTGTCCTCAGTGCATCATACACCCATATATATCAGAGTTTTCAAAAATCTTCAAAAAATTGTGGGTATTATGTCCACATTTCATCTTCATGCTCCCAAGTAGCATCCTCAGGACCGTACCAGGTCCATTGAACCTTTACAATCCCTATGGCTTGGTTCCAGAGTGGCTTGAATTTCCAGTCCAAAATGCACACCAGATGCACTTGAAAAGCGCCTTCTTGCTCCACCTGAATCACATTCCAATCAATAACATGATTAGCATCGGGTATATATTTCTTTAGCAATGATACATGGAAGACATTATGAATAGAAATAGATGCAGGCAATACAATCATATAAGCAACTAGACCAATCGTCTCTAGGATTTCAAATGGTCCACAAAATCTGGTTACCAACTTGGTGCAGCTTCCCAGCTTCAGGGAACTCATGTTAGATTTCACTTTCAAGAAAACATGATCACCAACTTTGAATTTTCTTTGGGTTATGTTCTTATCAGCATAACTTTTATGTCTGTCTTGGGAATCTTTTAAATTCTGCTTAATTTTTAAAGTGCACCTTCTGTCGTAAAGTGCTTCAAATGGGCTCATCTTCAATGATGCCTGATACCCATTATTGTAAGCGAATTCTACTAAATGTAGGTAGTGTTCCCATTTTGATGGTTTATCCATCATATACATTCTCAACATATCTTTTATCACTCTATTCACCCTCTTTGTCTATCCATCAGACTTAGGATGGTAAGCTATACTAAAGTTCAGATTCGTTATGAATCCTTTGAACAATTCTTTCCAGAAATTCGAGGTGAATTTCGGGTCTCTGTTAGACACGATCTTTTTAGGAATTTCATGCAATTGTGCCACTTCCTTCATGAAAATATCAACTACATTTGTTGCCTTGTGAGTAGCTTTCAGTGGAATAAAATGGGCAGCTTTTGTAAGCTTGTCCACCACCACCATAATCGAATCATGCAGCTTTCCTTTTTTGGGCAATCCCATAATAAAATCCATTGTCACCACTTCCCACTTCCATTCAGGAATGGTTAAAGGTTGCAGCAACCCTGTTGGGTGCCTATGTTCTTCTTTAACTTTCTGGCATTCCATACATCTTGCGATGTATTTTTCTATCTCTCTCTTCATACCTAGCCAAAAGTATTGGCTCTTGACCGCTGCTATAGTTTTCTGATATCCAGGGTGCCCTACATAAGGAACATTATGCATCTCATGCAAAATTATACGTTTCAAGTCCTGGAAATCTGGTACAAAAATTTTGTTCTTGTGCAACAGTATTCCATCTACTCCCAACTTATAAATATCCATATTTTGTGGTGTCTTACCTTGTTGTAATTTTTCTACCAATTCTCTGTACTGCATATTTGCATTAGCAGCCTCTATAATTTTGCTTTTAACATCAGTTTGGTACATGATAATGGTTGTAGCACGTATTTCATGCACCCTCTTGTTGAGTGCATCAACCACTTTATTTTATTTCCCCTTGATATGCTTTATATCAAAGTCATTTCGCTTAGAAATTCTAACCATCTTCTTTGCCTATCATTTAGATTTGGTTGATCAAATAAATATTTCAGACCATTGTGGTCTATTCTTAGCTCAAACCTCTTTCCCATGAGGTAGTGTCTCCATTTCCTCAAGGCATTCACTATGGCTTCCAACTGCAAATCGTGAGTGGCATAATTTCTTTCATGATCCTTCAAATTTCTTGATTTGTAACATATGAAAAATCCATTTTCACTGAGGACTCCACCAATTCCTTCCTTACATGCATCTCTGTATACAATGAAATCTTCATTTCGGTCTGTGATCCTTAATATTGGAGAACTTGTCAATAATTGTTTCAAATGTTGGAAACTCCTCTCACAATCCAGTGTCCACTGAAACTTCATTCCCTTTCTTTGCAAGGAAGTGATTGGATGTGCAATATTTGATAATCCTTCAATAAATCTTCTGTAGTAACCTACAAGACCTATGAATGATTTCACCTCTGTCACATTATTTGGTGCTGACCATTCTCTAATGGCCTCTATCTTCTCAGGATCCACTGCTATCCCATCTTTTGAAATGATATGCCCCAAATAATGAATCTGTTTCTGATAAAATGAGCACTTGCTCAATTTGGCATATAACTGACGTTCCCTTAATACTTGCAACACCATCCTCAAATGGTGTTCGTTCTCTTCCTCTGACTTGGAATATATAATAATTTCATCCAAAAAGACAATGACAAACTTGTCCAAATACTCTTAGAAAACACCATTCATTAAGCACATGAGAACAATTGGTGCATTTGACAACCCAAATGGTACCACTGTGAACTCATAATGACCATACCTTGTCCTGAAGGCGGTCTTGCTAATATCTTCTTCTTTAATTCTTACCTGATGGTATCCTGATCTGAGATCTATCTTTGAAAATATCTTTGCATCCTTCAATTGATCAAAACGATCATTGATCCTTGGCAGAGGATACTTGTTCTTTACAGTCACTTTATTCAACTGTCTGAAATCAATGCACAATCTTAACGTTCTATCTTTATTTTTCACAAAAAAGACTGGGGCACCCCAAGGTGATACACTTGGGCGTATATACCCCTTTTTCAAAAGTTCTTCAAGCTACATTTGCAACTCCTTCAATTATGGTGTACTCATTATGTAAGGAGTCTTTGATACTGGCGCTACTCTAGGCATCAAATTTATAGAGAAATTAATGTCTCTCCTTGGGGGTAGTCCGGGTACCTCCTTGAACACATCCTCAAAATCTTCCAGGACTACATAATCCTCCAAATTTGGCACCTTTTCTTTAGGTGTCTCCTCCATATGAGCTGCAAATATTTGGCATCCTCTTCTATAACATTTCTTCAGCTGCAATGCTGAAATTTCTCTAACGATTACTGCCCTGGGAATTTCCTACACTTTCCTTTGGTTCCCTTCTTCATCCAAGCAAGTAAATTCTTTGTTATGACAATCCAATAGAGCATGATGTGGGTCCAACCAATCCATCCCAATTAAACAGTCATAGGAACCTAAAGGTAAGATGTTCAAATATTCTTTGGTGTTTAGTCCATTCATGTCTATGAGGCATGACTTAACCATCTCATTAACCTTTCTTCTGGCTCCTGTAGCCAGTTTTACCAACCGGGATTTCCCATGCTTGCTTCTTGGCAATTGCAAACTTTCCACCATCTTAGGGTGTATATAACTATGACTAGCTCCTGAATCAATTAAAATAGCAAGGGTTTGGCTGTTGAGCATACCTTCCACTTCAATCATGTGGGACTAATACTTTTCTTGTTGGTTGTCCAGGGCTGCATAAATCCTTAGCACATATCTGCCCATGTCCTCCACTATTTCAGCTCGTTGTACATTGTGAACAACCCTACCTTGTTCACCTATGTGAGGAAAATATCTGAACCTATGGTCTCCTTTACAACCCCAACATTGCATAGGTGGTTGTCTTGGCCCTTGATTCCCCATGTCAATCACTCTGGGTTCCTTATGCGTTTGCTGCCATTGTGGATTATTTCTGAAGAATGGTGGCTTAGCTCCCTTCTTCCTCTGATCCATCTTGAATTTATTATTGTCTTCCCAAGCCTTTTGGAAAGTTGGCCTTCCTTTCAGCTGATCATATAAGAATTTATCTCTCCTTATGGTCTCTTCTAATGTATTGGGATCATCATACTATATTTTGTCACTGATGAACGATGGCAATCCACTTAAATACCTTTGAATCTTGATTGTCTCATCCTTAATGAAAGATACATACTTCAGCAATTCCATAAACCTTCTCTCATATTCATCTATGGTCATACTTCTAAGCTTGAGTTCAAAGAACTCTTTCATTTTCTTGTCACAGTATCTCTTAGTCAAGTACTTCTTCTCAAAATACTTCTTGAATTCCCTCCAAGTAACACTTTTCTCTTTAATGTGCTGCACTTGCACAAGTTGATCCCATCACATGGAGGCCTTTCCTTTGATTTGATATATAGCGATTCTACCTTCTGCATGAGAAGAATAATTATGCAATTGAAAATACTTCCTCATGCCTAGCAACCATGTTTATGCATATTCATCCTTCTTGTTCTCACCATCAAATGTAGGAGGTTTGATTTTGTTCATTTCTCCTCACAGCTCATCCACCCCAGATCTCTTATACCTTCTGACAGGGGATAGACTTGATTTGTTGTCTGCTCTCTTATTGGAATTCCTTTGGGAATGATGGTGATGTTTATTAGCACTTTTACTTTTCTTTTCTCCTCTAAAGATTTGTGACTCTCAGATTTACTTGAGTCACTCTCCTTAACCAATTTCTTTTCTATTATGTTCAAACCTTCCAATAGCTTTAGGTTTAAGTCATTCTACTTCTCTTTGGCTTTCATAAGCCTTTCATTATCAACTTTATGGCTTTGGACATCCTTCTGCAAATTCTTAATGGTCTCATCCATATTCATATCTTCACTCCTTTCTTCTCCATGTCCGTTGGAGTTCGTTCCTTCCATGCCCAAATGGACATCCACCCCTCTGCTCTCATTTTTCTTATTGTAATTCCCCTGTGCCTCCTCCATTCCTATGGGCTCTGCATTGGTCTGACCTGATTGAGTTGTTGTTAATTTTGCAAAATGTGTATCCATCGAAACTTATCAGGCTAACAATTCAACAATTCATGAGAATATGCACCATTTCGATTCAACATACACATCAACATTATATCTCCCTATTTCCTAGTGTTATCACCATGGCAATTCTAGATAAGACCCAAGTATCAAAAACACAGATGTGTAGTGCATTCCGAGATACACTTGTGCAAGAAGGTGGTTTGTCGAAACCACTTTCGCCAAGACGTGGTATCACGTGTCTCAACATGTCAAATACACCACTTGTGGAGGAGGCGACGACTAGTCAGATCACCCTACTTCACTCGTTTGGTACTTTGCAACCATGTGACGTCAGCTGAATGCTTCCATGTAACGAACTCAAAAAGATAATCATTTGAAATGGATTGGTCGAGCATGGCAACCCAACGCTCTTGTACGTAATCCGTCTGCGCTTCATAAATGGAGTTCTATAATTACCACTCCCCAAGTATGAAGATATCTGTGCATCCATAACCGAATTAATATCCAAACTGCTCGACTTCCTTTTCTCTGTAAAGACACATTTTGGTATCCCCAACCTGAGATACATGGACAAGGCTAAGTCGAGTGAGACGGGTTATTCAAGCAACATACTAGACTTTCCTGCGAGTAAGGAAGAAAGGGTCCTTGCGCACATTTTAGCAACTAATTTTCATATAGAGCTAGCTATAGACTCGCGGTTGGAAGTTAGGATGAATCCCACTATAAAGGATTTAGTCATCAGCAAGCCAGCCGCTAAGAAGAAAAGGAGTAAGCGGCATAAAAAGGAGGAATCTATGGATGAAGTGGTTGAAAGTGTTGGAGAGAATCAACCGGTCTGGTTAGAATCTTCCTTAAAGGCAGAGATCGCTAAGCTGAAGTAATTATTCAAATAAGATAATCATGTCTCAGTGAATTTTGAACAGGCGGTAGTGGAGGTAAAGAGTACAAGAGATGATAGGCATGTTCTTCAAATGGCCCTTTTTACAATAGGCTAACTGTTGTCATCACCCTTTTGTAATTTTGTGATTAATACGATTATATAAACACAGAAACAGATTTTATACTATTTTATTACAATTTCTATCTCGTGATGTTATGAATCTTGTTTTCTTTTATAATAAGTTTTTCTTTTAATCTTATATTTTATTTTCATCTGTCTAAATCGAAGGAAATTAAAACTCGGAATTCTTTTTAATTAATACTTCGATGCGGTTATGTGTTTCTTTTTCTTTTATTATTATGCAATTTAAACTCAAACTCATCACCTTCCAAGCGACTTCACATGCATTAAGCTTGACCTATTCATTTATATTTATCATGCATATAAATATTACAAGGTAAAATGCTTCTCCACGCACCTAAATCTACTGTGCATTTCTTCTTCGTTGTACCGACTACTTACGCGCACTACTTTGGCGTTGTGCGCCAATACCCACTATGCACAATACCATGCACCGATATTCCACATGCATTTTCTTCCTATGCATGCACCATGTCACGTTCAACATATTCCATCGCCCCCAATTGTATGTGCACACTGCTGAATACACTGTCGCGAAACAACTTATACTTGTACTTATGCGCGTACTAACAAAATTCCGCTGCATTAAGAAATACTTGCATACCCCATGTGCACATTACTATGTGTGTTCTTACCACTCAAGGATAATTTCAGCGCATGCATCTACACATAATAATATTCCGCGCGGCGCTACAATTTACCACGCACATTGGCATGCCAATGTTTTCCCGAGCAGTGCCAAATTTACCATGCACGCCAGTACACCAACCTTTTTCCATGGACACTCCATGACTCCAATTTTATTCACTTCGAAGTTACTTTTCTGTGAATATTCACTTCAATTGCACCCCTTTGGCCCATCCAAGCTCAGTGTTGAATTGAAGCTCTTATACCATTCTGTAATGTTCCCCTGGCCAACCTCAGGCCGGGGTACGCCACTTCAGAGAAACCACTCATGCTATGACACCAGTCGGTAACATTCCCAGCCTTTAGGCCGAGCCATGCTACTCTAGGGAACACTTTTGTTCCCATACTGTGGAACATACAATAGCATACCCATTAGTCAACTAAGCAATGCCACATAAATTTACTCTTTAAACTGCATGCAACTAAAACATATACATACAACATGCTCATGGAAGCTTTAAATCTAAACATAAACAAACAATTACTTTCTGTAACATATGAATTTTATATTGAAATAACAATAACTACAGATATGCATCATTTACAGGAAATTACCCATAAGCACACAAACAATCATAATCACATATATGATATAATCGTAACATAGGCATGTAAATAACAAAACAACATGTCATTTTATCATACAATTGGTACTTATCTTAGAAATATTGTCACCAACTGCTTACAGACCATCTACGAACCTCCCAGCCATAGACTACACTGTTCATCACTCTCAATAGTGAATCACCTCTGAGCTGGGACTAAACTCCACCCAGGGTAAAGGGTTCCTATCTAGGCTAAGGCTCAAGGAAAATAGGAAAGACTTCGTCTCAGGTGCTCACTCAACTAACAACCTATAGCCTTTCATTTCCCACATGCCTGTCCCACCCAAGGAAGTGTTCCCCTTCTCTGCTCAACAGTCCCTCAGCTGCTCCACTTCCCTTCCAGGGCTTCAACAACAGGCCAGACCAGAAGTCTCAGAGCGTTGTAGCTACAATATAACACCTTTGGGAATCAATCCCCAGCAATTCTCTCACTCAAAGGACTACTCACGGGTCTGACAACCCACTTCTTCAATCCTGCTCCAAGATAACCAGATACACTAACCAAAAAGGCTACAAAAACAGGCTTCGGAATGGTGAAATGGTTGTCTCAAGGATAACAGAATGTATGAGTGAAATGGTCATGGAATCATTGACTGGATAACTGAGTGTGGACAGGAATCACTGTGAACTCTTCGTGAAAAGTGATGGTGAGAATGATGGTCGTGGAGCTGCTAGTAAGGTATTCGTGAGAAATTTCCCAATGAGCTAAGTTCCCCCGCGATATGAATGCATGTCCCCAACTTGAAACTTGTCATATCGGAAGTTACTTTTTTCCACTTGTCCCCAACTTTATAACTTAGGATAAAATAATTATCCATACTTTATGTTTTAGGAAATATTAATATAATATTCCCTTGACTTTTGGCCCTCCCTTTCCCTAACTGGTGAAGTTCAGTCCCCCATCTCTTTTATCATGGTCAGTCTGCGTGCAATGATGTATTTTATATTAATCATGAGTTATGTACAAAGTAGGTGCATTGGCCCTTGACATCTAGGCGTTCTGGCCGAATACCAAAACATAAGCATCCCAGCTTATAATACTGGCTCACTAGCCTATAATGCATATCATATACATAAAGGTTCGATGACCTTAATATTGCGCTCACTTTAGTTACTACGCATGGTATCCATTGACCTCAAGGTTGTGTTTTCTTTAATTACTACGCGCAGCATCTTGCGATGTGCATATGACATCATTTTACTGCGCAGTTCATGCGCGCACTATGCCACATGATGTGCATTATCAAATGAGGTCAAAACATCTCACCAGCTTAAGTATATTTATATTACATTTACAATTGGGTTCGATCGAGGGATATTACAGTGTGTGTGGGCACGTCAGGTTTGACAACTGCGTTTGACGATCCCTCTAGCAGATTTTTCTATTTTTAGAGGTTTTCTAAATTAATCCCGGATTAAGGGATTAAAGTTTTGGTATCTACGGAATACCTAAAAACATTGTATATATTGTATGGTGAATGGTGAAATTCGATATAATGAAATAAGAAAGGTTTTCCCCAGTTGAGGGTTTCCGGTATAAATCTTTGTGTACTATGTGAATGATCCATTGATTAATTTTTGTTTTGCTTAAGAATCTATATGCATTGCTATACTTCGTAGGTTTAAAACTTACAGAGAAGACTCTATAATGAGCTCAGCTTCCTAAGGCTGTGCCAATCCCAAAATAATGATGATGAATGGACTCAAATAATTTTATGCTTTGTTCAAAGGCAACACGACTGCTGCCAATATAAGATAATACTCCCTTCCTGCCCATATTTTTTTTTGCTTTTTCATAGACAAATAAATGCTATGATACAGAGGAGGAAACGAGTGTCGCAAGTAAGAAAAACTAGTTCCAGCAGTGGAACATACCTATGCTCAATGTAGGGAAGTGCATGTGGGATATGGACACTCGGGGGAATGTTCCCTCCTAGGTATAGGGTATCAAATTACGAAGGATATAAACAAGGCTTTGCTTGGTTAAGAATGAAAAACTGCTAAGGCAAACGGTTTATAACGCAAAGAGAGAACTGACTATAGGCTCAAAACTACAAGCAAGGGCATGAGATGCAATCACAACTTGATGACAAAAAATGTATGTTTTTATGTCTTTTAGTCTACTTGGTGTGAAAAAGGGGTAAACTTGTGCCAAATAGACGTCTCTTCAAAACCAATTTACGAGTGTGAAAAAGACAAGTTCACTCGACGATCTTTTCACTTTTTGATAACGAGTCAGAAAAGAGATTAACTAAGACTCAAGGCCTTTCAAATCCAATTTAATGAGTGTGAAAGGGACAAATCACTCGAAAATATTTTCCCTTTTTAGACGAGTTGGAAAAGAGCTTAAATTAAACTCGTTTGGGAGATTCTAGGTAGTTGGAGCTGTTTTTTGCACTTTGCAGGGTTCAAGTCCTGCACCCGCAATTAGGCCTGTAATTCTTTTGTTCATCATTGACGAGTAAGTTTCAATACCATATTTTCATTCGTATTCATTGTTTATTGTTTATTGTTTTCACTTTGCAAGTAAGAATGTTTAAGTATTTATTCATTATTCTTAACCTGCAAACTTTCCATTGAGGTTGGCATATATTTTTCTCTTGCTCTTAAATTTTCCTCCAATTTTTTCCTTGGGCTATACACCATGTGCATGCCAATGTCGCATGCACAATTTTGGCTGTCAATTTGTTTTATTAATTGGGTTGGTTTTCATTGATGTCAACCCTTGAAGAAAGTCCGGTAGTAAATTCTAGTAGCAAAAAGGTTTGGGTAATGGACCCAAGTTTGTTTGATGTATAATGGTATGATTTTTAATATATTTGAAGGTAAGACTATTCTAGATGGATAGTACATGCCATTCCATTTTCGGTGGTATGTGGAACATCACATAACTCCTCATGGTTAGAGAGTTATGACCATGTGAAGTTGGAGAACCCTCATGAGTCATCTAGAAGCCCCAAAAGGTCAAAGCAGTCAAAGTGGTTGCAAAGAAGAAATTATTTAAATAATAAAGTGAAGTGGTGAGTGTACTATAATTCAAAGTGGACACAAAATAAATTATTTAAATAATAAATTTAATGGATAAATTACTAAGTGGACAAGTGGTTAGAAGTGGGTTAGCCCTAAAATAAGGAAAGTGATTTAAGAGGTTTTAGAAGGAAAATAATAAAGTGAAGTGATGAGTGTACTATAAGTCAAAGTGGATACAAAAGAAATTATTTAAATAATAAATTTAATGGATAAATCACTAAGTGGACAAGTGGTTAGAAGTGGTTTAACCCTAAAATAAGGAAAGTGGGTTAAGATTGTTAAATTGTAACCCCTTGAGGAAGCTACATGAAAGTATAAATAAGAGGCAAGGCTCTCTCATTTTCATAAAAATTGAGCATATTGAATATCTATAAGTGACTAAGGTAACCAAATGATATATAAGCCGAATTTTAGAGGTAAGGTGAAGTAAAGAAGGTTGGAATTCAAGGGAGGATAAATTATTTTGATGATGCTTTCTAAGGTATGTTATTTACAAGCCATCTCACCATTTTCACAATATTTTTTTTTTTTGGAATGATTCAGACCATGAAATTGGGAGGCCATTGAGGAAACATATCCAAGTAACTGTGATAAAAATTTTATCTTGTGGGTCTTTGTATTTTTGGATTTACGCTCCATGGAAAATAGAGTTTGTGGTTAGTCCTGAAACTAGTCTAAAATAGGTGTTTCGTGTAAAAATGTCATAACTTCTTCATAATAGATCCACATTCAGTAATACAAAATGTATTGGTTAGATTACAGTATCTAGTATTATTTGTACAATTTTCAAATCCATACAAAAAACATTTCGTGCAGGGCACGCTCTACAAGTTCGCTCTCTAGAATAAGCTAGAATTCAACAAGGTATGTCATTTTTGCTATAAATCCTTTTCTGAGAGGTTCCAAGTAGTGAAACCTGGAGGAATTGCATAAAAGACACTGAAGAACATTGTGTACCATTTTTAGATCTTTATTCATTATAGGTATATAGATATGATTATTTCAAGTTAGGGTTGTTGACTAATCCAAAATTAATCATGTGAGACTAAAGTAAAGTTTGATGAAAATGCTAGTCTCTTTTTGTTAAAATTAAGGAAGGCTTGAAGGTATGTGATCATATACACTGGGTCTATTACAGAGTTACAAATAATATTTGGATGATGAAATTGATGAGGGATTTTGTTTGAGGTATGTTACAGATAGAGGTTGTATAACAATGAGGTTGTGGCACATGGTTTGATGCAACGGTTTATGGTATTTGGTTATGGATAGTGCGATGTATTGCTAGAGAAATTTTGATGGTTATATTGGTATATGTATTTGGTATATGGTTGAGGTACATGTTGGGTGCATGGTTGAGACAAGTAGTTGATGAGTTGGCACATACATGAGGTGTATAGTTGATGATGTTGGTACATTTTGATGAGTCATAGTTTATTTGTATTTGATGCATTATTGGTACATATTTGGTGCATGGTTGATGCACTTGTTTATGGTACAGGTTGAGGTATAGGTTGGTGCATGGTTGGTGCACTTGTTTATGGTACATGCTGATTACATGTTGTTTGGTATAGTTTGGTGCATGTTTGATGCACATGTTTATGGTACAGGTTGATTAGAGATTGATTGGTATAGGTTTACAACAATATATCTCACAGTGATAGTGTGACAGTGGTTCCATCATTCTACTTTTATTTTAGGGCGGTTGGATGGGGCAAGGACAGGTGTTTGTAGCCACCTTCCAGTTGTAGCTAGAGAACATAGGGGGTTGTAGCTTCCGTTCTGGTTGTAGCCAGAGAATTGGGGAGTTGGAGATTCCCTCAGGTTATAGCCTAAGAAACTAGGGGGTTGGAGCCTCCTTCTAGTTGCAGCTAGAAAACAAAGGAAGTTGGTGCTTCCAATGAATGTAATTCTTAAAGACATATAAGACAAACCATTATGTGGTTTTCTCCCACTTTGGGTTTCCACGTAAAAACATTGGTGTACTTTGTATGTGTATGATTTCTCATTTGTTCATTGTTTATTTACTCTGCAATTATTGGGGGATAATGCTAAATTGATATAACACTTGCATTCTATGGTTAAAAAGGATTAAATTTCTCTATTACTGATTCACCCCCTCTCTCAGTAATCCAACAATTGCTTCAACTTTTCAAGGTTGGGGTCTTGCGCCAGAAGTTGGAGTTTTTTTTTTCACTTTGTAGGGTTCAAGTCCTACACACGCAATTGGTCCTGTGATTCTGTCATGCATCATTGACGAGTAAGTTTCGATACCATAGTTTCATTTGTATTCATTGTTTACTATTTACTTTTTGCAGTTTGCAAGTAAGAATGTTTAAGTATTTATTCATCATTCTTATCCTACATAATTTTCATAGAGGTTGGCATATATTTTTCTCCTACTCTTAAATTTTCCTCTAATTTTTCCCCTAGGCTCTACACCATGTGCATGCCAATGTCGTCTGCATAATTTCAGCTATCATATTTTTCTAGCATTACAAATCTCAATCCTTTTCCTCATGTGACAAAGAGGAAATATAATGCCTCAATTGAATAAGAAATTCTTTAGCCTTCGCACCTTGCTCTCGATGATATTCCCAAATTGGTTGGGAATGAGTACCTACCTATCCCGTACAAGAAACGAACCCGTGTCTTTCACATGAAAAAGACAATGTCAAGCTTGTTTCCTTTGTAGAATGTTCTTGTAGAAAAAAATTGTAGGTAGGTGTAGAAGGGCTAGGTATGATACAAAAGTAACTAAGCTGCAACAAAATTGCATACCATTGCTAGGCATTATCCATCTTTGTCGGTGGCATATTTCAATAAGTTATAAAGAAAAAAGTTCCAGGACCTAGAATAGAAATCCGGGGTAGTTCTAGGACCTGTTATTTCACTTTGCAGGGTTGAAATCCTGCACTTGCAGTTGGACCTGCAATTCTGGTGTTCATCATTGACGAGTAAGTTTAAATACCATAGTTTCATTTGTATTTGTTCTTTATTGTTTGCAAATAAGAATGTTTAGGTATTTATTCATCACTCCTATGCTGTAGACTTTCCATAGAGGTTGGAATATCTTTCCCTCCTGCTCTTAAATTTTGTTTCAATTTTTTCTCCAAACTTTGAACCATATGTATGCCAATGTTGTGTGCACAACTCCGACTGTCATTTTCTCTAGAATTACAAATCTTGGTCCTTTACCTTATGTGACGAAGTGGAGATCTAATGCCTCAATTGAATAAGGAAATTATTTAGGCTTCCCACCATGACCTCGATGATATTCCCACCTTGCTCAGGAATGAGTACCTACATGCCTTTGCAAAATGTTCTTGTAGAAGAAAAATATGTTGAGATGGTGCTAGCAAGAGTAGTTTTCCATGGATTGCAAATTGAAATATTCAATCTCTATGCCGCTCTGCGTGCAACATTGCCAACATAATGATTTTTTTTTCAAATTCATTACACCATTTACATCTAAACGAAACCATTATCATTCTAGGAGACTTTGGTGTTGACATGCTACAAAATAGTTCCATAACAAAAGAATTGGAAAAATACATGTGCAATTACAATCTCCACTTTCTTTTGGTTAAGATAAATCATGTACAAAACACACTTATTGACCATGTATGGTCAAATGTGCCCATAACATAATACACCCTCTTTATCTTATACACATACTGGTCTGACCATGATACAATTTGTCTTGTACTTGAATTATGAAATATACATCAAATATATTATAAAATCATATTTCCATGTCTCAAAGCATATATGGATACTTTGTTGTGCAAAACCAAATCATTCAGCTAGGATCATCCAAATTCTTAATATTTTTTGGCTTGTAATATATTTTGGCCAGGAAAAATTCTATATAACCACAACCATGGATCAAGAAAAACAAAGGTTCATGCTTCTAACTCTATCTTTTATTCTATTCCTTTGATTCTCATTTATTGTATGTACATAGTACTTGTTTTCCCTTACATACCAACTTACATTCATGTTCATTGTATTTTGTGCATTCTCACATTGAAACAAACAAAATAACTGGAGAAGATGAAGGAATCTTAACCACAAATGTAGAAGAGGAGATACAAAGGTGCATGCTTCTACTCTTATTTCATATTCCATTGTTTTGTATTTCATTTATTGTCTATATATTTATTCTATTTCTTTGCACCTAATTTATTGTATGTAGATACTACATATCTTCCTACATAATAACTTATATTCATGTCGACTATATTTTTGTGTTGCTACATTGAAATAAATAGAACCGTATTTATTTTTTTGCATGTCTTTCTACATACCAACTTACCTTCATGTCCATTGTATTTTCTGCATTGCTACATTGAAAGAAATAGATTAATTGGACAGGACGATGAAATCTTATATGCCATAGCAGGGGAATTTGAAGTACAATCTTCGAAAAGGTATACGAATAATGATAGCAAATCAAACACACAAAATGAGTAGGTAGAGAAAATATTGGACTAGAAAACGATGATTTGGCAGAAGTGGGACTTTGTTGAGACTTCTCGATTCTGAAAATTTCCATCCCCTTTTATATTTTCCCACTCTCTATTATCCTTGTTTTTCCCTCTTCTATACTTAACTGAATTCCCCTCTCCTTTTCCCCTCTACTTTCCCTTTCTGGTTACTTTACTTAGTTGTTTTTTTTGAAAATGTATAGGTGCGCGGGTTGGTGGACTCATGGGTTCAAATTTCTACTCATGCTTCTATATCACGAGTCTGACTGACCTCTTTCTCATTCCATACTTAGCTACTTTTTTGATCACGGGTTCCTGGGATGGTAGGCTCAAAATTGCGCTTATATTATTCTGTGTCCTGCAAACAACACCCGGAGTTCCACGATTTACAAATTGACAACTAGACTCCTGGGTTGGCAGGATCAATATTGCGCTTCTATTGTTCTGTGACCTACAAACAACTCCCAGAGTTCTGCAATATACATATTGACTGTCGGACTGCCCCATCATGCCCTGTTCCGTGTTACACATTTTTTCACTCAAAATTTTCGAGACATACAATTTGACCGCCGGGTCCTCACATTTCATGAGTATCGCTTGACACCCTATTTCATACTCCATCCCCTTCAATCTTGTATGTGACATCCAGAACAATTATGAACAATATACAATGCATATGCTTATTTAGTTGTTCTAATGTTCATGTACACATGCTTGCATCAGAAAAAGTTGGACAAGTTACATGGGCATGAGTAGTCAATCATCGCAAACATCGATAGAACAAAAATGCCAAAGGAAAAGATTCATACATTGTTCTCTTTCTATGTTTACCAAACAAATATCTTGAGTTATTTATTCATCTATGCCATGATAAATATGTTGATTTCATCTGCAACACGTGTTTTGCAGTTCACAAGAAGTATCGACATGTGCAAGTGAAACACCCAACATAGTGAAAGCTCCATAGACTAAGAGGTATGGTTACAAAACTTTGACCTACATAATTGATCCAAATTGTGCATCTACTTATACATTTATGCCAAAAAAAATAAATACAGAATGCCATTCACATTACTTTTTTTGTTCAAAAATGTCACCAGGTCTAAACTTATAACACCCAATATACTATCGATAGAAGGTTTGAACAACTGTTGAACTGGACAAGTGTTCGACGGGGACATAATGGCCATGTGTAACACCTACTTAAACAAGGAAAACAAAACTAGATGCATTGTGCGTGATGACATGACAGACAACGAAGACATGATGACAATCACACTAACTTTCCCTACACAACCTGTCCAGAAACATGCAGAAAAGATCTTTCCAGGTAATGAAATATCCATTACAAATTTTAATATATTTTCATAAATAGTATATGACCGTGGTGATTGTGATCGGATTATATCACTCAACGAAACAAGTATTGTGGAAAAATTTCCCATGATTTGTTTAGAATATCATTTCATACTAGACACAACAATCAGCCAACTTGCACGGAGCAACGACATTTACCCAATTGGAACCATTGGTGCAGTTTTCACACAGGCAAGAAAAGTCGGCTCGCAACACATTCTCCATATAAAAGATGGAGAGTCATATAACGAAAAGGCAATGGTACCGTTCTCCATATCCAATTTTGTCATTTACTTTGAAATGCTCATATATCTTAGTTATGTTACACAACTATTACACTGTTCCATGTTGCATTTGCAATTGTTTGAAACCTATTCAAATTTATTTTCCTCAATGGAACAACAATTGCATAAAGGGAAATTTCCACTTATGCTCTTCAAAAATATAACAAAGAAAGGAGATGTTAAAGAAAGGATCTTTCGCACAACCCAAGCAACAGGTGTAACATAATTGCAAACAGACATAGTATAGGATCTCAAGAAACTAAATAGCTCAAAAACTGTTGTGCGTATACATCTATAATTCCATCCACACTTTTCTCATAAAAGATGCCTTGAACAATTTTGAGCAGTTTTTTTTGTTGTACACGTGTATACTATATTGTTCAATATATTAACTACTATGCTCACGTGCGTAGGTTGAGGTTGTTTTGGTTGCAGAAAATGCGTACTCGACCTCCTTCGATCTTGTATGTGCCTAATGAAACTCTCCTGCTTCTACCTTTTCTTTCATAAATGCTGGCACAATTGATTGCCTACGATGCAGTAAAAAATTATGTTACATATATAGACATTGTCTCAATGCTACCATCTGAACCCTCAGCAACACAATTGTACATTGTACAATTAGACAACCTGTATTACAATATGTGCTTCCTGGGTTGGTGGAATTTCCATATGAAGTATACCTACAGAAAAAAGGAAAACAATGTCTACATGTTACATGACTTTCACGTCCATAAAAAATTTACATTAAATGAGGACAATGCCATATTGCATATCAGCCGAACCAAAAAAAATAAATTGTATCATGCATTGACAAGAAATGAAACAATCTCATCTTTATTTGTCCATGCTATCCAATGAGGATATGAATAGATTTTTGCAGTGTCATGGAAAATTGAACTAGAAGCGCATAAGATTGTTAAGTACAAGAATGAGAAGCAGGAGGACAGATCTCATACAAAGTATCCAACTGTGAATAAATTAGGTCCATCCTTTGAGCCATCAAAATGGCTTGCTCCTATGAACGGAACCATCAGACATTTTCAATAATATTGCAAATTTGGAATTGTTTGAACTCCATTAAGTTAAATGCTGACACTCTTTTCCAAAACTAGTAATGTTAGAATTGTTGATTAAGGTTGGTTATCATTGATGTCAACCCTTGAGGAAATCCCCTTAGCACAGAGGTTTGGGTAATGAACCCAAGTTTGTTTGATGTAAATATGACTCATTATTGTCTTCTCATGGTTGATAAGATGTAAATATGGATGAACTCCAAAGTGGTCCCCTTATGGTGAAAGCCCTCACGTGAAGATGATTTGCAGAGTGAGAGAATCCATGATTAATGGTGGAATAATGAGATGAATGAAAGTGAATTTATCTTTGTAACTATCCTATATGCATATTGTTTGTCATACCATTTTCGGTGGTATGTCGAACATCACATAACTCCTCATGGTTAGAGAGTTATGGCCATGTGAAGTTGGAGAACCTAGGTTTGGGTAATGGACCCAAGTTTGTTTGATGGATGATGGTATGATTTTTGATATATTTGCAGGTAATACTATTCTATATGTATAGTACATGTAATTCCATTTCTGGTGGTATGTGGAAATTCACATAACTCCTCACGGTTTGAGAGTTAGGGCCTTACAAAGTTGGAGGACCCTCATATGTTGGCTTGAAGCCCCAAAAGGTCAAAGTAGTCAAAGTGTGTTAAGATATTTTAGAATGTAAATAATAAAGTGAAGTTATGAGTGTACTATAATTCAAAGTGAATACAAAATAAATTATTTAAATAATAATTTAATGGATAAATTAGAAGTGGGTTAACCCTAAAATAAGGAAAGTGGGCAAAGTGACCTAGAATATGTTTTTAAGGAAGCTACTTGGAGAGTTAAATAAGAGGCAAGGCTCTCTCATTTGAATCACACTTGAGAATATTGAATAACTATAGGTGTATGAGGTAAACAAAGTATATCTAAGCCTAATTTTTGAGGAAAGTGAAGAAAAGAAGGCCAAAATTCAAGGAAGGATAAATTATTTTGATGATGCTTTCTAAGGTATGTTTTTTTTTCCAGGTCATCTCACCATTTTAGCAATAATTGCATTTCTAGAATGATTCAGACTGTGAAATTTCTATTACATTGAGGAAACATATCCAAGTATCTATGGTAAAAAATTCAACTTGTGGGTCGTTGTATTTTTGGAGTTACACTCCGTGGAAAATAGGGTTTGTGGCTAGTCCTGAAACTAGTCAAAAATAGATATTTCGGGTAAAAACATCATAAATTATTCATAAATTATTCAAATTCAGTGACACCAAATGTGTTGGTTAGAGT
Source organism: Picea engelmannii (assembly GCA_009831015.1). NCBI lineage: Eukaryota > Viridiplantae > Streptophyta > Pinopsida > Pinales > Pinaceae > Picea > Picea engelmannii. The sequence goes on from ML797442.1 coordinate 361,076, forward strand.
AAAGTCTTTTGTATTCTTTGTAATAGTTTTAGATCGATTTAAAAAAAAAAATTGTGCAGGGCATGCTCTACAAGGTCGCTTTCTAGAATAAGCCAGAATTTAGCAAGGTATGCCATTTTTTTCTATAAATGCTTTTATGAGAGGTTCCAATAGTGAAAGCTGGAGTAATTGCATAAAAAAGACTTAAGAACACTGTTTATCAGTTTCATATCTTTATTCATTATAGGTATTGAGTTATGATTATTTCAAGTTAGGGTTGTTGACTAATCCAAAACTAGTCATGTGAGACTAAATAAAAGTTTAATGTAAATTCTAGTCTCTTGTTGTTTAAAGTTAAGGAAGGTTTGAAGGTATGTGATCATATACACCCGGTATATTATAGAGTTACAAATCATATTTGGATGATGAAATTGATGAGGGATTTTGGTTGAGGTACAAGTTGGGTACATGGTTGAGACAAGTAGTTGATGAGTTGGAACATACATGAGGTGTATAGTTGATGATGTTGGTACATAATGATGAGTCATAGTTTATGAGTAGTTGACACATGATCGGTACATACTTTGTACATAGTTGGATGCACTTTTTTATGGTACAGGTATATTACAGGTTGTTTGGTACAGGTTGGTGCATGGTTTATGCACTTGTTTATGGTACAAGGTGATTACAATTTGAGGTACAGGTCAATGCATGGTTGATGCATGGTTCAGGTTTATTGGTATAGGTTTACAGTGTTATATCTCACAGTGATAGTGTGACACTGGTTTCATCATTCTACTTCTACTTCAAGGCGGTTGGACGAGGCAAGGATAGGTGGTTTTAGCTACCTTTCGGTTGTAGCCGGAGAACATAGGGGGTTGTAGACTCCTTCTGGTTGTAGCCAAAGAATTGGGGAGTTGGAGCTTCCCTTAGGTTGTAGCCTGAGAAACTAGGGGGTTGGAGCCTCCATCCAGTTGCAGCTGGAAACAAAGGAAGTTGGTGCTTCCAATGAATGTAATTATTCAATACATATAAGAAAAAACATTATGTGGTTTTCTCCCGCTTTGGGTTTCCATGTAAAACACTAGTGTACTGTGTATGTGTATGATTTTTCATTTGTTCATTTCTTATTTACTCTGCAATTATTGGATGATAATGCCACATTGATATAACACTTGGATTATATGGTTAAAAAGGATTGCATTTCTCTATTATTGATTCACCCCCCCTCTTAGTAATCCAACAATTGGTATTAGAGTAGGTTCCTTCACAAATCAGTTTAACCACTGAAAGGTAGATCACAAAGAGAAACAACTTGTACAAAAATAGAATACCACAGTTTGATGGACAAAAGTATGCTTTTTGGATCATAAGGATGAAGACATATATACAGGCATGGGGATTTAAAGTTTGGCAATCAATTGTAGATGTATACAGTTCCACCAACAAATGACAAAGTAGTGAAACTTGGTGAAAATAATTCCAAAGCGAAAAATGCACTTTTGAATGGTATCAGTGATACGGTATTCACCAAAGTTGCACATTGTAAATCCACTAAACAGATTTGGGACAAGCTTCAAAATATTTATGAAGGAGATACAAAGGTCAAAGAAACAAAGCTTCAAACTTACAGAGGTCAGTCCGAACAACTAAAAATGAAGGAAGATGAAAATATTGTAGCCTACTTATTATGAGTCAATGAAATAGTAAATGCAATCATAGGATTGGGAGAAGAAATCAAAGAATCTATAATTGTTCAAAATGTACTAAGATCTCTTTCTATGAGATTCAACCCTAATATATTAGTACTAGAAGAAAGATCGGATCTAAACTCAATAAGCATGGACAAACTACATGGAATCTTCACAGCATATGAAATGAGAACTGAACAGGAAAATCCAGATGTTAAACAAGAAGCCTTCAAAGCATCCAAAAGATCAAAGAAAAAGAAACAACAAGAAGAAGAATATAGCAACAGTAGTGACATCTCAGAAGATGATGAAGAAGTGGCCAACTTCATTAAAAGACTGAACAAGGGAACCAACAGTAGGTATAGAGGTAAGATTCGTTTAATTTGTTTTAATTGTGATGGTATTGGTCATTTTGCTAACAAATATCCTCATAAGAAAAAGAGAAATGATGAAGGTTACTCAAATGGAAAACACACATATAAATGAAAAATAACTACAAAGAAAGTTTTCAAGAAAATATTATGCACAAAAGAAGACAACCCATCATAAGATGAAGATGAAGTCAGTGACAGTGAGACAGGAAGAGTTATATTTGTGGCAGTAAAAGACTTCTACAAATAAGACTCTGAAGAAGAATATGAAGAAGTCGAAGAAGGATATGAAGAAGTCGAATAAGAAATTCAAGAGGCAGAAGTTGACTATCGAGAAGAATTAATGCATTCCATAGAAGTTATTAGAAGAGAAAACAAGAAAAACAAGAAAAACAAGAAACTACAAGTAGAACTAGACAAGAAAAAAGACACTCAAGAACTAGAACAAATGATCATAAAATTGAAGGTTCAAATAGAAGAAGATAAAGAATCGAAGAAGTACTCAAAGAAAGGCTAGAAGAAAAGGACAAGATCATTGGAAACTTGGAAGCAGAGATTGTCACACTAAGAAAGGATATTCAAAAGAAAAATATGCAGAATAGCTCAAAAGTTCTGGATGCCATTATCAGTAGTCAAAGATCTCATCTTGACAAGTTTGGACATGGATACAATCAGATAGAAAAGGGATCAATCTCCAAAACAATAGAGCAAGAAACAAATCAAAAAAGCTATGCAGAAACAATCAAAGGGGATAGGAAGATATAAAAGGAAGATTACAGGGACACTCCTCCACCGAGAAGATTCAGATTTCAGAATCAACAACAGATAGATAGGCCTCAATAAGAAGAAAGATTCATTAGAGCACCTCCTTTCAGAATATCTTCAACTCCCAGGTATCAAACTATATTTTTTGATATATGTTATGCATGTAATAATTTTGGACATAAATATGTGAATTGAAGAGCTAACAACAAGAACACACAAAGGGCTTATTCAAGAAGACCTAGTGAAACACAAAGAAGAAGTTACAACAGGTTTTAATCTTTTAGCACTAAAGTGGAATGTTACAAATGTAACAATTTTGGACATGTGGCCAAAGATTGCAGAATGGCAGTCCCTCCTAAAGAACCTCAACAGAATAACAACAGTCACAGATAGGAACCTCAGAAAATGGCATGGATAAGAAAGCAAGATCAGTATAGCAATGAATAATGCACAGTTGCTCTACAAGCTAAGTAGAAGAAACATGGTTGGTATGTTGACAGTGGGTGTTCAAAACACATGACAGGTGATAGAGACAAATTTCTTACATTACGAAAAGAAAGAAATGGTTCAATCTCCTTCAGAAATGATAATTCAGCCAAAATCATTGGAGAAGGCACTGTCCGAATTGGGAACAAGAATGAAAAGGCACAAAATGTTCTACTGGTAGAAGATATGAAACATAATATTCTAAGTGTGATTCAAATGTGTGACCAAGGTCATAAAGTTACTTTTGATTCACAAAAGTGTGAGATAAGAAGAGAAGGTCTAGGGAAATTGGTCGGTACAGATGCAAGAACTTCAAACAACATATATGTGTTAAGTGAAATTGGAAATGAAAAGTGTTGTCTAGGAAAGGAAGATGAAAGTTGGCTATGGCATAGAAGAATGGGTCACATGAATTTTGATAACCTTGTCAAAGTCAACAAAAGAGAAGAAGTCAAAGAAATGCCCCAGATCACGAAACCAACCAACACTTTATGCAAGCATTGTCAACAAGGAAAGAAAACAAAGACTAGGTTCAAATCAAAGGAATATTCAACAACAAGACCACTAGAAATTGTGCATATTGATCTAGTTGGACCAACTACAACAAAGGGATTAAAAGGTGAGAGATACTTTATGTTATTAGTTGATGATTATACAAGAATGAACGCAGTCTGGTTTTCAGCTTCATGAAATTTACAATCCTTAATCTCTCTTCACCGTCCCCACCACCTTCACACTTTTTTCTAAGTATGCAATTAGTAATCTTTAATGGTAACAACTCGTTATGCAAGAACCATAGAAATTTTCATTAATCAGTGAAAGACTCGAGGAGATCTCTCATTGATACGCATTAAACCAATATTTGTGGAGGGTTATATTATCCCTTTCGAGTGTTCATTTCAAACATCATCTGGAGAAAACAAACATTCTCATCAACTTATGGCAGCAACTCGACAATAGTTCTGTCCAGATACAGTAAACACCTTCAAGCATGATGACCAGAACTTCCAGTGGTCCAGGGCATATTCTTACTACTCATCTCCTTCCACCTAGAAGCAAGTAAGGAGATTTTCCCTTAGTGCACTGAGAGATATATTTCAATCCAAAGAATTCCAAGGCAACCCCCCCTGCTCAGACAACCCTCCCCCCCCTGCGTTGATGGTCGCCGCAGAGGTTGATGCAGTCGATTTTGAGCCGGAAAAAGATGATCTAATGGACAATGATAGAATGATGGATGATGGAAATGCAGATGTTGTTCCCACTCTTGCACCAAAATTGAAATCCACCATAAAAGGGGGCACTTCCCATCTCAACGATCGTAGACCTAACAAGATCAAAGAAATGGGTTTTAGAAAATAAATTGACTTTGAACGCAATAGTTGCTTTACAGCTCAAGAATTTGAGTCTCTCGACTCGGATGGAGGTACTCTCCCTCATAGATTTATCCTTTCCTTTCATTTTTATGGTTTTGGATTGGGCTTGGATTCGTCTCGGGTGCAGGTTGTGTCCCTAAAGCCTTTGACTGTAAGGAGATGGTCTCTTGGTGCACCGGGAGATATATTTCAAGCTAGATAATTATTCAATTGCAGGACCACTCTCCTATTCTCTAGATATACAATTAACATCTTAGGGGGTGAGGACCAGAACTCTTAGTGGCACAAGGCATATTCCTGCTACTCATGATCCCCTTCCGCCTAGAACAAAGTAATTTGGACCTTTGGAATTGCTTGTGCAGGTTGTGTCCCTGAAGTCTTTGCCTGTAAGGGGGTGGTATATTGGTCCCCTTCTGCCCAGAATGAAGTAATTTGGACCTCTAGAATTTCTTGTGAATGTTGTGTCCTTGAAGTCTTTGACTGTAAGGAGGTGGTCTCTTGGTGCGTTGAGATACCTATTTCAAGGAAAAGAATTATTACACTATGAAACCACTCTCATGTTTCTTTTTCACCTCAGGTATTCCGTAAGATGTTGAGATTGTCGTAACCAACATTAACCTTCAGAGGATAAGACTGGAAGGAGTTACTAAAAAAGCATGATAATCAGTTTTGTAGGCATGTTCAAGATCTTGTCGATGCCTCCTACATGTTGTCGCACTACATGAGCAACACAGAATTGTATGCATGTTTTTTTTTTGTAACTCCTCTACCTCTATTTATGAAAAGTATGTTCAATGATTCGATGTAAAGAAATCAATCCAATGTCTATGGATAAATGTATATTACCCATTATTTTTCTTATAGTTTTACTATTAAAAAATTGCCTTGGAATCTTGGTTGGTGCTTCTTTGTTGGATTTAACACCTCTTCTCATTTGCATGGTTCGATAGTCTCGTATTCTTAAATATTGTATTGACTCAAGTAATTTGATCAAATATGAAGCATTGAAAAATTATATGACAATGCATTGTGTCGATCACATGAGGCTTCTATGGAAACATAAATGAATTTCACACAGTTTCAAACCAGCATTCAATTCCATTCATAATGTAGATAAAACATAGCAACACTAATTCATGATGCAAGAGTTGGGGCCCCACCCAAGAAGTTACGTTCTCATATCAACCTTGTTGATCAAATTATCTCTTATTTACCTCTTGCTTCCTTGATTCCTTCACTCAAAAAGGAAACATATTATTGGTTGTCCATCCCCTGACCTCTATCTGAGCACTTTTACTTTATTAATGAAATTACCAAATTTCTTCATTGCAAATAGTTTGAAAACAAAATTGATATATGCTAGCTCAAGTCAAATGGGGCTATGGAATCAACCATTATATTAAAATTCAAGTTCATCGTTGTTATAATTACGGTCAATTTGACATTACAATAAGTTTATTTCTAGATATGCAATTATTAATATTTAATGCTAACATCTCATCATGTAGGAAGTTGAATACTTAAAATAATATTTCAAGGAATTAAACAATGTATCAAAAACACAATTACTTCCACAGGTTGCAATAAAAACAAATCTTCAAAAAAGCATTGGATGACGCACCCCAGTCACCTGAAATGACTAATAACACAATCTATGAAATCAACCTCCCTATTATCGAATCAACAAAGATGAATATTATCGGATCAGATAAAAAAAATTGTGTGAGAATTGAATTGGAAAAAATGTTTCTTATTCTAAGTTTTTTAAGGCCTTATTACAGTAAGAATGCAAACTTATCCTAACCCACTGTTATCTACAAAAGACAAACATAAATAGAACTTGTAAATCAACTATACATATTTATAGACGAAAATCAAGTTATAGTTTATATTTTCATTTTCTCACACCCTTTTAAATGATACAAGAACAATAGAAAACGAGTATGTGGATAAAATATTGGACTAGAAAATGATGATTTTGCAACAATGGGATTTGTTTGAGGCTGATTCCCTCTTACAGA